>CM030855.1:13537093-14019593 GCA_018105865.1 Metaphire vulgaris
ACAAAAGTAGGCAATATATTGAAAATAATTATAAACTGAAAATAATAATAAACTGCAACAAACGTCTGTTATAAAAATTGCCAGAAAGTGGAATTTTTTCTTCAACATTTCTAATTTAGTACACAAATTTTACAGCATTTGTAAGAGTATACACGGTAACTTGTAGTAAAAGTCTTTAAACAGACTTTATTTCCGGATTATTCAGTATCCCAACAACGTCCTTCAAGTACCCCCAAGGGGTACGAGTAACCCCGGTTAAGAACCACTGCATGCCTTAAATAATCAATTTCATGTTGCAGATATATGCGACGAATTCTTGATTAAGCGTCAAGTCGGTTTTTAGATGTCATTTCAATAAAATGACAAAACCTCTATTTAAATCACTTTAAATCAAAGTTTGAAAATAATTGGTCGTCTTCAATTCCCTTAAAGGGGGCTTAATTGCGTCAATTTAACCTTTGATAACTTGTGATTCCAAAAATAATCAAAAACAAAATTTGAAACTACTATTATAATGGAAAAGAGCATCGTCTTCACATTTTGACACTCGACGAGCAAAAAGGGAAAAAATGGTCATCATCGCAAAAATTATTAACCTTGTTATTGGGACCTGTCATTGATCTGGGGTGGGGGGGGGTCAAAGGTTTTTGACGTAATTATGGGGGTAACTGAAAGTTGACAGTTGTTGACAAGGGGAAAGGGTCAAAAATTGCCCAAAAATTGTTGACATAATTAATGGACAGCCCCAAAGCTCCAAAACTTTTGTAATAAATTGAAATCCATAATTGTCGGTAATTCTATATCTGACAAGAAAGGTCCGTTACTAGGGCATATACATACTCAGATGCATCGATAACGAATTTTTAAATTTGACTTTGAATATATATTATATCGTCGTCAAAGATGATTCATTGAACCTAGAACCAACACTGCAATTGATAAGAACGATTTTTTTCTATTTCTGGCCCAACTCTCTCTCTCCCTCTGGTTGTCGGATCTCCCAATAAATTGAGTATTTTCAGAAGATCTAGGCTTAAAATGCATCTCTTTCAATTAGCTTTTTCTCCATAGTCGGTCTTACTATTTCCCTCTGACTGATCTCTCGAGTCTCGAGTGACCTGGTCTTTTGCAGATGGAAATGAAGTAGCATCGATTGATATCCCTGATGTACTAGTTTATATATATATATATATATATATATATATTATATTATATATATAATGCCCTCAGTATTTCGATCCTGGGGACTTATGATTAAAATACTCCGGAGACATGATATGATCGTGCATTATATATATATATATATATATACTGTATATATTATATATTGTGCCGTATTTATTAAATGTAAGAAATATATAATATACTGTAAATATATTATATATATTTTCGTTCTCGATGAACGCGTGATTAAAATTGTCTGGAGACATGATATGATCGTGCAGAGGCGTATATATTATTGTGTCGTATTATATATATATATATATATATATATATAATATATATAATATATATATAATACTATATATACATATGTATATTTATTTCGTTGAGGGACTTATGATTAATTAAAATTGTTCAAAAACAAAATCAGGGACGTTATTTGCGTATATATATATATATATATATATATATATATATATATATTATATAAAAGACGCTATTAAAAAATTGATATCGAGTAATAGTCTAACCTGAAATATACAGAAGTCATAATAAAAACGAATGGGATGTTGTGTCAAGTTTGAAATTCTTCTTCTGGTCGAATCAACGGCATTTTTGAGCCTGAAGGGTCTCGAGTCCTCCTTCGAATCTGGTGAGGTGGCAGTCATTGACTAAATTTCATAGTCTGTCTGATGCCGCAAGGGCAATTCAATCTGGCTCCCCAACGGTGAAGCATAGCGGCGCATCGGCCACCTGATCGATAGCATTTTGGACCCATATATATCATTGGCGCTTGCAGGGGTCTGTGATGAGGTGTTTGTATACAGCATATATATATAGTCCGGAACAGAGAAGTATATATTGGATGACGAGACGTATATAAAAGATGTCCGCATATTGGTAGATCTGGTCGGGCATTAATGTGGGCAGTGAGCTTGATTTGCGGCTTCACGACGAATAGCTGGCGGGACGATGTTACTAAGACTGGCAACCAGTGAGCCGGGGTATGGATGGTAAAATTTGGAGGAATTCAGTTTGAGTCGACCAAATGGACGTGGGGGCTACCATACTGGAGCACAGTATTCTGCAGCAGAGTAGCATAGTATGCTGACGTTCTTAATGTAGAAGCGCTTGCTCCCCACGTAGAGCCGGCCAGTCTTGCAATGATGTTGTTCCTCGAGCCCACCTTTGCCGCAGTTTTTTTGAGATGCTCATGGAATGACAAAGTGCGGTCATTAAGATAGACTGGCTGGGCTTAAAATTCTTTTACCATCAAGTTGTATTGCTCAGCTGATGATGATGTAGATGGAAGACAGATGATACTGGCGCTAGGGTTAGTCGCCATTTTCTGCAATAGTCAGAAAGGAGTGTCATGTCTTTAGTTAGTGTTTCCTCAAGCTTGTCAAACTTTTTAGCCTGTCATAATGACGTCGGCGTAGATGAATTTTCTTGAGGAGTTTCCGATGGTCATTGATGTAGATATTAAATTTTGAAATGATTCGGATTAACTAAGTTAAATCTAATAATAATTATTATTATTGGGTCGAAATGAGGTCTTAGCAAATGCGCGCAATTTATTCATAAAAGAATGCAGCGAATTAGAGCTTCAACGCCATGGCTTTCACGGTTTCTCATTAACTATCTGCGCGACCGCTCAGGCGCAGACATTTGGAATCCTTTAAATTATTTTCGACGTTAGTTCATCGCAGTTGTTAATTCCTTGTAATTGATCATTTTGTCAACGGAAAGTTGATTTGTCAAAAGGCATTAGGCTTTAATAGTTCGTATGCTTTGTAAAAAGTAGGCTATGCGAAACTTATGTTTTGACATTACTTCCATTGTCAATGACAGAATTGTGATAAAATGATAATATAATTAATGCCCAGTGGCGGTTCCAGGATTTCTTGGTGGGGGATGAAATGAATTCATAGGAAGTTTGTGGGGGTGAAAATAGAAGGAAAGAAATCAATGAACTTTGCCGAAAATGGCTGACAAAGGGGGATTGTATTCCTAATTTTACTACTCTTTCACCCAAAAATTAGGTTGACAAAGAAAAAAGATCATCCGCAGTTTTTCCCGTTGTAGTTTACTAGACTTTTCCCAAAAATAGGTTTCACAACCAAAAAAGTCCGGTGGAAGATACATCCCCACTTATCCTCCACGTGGAACCACCACTGTTAATACCACATATTATACTAGAGAAGAGAGAGCACCCGTAGTATAACGTAATTTAATGAGTTAAAGGCGAAACTGAATTCGTTTGAATCGTTTAATATTAATAGTATAAAATTGCATTTGAACTAATAATAATTTCTAGCCATTTGCCAAACATGGATGGTGTTATTTGTGTCCACAACGCACTCTGACATCTGCACGTTAATTTAAAAGCGTAATACAATAGAAAACATTATTACATCGAAACCAAACGACGAATTTCCTAATCAAATGATTAAATTCGAGTCATTTTCTCTTAGACAAACAGCAAAGAGCAAACAGCAATTCGAATCTCGATACACCTGTTCAAACGTCTCTTGTCTACGCCAGGAGTGTCCAATGTTTTGCTACAAGCGAGCCAACCATAGACATTTTGATCAGCATGCGGAGAGCCGCATTTTTGTTGCCTCTTTGCACATCATTGTTTTCAAAAATATAAATTTATATAGCGCTTTGGGAGTTGTAGTACAGAAGTAGCTGCTCATTCTTACGGGCTTAATCTTTCTTTAAATAGCTGTAGACAACGTGGTTTGTCGGCCGGGCAAAGGTCAGTGTATATTCGTGAGGTAGTAACTGATAACAGTTACAATAATATACAGCAGTTCAAAGTAAGTTACGATTTTACTAAATTAAGCACAGGGTCTAAAATTCTTTAATACTCATGACTTAATATTGTATGTATAAACAGGATCAATGATGTTTATTAGGAAAGATGCTTTGAAAGCCTCCAATCAGCAGCCGTCGTGTAAAACTGGAGGCGCTAACACTTCCTTCGACTCTCCGACGGACCAGCGCTGGGTTATGGAGTACTGTATTTTTCTTATGCAACGTTATCGGACGATGAAATAGCATCGTAAGGATGACAATATAGTAGGCTATTGCGCAGTTGGTATAAAGTCAATCCCCAACTATTAGTAGGTGTCTTTATTTTGGTCAACTACGCAGTCTGATCAAAAATCATTTCAACTGGAAAGTTTGATTTACTGGTTTATCGAAAACAAATCACGTGAACACGAGACATTATCTGTAGATCTACGATCAGCCGAAGAAATCGCAGAAAATATTTCACTTAATATGACAAATCACCGAAATTTAAGTTGAGAGCAAAAATCGAAGCTAATTCTAATCAGGCCTTTTCAGAGGGCAGGGGACTGGCGCAAATTTTTGCGTTGAACTGTGTCTCTTTTCCCCTCCAGCAGCTGAGTCAATTTGCCCCTTAAAAGAGTCTGGATAAAACGCTGGGCCTGGGTCAAGGTGTCCACCTGCCCTCCGCCCTCCGATGGGGCCTGATCCTATCGGTCAGCGTAGGTTGAGAGCCTGGTTCGCAAGCCGTTCGCTTCTCTTGCGATGGACCTTCAGATGTTTGGCCAGATGGTCGGACCTCGCGAACTTCTTCTCGCAGAGTTTGCAAGGATACGGTTTTACCCCGGAGTGCGATCGCTTGTGACGCGCCAGTTCGTCGGACCGCGAGAACCGCCAGCCGCACCCCGCCCAGTTGCACGAGAACGGCTTCTCACCTGTGTGTCGCCTCAGGTGCGCCTTCAGGTGCGAACTCTTGCTGTACACCTTGTTGCACCCGGCGTACGTACAGCAGTGTATGCGGTCGTCCTGCTGGTACATACCTGCCGGCAGGTACGGCGGCGGATGCGGTACTAAGCGGTGACTGATCCCGCTGGTCGCCGACAGTACCGATGTGCCGTACCCCGCTCCTCCGTCGACCGAGGAGGAGGAGGAGGAGGAGGAGGTGGTGCCTGACGGAGTGGTCGAAAGCGTTCTGGGTACCCGACAACAGCAGGGTTTCGATCGTCCCCTCCCTGCGCACGGCGGCGGCGGGGGCGTCGCTGTTGTAGTACCCGTGCGGAGGGGGTATTCGCGGAGGTCGGTTGATCGTTACCAGTTCGTAGATGTTGTTGTTGTTGTTGCTGTTGTTGTTATCACTGTCGTTGATGGCTCCCGGATATTCTTCTTCGTAGTACGGGAGGACGCCGCCGCCACCGCAGAATGGAGGGACTCTCCTGGTGGGGTCTGGAGGGGACGGGAGGTCGTAGGCGACTCCTCCTCCCCTCCGGCTCCCGCCCGGACGAACGATGCAAAGATGTCGGCCATCGAGCGGTCGATCATGGCGTCCTCGTCGAAGAACCCGTCGTCCGTGGAGCAGCTCTCCCCCTCGGCCCCGGCTCCCCATCCCCCCGCCTCCTCCTCCCTGGCGAGGGGGAGGTAGGCGCGGCCGTGGTAGAGGGGCTGGTCGATGGACGTGTATCCATGACAACCGATTTGGAGGAACTCCTGAGTCGGTATCTCCACCTTCGGATCTTCCAACAGGTGCTTCAGTCCCACTCCGAGCACCACCAGGTCTTCCTCTTCCTCTTCTTCGTCTCCTCCGTCGCGTCCACTTCCGGCGTAGACCGGAAGCAGGTCCGCCGCCGCCGTCGTCGTAGTCGTCGTCGCCGCCGTGGAAGTGGAAGAGGAATTCCTCTTCCGGTTCTCCGATCAGCGTCTGTGGCTGTGCCTCGTCCCCCCATCCGAGCGCCTCGTGAAGCCCCCGAATTCCGTTGGCCGCCGCCTGCGTCTCGGTCGAAGCGCGCAGGTACTCGGCGATGCCGTGAACGGTGGTACCGTACTTGGGCAGAGGTACTCCCTGGTCCTGGGCGAACAGGAAGTCGAGAAAGTTGTCGTCGAGGTCACCGCCGCTCGGGGCGTCCAGGATGTCGGCGGAGTCCCCGGGGTCGCCGGGGTCGTCGCCGCCCCCTCTTCGGCCCAGCTGAGCCAGTGACGGGAGGGGCCGTAGGAGGGCGAAGGATCGCAGTTCCAAAACGCCGTTCCGTCCATAGTATAACGATTTCTGCGTTCAAATATTTAATTTCCATTAATGACCAATTTAAACGATGACAATATAAACCAAGGGTGTTCAAGTAAATTTTACGAAGAGCCAAATGTTGCGACTGATGTCCAGGGGCAAATTCCTTCCTTCGACATTGGGGGGTAGAATATTTTTAAATAAAGTACACCCACCCCATAAATATGCTTAAACTAAACTGATGACCTTTATTGCTTGTCAGACTTTTGGAACGTTAAAGATGCAAAGAAGAGCAAGGCATTGGAGGCGCACGAGATAAATGATACTATCTAAATCCCTTCGTTAATTATTGGGTGGGACCCGTCCCCCGCACAGTGGCGGTTTCACGTGGGAGATGAGTGGGGATGCTTCCCCCACCGGACTTTCGGAGTTACTTTTTGCTTGTGAAAACCTATTCTTGGGTAAAAGTCTAGGTAAGGTAAACTAACTGGGGATGACCTTTTTATGCTTGTCGACCTATTTTATTGGTAAATGCGTAGTAAAATTAGGGATAAAATTCCCTTTTCAACCTTTTTCGGCAGAGTTTATTGATTTTCCCCCTTCTTTTTTTATTCCCCGCCAAATTTCTACGCATTCATTCAACCCCTCCCCCACACCAAGAAATCCTGGAACCGCCACTGCCTCCGCAGTCCCCCATCCCGTGATCTGCGCCCCTGATGGTGCCCCCGAGGGTCAGGCGTATATTTTAAGACACGAGAGTTCATAAATAAAAGAAAACCAGACGTTTAAAACTATTTCCGTAGTATAAGATTCTAAGTTCTCATTTCAGTATCTTTGCGGGCCATTTCACACCCCTGGCGGACCGGGTCTGGCCCGCAGGCCGCCATTTGAATACCCTGACATTAGCTAAATATACTGTTGTAGCTCCCCACACACCCCAGATTTCAGCTTCCATCGGGCAATAATAGTAGACGACCTTTTTGCTTGTCAGTAATTTTACGAGGGGCGCAATATGGTGGGCGACAGTGGCGGCTCTAGGATTTGGCAAGTGGGGGGCCGTTGGGGTGGCAACTTCTAATCATGGGGGCCAACCATTTGTTGTTTAATGTGTGTAGCATTAAGTATAAGGTCCCAACAGGGGGGCCACTGGGGTTCAGGTACTCAATAGGGGGCACGGGCCTCCCCCTGATCCCCTGGTGGAGCCGCCACTGGGCGACATTTTTTGCTTGTCATCGACTAGGGGCATAACCCTCTCCCGGTTTTTCTGGCAAGAACCGCCACTGGAGTCTGGATGTAGACAGCCTGTAGTTTATTGTGCTGTCGACAGAGCTACATATATTGAATCGATAGAGAAATATCGGAATCAATTGGATAGTTTTCGTTATTTTATGTCTAGCGGGGTCTCTTTCAGCAGAAAGTTGAATCGATGTTTCACAAACGGTGGGGGCGGGGGCGGGGGCGGGGCGGGGCTAGGACCTGCAGAAAATTTGGACGGGGTTTGTGTTGAAACATGAACCCGGATTCCAGAAGCCCAGCTGTTCTTACTCCCAGATTCAAACGCGATTGACACTAAGCGAGACCTTTGATCAGTTGGCCATTTTTCTGAAACTCTATATTGACAAAGTTGTCAGAGGATTTTCTTCGAGACCTTTCCAACCGCGTGATGCCAGGCAGGCAATACTTCGTCGGCGCCTGTAAATCGCTAAAATCGGGATTTTGATAACTAAAGGCAAAAACTTAAAGAGGTTGGTTGTAAGAGATTAAGATACAGTATCTTGCAAAGTGGCGGCCATCTAGCGAATAGTTTGGCAAAAAGTAGATCCACACATTTGACCTTAAAACCTAAATCTGCGTTCTGTCAAAAAGACATCACTCTGAAAAAGAGCCAAATTCAAGTCATCTTTCGAGTCTGGACCTTGATTTACTGATCCACGGACTTATTGCCTACAAAGCGGATTCGATAGAAACATGCAAAATAATGACTGAGAATTTGAGAAAATAGATGAACCATACGATCGATTTTTTTAAATTAGCACTCTATTGTAACTGCACAAGAGACCACAGATGCAAATTGTGTTAAGCAGAGGGTGGGACCACAGAAGAAAGTTTTTCTAGAGCAAGGGTTGTGGACAAATGGAACAGTTTGGATGAATAGACAGTAACAGTTGAAAAACAATAAACGGATTCAGAAGTTGTCTGGGAAAACTACGTCTTGAATGTGGAGTTATAGTCTTATCGTGATTTTCACACAGGTTGACATAGCCTTCTAAACCACTAGAAATCACGTTGTTAGTTTTATTATATCCGAATCAATTATCCAAATTTGGTCAGTCTATTACAGCAGTTTTCACACTTCTTTAAATGTTTTATTTAATAATAAAATAATGTAATAATAATTAATTAATAACGTGAATTAAGGTGATTTATGAGACAAGGGCTGTGTGAAAACCATTACAATAACCCTTATCATTTATTAACCCAGTTTTCCTTAGATAACTTTTGAATCCATTTATTGTTTCAATTGTTATTGTCTTTTCGTCCAAACTGTTTCATAAATCCACTGCCCTAGCACTAAAAAAATTGTTTCTTGGCCAAACTAGTAGATTAGTAGATCTAGTAGATTTTTAAATAGTTAACACTATTGCTGGCAACAATAAAATAATACCCCACAGAGAACTGTCTAATCACAAGATACAGATATAATGCGTCGAAAAATTCGCTCGGGAACTTTGTCTAACGCAAACCCTTAGGCCTAACTCATTAAGATGTTAGATCTTCGTGTGCTCCTGGCTCCTCGGATAGAACTCCTTGTTATTCGTCAACATTGCACGATGTTAATCAACATTTCGCGAGATAGGCCTAATGTCGCGGATTATGAAGTAAGCTTAAATTATGTGTATTTTTCAACATCTATCCCATCTGGGCATCGGAGCTGTTTCTTGTGTCGAATGTCGACCCACCTCCATCCGTCTAAAACCCTCTTCGAGCCAACACTGTCCGACATGTAGATAAAGCCGGAGGGGCGTTGACCATCCAGGGGCAACACCCCTAGACAAAATCCATCTTCGCACTCTCACGCACAGGTATTTATAGTAGGTCTAATTGCCTGATAATCTTTCTCTGACTGATTAATTACCAATCTCAGACGAACGTTACGAGGTTCTTTCCTGTGGCGAAAACTCCTCGCGTAACGGTGAATTTTATGAATAAAATGACATCCCCTGTTTGATAGCAAACAAAATTTAATAGTCATTTTGACCTGGTAATTTGAAAAACTTTTTATTAGGAAATCTTTCTCTAAAAGGCATCTGAGATATACAGAGTCGCTGCATGCGAGCGTTCGAGTCAACAGCTTTTGAAGTGGCTAATCCAGCGCACGTGGTAATCTATTAAGTTTTTGGGCTCTTGACTGGGAAGTACAAATCAATTGTATAGTATCCGCCCCGTTTTTCGTAGTCGCTATATATCCGGTTGTGGATTGAATTCTGATGTTCTGCAGCAGTATGCATGATAAAATGCACGACATTACATGACAATATTAAAAGGAGAGGGGAGAGGTGTTTTAATAGTAACGTGCAAAATAATGACAGAGATAGTAGAAGCGATTCTTTACATTGGCACACTATAGTAGCACACGTGGCAACAGAAGCAAATTGTTCAAGCAGATGGTGGGTCCAAGCAAGTACAATTTTTTTAGTACAAGGACTGTGGACAAATGGAACAGTTTGGACGAAAATGCAGTAACAGTTGAAACAATAAATGGATTCAAAATTTATCAAGAAAAACTGGGTTATTAAAATGTCAAAAGTAATTATAGTGGTTATGAAGCAGGCCAACTTAACCTCCTGAACCACTTGAAATCACGTCGTCGTCATTATCATCATCATCTTCATCACCATTATTAAAATTTATTATTATTATTATTATTATTATTATTATTATTATTATTATTATTATTATTATTATTATTAAAATGGCCAAGTGAGTGTCTTTCTTATCGTCGTATTACCACCGTATGTAGCTCTTTGCGTACATTTTGTGCGACTGTAGATAAATAGGCCTAGGTCCTAAACGGTTAGGTAAAAACTGTATGTGAACAATAATATTCGACCGTATCTAATCGCTTGATATGTGTGATTCCGGGGTTTTATATGTATGATCAGTGCATTGGAAAAACAGATTCAATGTCACAGCTTTAATAGGGATAAAGATGCATTTGAAATGGTCGGTTCTTTGACACGACATCTCAAAACATTTCACAGATATTTATACATGAACCATAAGAGAAACTGTATCGCTCTTTGGAAATTTATCTGAGATATTTCACAATATAGGAATCTCTATCTCCAGTCTTTAATTATATGTACCAAATTCTTCACTTTCCCAAATGCATATTTCATTTAATGGCAAGAGCGTCAAAATGCTCAACTTTAATCTTGATTCTTGAATAGATTATAATTAAAGACCGCAGTTTGGATGTCAATAAATAAATGAACTTCTATGTCGCCACTATGAAACAAGCAGACTGTTGGCTGATCCGGAGCATGGCATAGGGCAGTTTATTCTAGGCATTCTTTGGGGAGAATCCCCCAGTTGGAAATCTCCCCACAAAACCAACTTTGACATTTTGTCAAGTAGTATATAACGTAAAAGATTTTCGGCCACTCCAAAAAAATTTCAAACTCCTCCAATGTCTAGATTGGTAGAATAACCACTGGCATAGGGTACACGTCCCCACCCTACCCCACTCCAAATATTTTATTTTGCTAACTTGTCATCATGCCAAAAAGCCGAAACGTTGTTATGGTACGAATACATAAATGAATAAAAAACAGGTAAAGGTAGTCCCATACTCGATTTCGAGCGTAGGGTCCGGTGCTGATCTCCGGTTACTAGGCAAGCAGCAACGCAGGTGGCTTGCGCCATTAATCTAGAGTAGGTTGCCATTACTTTCTCTATCAAACTTCAAAATGTTTCTCTAATAGACGCAGGTCGACTGTTTGATTGGTCACAGTCGTTATAGGAAGACGCATGCACGCTTGAAAATTCTATGTATCCTTGATGTTCTGCGATCTAGAATTATTATTTGTCTTTATGCGGTGAACTAAGTTGAAAGCGCTTTGTTAACTAACAGACAGTGATATTCAATTAGATTTTACGAAGGGGCCAGATTTTTCTATGACTCGGGTCCGAGGGTCCGAGGGCCAGGTGAATATTTCAAGAATAATTTCAATTTCATGAATAATAATATTCATGAAATAGTTTTAATTTATTGTTTTCGACTTATCTGTTCTCTATTCCTTATGAACCATATACTGTATTTTTTCTCAATCTTGTTAATTCTGACAAAATATAATAATGAATTGACTTCTGGCTTTACGTTTTATTGTTACGAAATGAGATATTGAGCTGCTTCTAAAAACCTTTTCTGAGCCGCCTATAGAGGAAGTTTCCTCGGTGTAGGACTCTCAGCAGGAGGTATTGCCATCCTCATTGGCATCGTGAGACCCAATCGCCGATAATGAAATTACTCAAATTCTTTCACTGCACCGCAGTCGTTCTTAACCGGAGGTACTCGTATCCCTTGGGGGTACTTGAAGAACGTTGTGGGGTACTGAAAAATCCAGGAATAAGGTTGTTTTTAAAAAAGACTTTTACTAAATGTAAAATTTACCCTGTAGGCCTATACTATGCAAATGCTGTAGAAACTAGCTTTTGATAAAGTACCCCATATAAGGCTGGCTGCCAAACTGAAGTCCTGTGGAATAAGGGGCAATATTCTCAGATGGATTGAAAATTGGTTGAAGGGAAGAAGACAGAAGGTTGGCATTAGGGGAGGCCATTCGCAATGGGCAAGAGTTATCAGTGGAGTGCCTCAGGGCTCAGTGCCGATTGCTTTTTCTATATATATAAATGATATCGATGAAGGATTACTGTCCAAAATTTCAAAGTTTGCCGATGATACAAAGTTATGCAGAAATATAGACTCGGAGGATGATGCAAAAATTTTACAAGAAGATCTAAGGAAATTGTTTCAGTGGTCTGTGGACTGGCAGATGCTTTTCAATATTGATAAATGTTCTGTAATGCATGTTGGGAAGTCTAATAATGGTAATGAATATTCTTTAGGGGAAGGTTCTAACCACAACAGAAAAAGAAAGAGACTTGGGGATAATCACCCATAGAAGTATGAATCCATCTCACCAATGCATGGAGGCAAAAAAGGGAAACCAAATGTTGGGAATGGTGAAAAGGACAATTGTGAGTCGTGACAAAGAGATAATCATTAAACTTTATAAGTCATTAGTAAGGCCTCATCTGGAATACTGTGTTCAGGCTTGGAATCCATTCTTGAAAAAGATTAGAACTTTTAGAAAAAGTGCAAAGACGAGCAACGAAGATGGTCAATGGGTGCCATAATTTAAGCTACGAAAAAGACTTCAATATTGTGGACTGACAACATTAGAAAGGAGAAGAGAGAGAGGGGATTTGATAGAAACATACAAAATAATGACTGGAAAAGTAGATGTGCCATATGATCGATTCTTTACATTGGCACACTATAGCAGCACAAGAGGCCACAAGTGCAAAATGTTTAAGCAGAGGGTTGGTCCAAGAAAGAAAAACTTTTTTTTTTAAAAGGGTTGTGGACAAATGGAACAGTTTGGACGAGGTGGGAGTGACAGTTGAAACAGTGAACGGATTCAAAGGCTATCTAGATAAACTAGGTTATTGAATGCAGATGGTTACATCAGTGGTTTTCACACAGGCTTACTTAGCCTCCTAAACCACTTAAAATCACATTATTATTATTATTATTATTATTATTAAACGTTTGCACTAATTTAGAAATTCTAAAGAAAAATCCCACTTTCTGGCATGTACGTAATCTGTGGCAGATGTTTATTGTGGTTTATTATTATTTCTAATATAATGCAGAACGCAATTTTGTCCTAGGATAAGGTATTAAGCTGGTATGGAGTACTTCGTTCTCTTATACACGTACTTGTTTCAGGGGTACGTAATCGTAAAAGGGTTAAGAATCACTGCTGTACCGTTACATTGTCAGTGCAATATCTTAGTGTCTTAATAACTGAACGACCGACAATGATTTTCTTAATTCGCATTTACAACCGACTTCTCGCCTCACCACACAAGGAATGGTGTGAGGATATTGACGAAGAATGGCGTGGATTCAGTCTGCAGGATCTGTGTACACAGGGCAATGAACAGGAAAGAATGGCAGCAAACTGCAGAGACATGGGCGCCCACACGACGTGGGACAGTAGGGAGCACTTCCCCCTGGAAAAGCAAATATATTTTTGTAACTAACTTTTAACCAGTATCTTCACGCTGAAACACTACTTAGTTTAAGTATAAAAGTATGCCTGGTTTTGTTTGGATTTTGCCTTGCAATTCTGGCAACCTTTTAAAATTGTCAAATGTTGCATTTGAAAGCCTAATTGCTAAAATATTGGCCGTTACCCTTGTGTTTTGCCTCCCTTGAGAGAAAATGTTCTGTGGGCGCCCATGCATGTGTAGAGATGGCATTGTACACAAACGGACGATGAGTCCGCGGTCAGCGATGACTCTTACCTGTGAATTTCGGAGACTGCAAGAACGCAAATGTAGCGAGGTATGCGGTTCCTGCAAAATTCCACCGGTACACTCTGCGACTTATCCGAAGCAAATGAACTCACCTTTTCGAAGCGGCTCAGATAAAAAAGACTACTGCTGTATGGTCACGTGTGCTGTCTCTCTCTCTCTCTCTCTCTCTCTCTCTCTGTCTGTCTGTCTCTCTTTCTCTCTTGTTTCAGGTTGGCTCTTATCAAAGATTGTACCGCTATGGTGGAGTAGGCTTATAATTACTGTATCAGCGTATTGTTGCAAGTTTTACTAAGATTAGATCATATTTCGCCATACAAGTGCGTGGCTCGTGGCCAATGAGGTGGGGATGGAGTGGGGGAGGAGGAGGGGTCTCGACTTTGACAAGAGAATTCTGTCGAATTGTGGTCGTCACCCATAAATGTTCCGACAATTCTGAAGGCTTTTAAAGACGGTGTTTTCTTTTTCTTTCCGTGTGTCGGCATGCAGATGCAAATCTGTCGCCGATTCGTTATTATAACAGCGCGATTTCAAGTGGTCTCGGGGCCATAGGAGGCAATCAGGGGCGTAGCGACGGGGTATAGCGGTATATATATATATATATATATATATATATATATACCCCCACCAAAAAGACTGCCTTAAAATTTTTAATGCGTTTACAAGATTTTCAAAGTTCTTTAAGATTTATGCCCCCAATCACATGATATCTCCCCAAATCAAATTCCTGGATACGCCATTGGAGGCATCAAGATATAGAACTTGGCGGTTCTGTAACATTTAGTACGTTATAACCGAGGTACACGTTATATCCAATACCATCCAATATGGTAGCTCATCACACGGGACCATACGTTGCGGTAAGTTATAACCGAGTACATGTTATAAGGGGCCATCCATAAATGACGGTTCAAACATTTGTGACGATGAGTGACGGGTAGGAGAAATGTGACGTCACATAATTATAGTATTTTTTAGGTGGCGACCTTTTTGTGCTTGTCAGGACTTTGGAAAAGGAAAAAGAGATGAGGATGACCTTTTTCCGAGAAGAGGGTGGAGGGTTAACGCGTTGTGACGTCATATTTTAGACAGTCTGACTTTTAGTGACGACGAAGGGGAAGGGGTAAAAAACTGTGAAAATCAGGTGACACCATTTATGGACGGCCCCTAACTGAGTCCGCTATAAGAAAGTTCTGCTGCATTTAATTACTTTAACACCTTAGCTGACAAGTGCATCATTAATTAACGAATGCTCATTGCCGAAATCTCTTGCGGTTCAAAATCTCCCCCCCAAAAACTTTTCTACCTCTGCTGTGGTTGCATACTTGTTTTGATACATTGAGACACACAAATAAAAGAAACGTTTAAAGATTAAATCATAAACACAACTCTACTGTATCTTCATAATCACTTTTGTCAAATTCTGCTGCACAGTGTGATAGACTCCACACAGTTCGTAAAGACCTTGGAAGCTATAAGTAACATAAACAATAAAGAATTGCATTGAAATGCATTGAAACAAGCAAATAACCAAACATTTAATTAATTACCTATGCAATATCTTGGCAACAGCCCCAAGAAACTGATTAGAAATCTCTTAAAGAACAAAACCCGTCAACCTTCCAGCTACTTAAATGCATTAAGGGGCCGTCCATAAATGACATCATGCGATTTTGGCAGTTTTTGACCACCCTTCGTCACATGACGTCACAAAAAGTCAGACCCCTAAAATATGACATCACAGAGCATTAACCCCCCTCCCACCCCTCTTCTTTTCTCGGATTTTGACAAGCAAAACAGAGGTTATTCTCATCTCCTTTTCCTTTTCCAAAGTGCTGACAAGCAAAAAAAGGGTCGTCACCTAATTTTTTTACTATTATGTGACGTCACATTCCTGCAACCCCCCCATTGTCACAAATGCTTGAACTCCCCTTAAGTGCGTGACGTCATTTATGGATGGCCCCTAAGAAAACGTCCTCCATTATATAATTGCAGGTATGGTTTCTACTGCAAACCAATATAACCAAGGTAAACAAGATTAAACAGTTCTAAACTAAATGACCAAACATTTCAGTTGTGGCTGCAAATTGCAAATTAAGAATTTTCAACTGGAATTTTAACTCAAAGACTCTCTACAAGGGCAAAACCAACAGCTGACATTTTTCACATTTCAACAGTCTGCCTTGTTTGGCTTCATTCGTTGAATTTACAGCAATTCAAAATTACAACAATACCATTAACCAGCACACAATCTGTAACGAACTTTTATGTGGAGTCATGCAACACTCATCACAAGACAGCACGGTAAATAACCTTACTAAACAAATCAGAGCTATTATCCCTCATGACACAACATGCTTGAAATCTGGACTCACTTTTAGTATGAATACCTTATGAAATCCTGCAACAGTTAATTAAACAGTACCACAATCGATAAATAATACTCATTTGAATACAGAGGTAAAGCGAGCACAACAGGGGCACGATGGCCAAGACAAAGGTCATGGATTCAACCCCAAACTGCACTATCAATGAATGCGTTGGGAGTTTTCCTGATGGAAAAAAATGGCAAATGAGTGAAACTGGTCACTGCCCTCAAAACCCAAGCCATTAAAATGGGGAAATGCTAACATTAAGCCAAGACAATCTCAAAGTTTATATCACCTCATAAGTCTCAGTTACAGATACCGGTAAAGTAAATGCAACAATATCTGCTATATATGCCTTTCTTTTGTCTCTTTGTCTGCTGTTTGTCTCTCTCTCCTCTCCTCCTCTCTGTCTCTCTCTCTGTCTAAAAAGCCATCTTTCTCTCTAGTCACCTGATCCAGCCAAGTAATTCTTACAGCATTTAATGTAGATTCCTCCACAATGCCAAACACAATCACTTGAAAGTCCACCAAATGAATAAACATTATATGCAAATAACTGAACAAAGTATAATAGTTTTTCCTAAGGAGGTCTTTAATCTTCAACAGAGAAAAATATCTCAAACTCTCTGAGACAGAACTATGAACTGCAAAATTTGCCATTATACCTCCTGACTGCGATACAATGTTCTACAACAAGCCATTGTACTGGCTGCCAGTAAAATCCTTCACAAAGACCATCTTATCTTCTTACCAGTAAAACAATGCATCACCTAATATTTAATCTTATGTAAAATTGACTAAACTTAACAGTCCATCCTAGAAGATTTGCCATGTCAGTCTCTTTTCTACACAGAAAATGCAAACTAAACAATAATTACGTGAAAATAATAAGCAAATATAACCAGGGCTTTTTTCTAGGAGAAAAGGTTTGGGAACTCATCCTTATTTACTCTTCAACAAAAACGTGCGTGGTAACGCCATACTTGTACGTTCCCAAACGCATTATTACATAATCCATAATTATATATACAATCTGGAAATAAGGTCTGGGAACGCCGTTTCCGTGCGTTCCCACTGAAAAAAAGCCCTGAATATAACCAAAGTAGAATCAATAGTAATCACTGCAAAATCAAACTGAAGAGCTGCATGTGGCAGATGAAGACAACGTAACACAAATGCATAATTTCAATTCACAGAATACCACTACAGTAACTCTTTATAACATCAAGAAATTATACCTTGGAAATCGTAGAGTTCTACTTATTTAGTCCACATAAAAGAACAACAAAACTCACAAATAAAATAAGAAAAATATTCCTGTTGTGAGAAACATCATCAATTAAAATGCACCTGAAAGACTGAATGCAGTAAAACTGAGCTGATTTACACTTTACGCTTACGGCCAAAACATCTAACCTTCGGTCAGTAATATTACGGTGCTAAACAACTGTGGATATTTCAAAGTTTACACAATATCGTACCAGTTCCTTAAATTATTTAAATGCATCAACTCTTAACCCTTTCATTCCTAGGATCCCTGTAACAAATACATTAGGAAGACTAAATATCAGCCTTACGAGGCGAAAGGGTTAAGATAACATCATATGTGCTTTTACTCAGTATACCAATAATATAAAAAATAAACATTGCTGAAACCATCAAAATGTATGCCAAATGCTAAAATTCTATATTTATTTGCACTAAAGCAGGGGTCAGCAACCTACGGCATGCGTGCCAGATGTGGCATGCGTAGCGATTTTCAGTGGCATGCGAAAGACCAAAATTTATTTATGTCCTGCTTTTTACTTCCGAAGTAATGTAATTAATTCAAGACCAAATTTCTTTTTGATAATATCTGTTGCACTTATAAGCCTAATAAAAGGGCTTATAACCTTATATATTTAATAATATAACATATAAAATATGGTAAGGTTGATTGGTTGTTGGCACGCTGAATGAACTAGAAATCCAACTTTGGCACATTATTGCCAAAAGTTTGCCAACCCCTGCACTAAAGAACTTTAATGAAAATTCTAAAAAGATATCGTCCGACAATCAGAGTCACATGCAAGAAGACTTCTACAACACTCACGGAAAGCCATAAAAAAATACAGAACGCGGCGATTACCAACAATGGTAATTTCAAAAGCACTTGTGAACGGCATCAAACTTAGCTGACAATAATGTCACACATTCATTGGCCTTAATAAAATATCAAAAATTAATATGCACAAGAAAGCGTCAAATGATTTGAGCCTTCTGACCAATGTTTTGGCAAAAATTTCAATACAGTAGAACTCCATTATAGTGTATTTCAAGGGTTGGTAAAATTTAGTATGTTATATCAGAGGTACGTTATATCCAATACCATCCAATACAGTAGCGAATCACACAGGACCGTACATTGCGGTACTTTATAACCAAGTATAGTTATAACTGAGTCCATTATAATGAAGTTCGACCGTATAAGATAATTGTAATGCAAGGTAAAATTTCAAATTAATGTAATTTTTGGCTAACAACTGCATTTGATTTAACCAAAATTGGAATCAGTTTGCAATGTCTGGAAGAGAAATGCCAAATATTTCCGCGAATAATCTCTCTTTGTATTCCACCAAATAGTTGTATCACTCGTTATCGATCATTGCTATTCAAATATGACCTCTGCATATTCAACACATTTTCCTATTTTGTATACAAAACAGCAATTCCGCTCGGGACATGCGTCGAGTAAAGTACTGTGCAGATTGTCTCAATATCACGTCGGAACAAGTCCCGCAGAGGCAGGCAAGGGTGTCGCTCAGAATGTCGCTCGAATCGACCAATCGCCTACTGTACACGTGTCGACGACACGGGCGCCGTCACGAGCGCTGGTGATGTCGAATTCCCGAGAAGAGGCCACGGTGACGGCCGTGGTGGTGAAGGCCGGACGAGGCCGGCAAGACCAGAGTACAAGAAGCGGGCAAGCGATGGGGAGGCCGACGGATGCCCGACGTGGTTCGACGACGACGCCCCGTTTCGGCCGCGAGCGACGTACTCGGCATAGCTGACCGTCACCTTTTCGCTCTGATATCGCGTCAGTTTTATCGACTGTCTGAGTTCGGCGGTTATGAGGCCACGGTATCCGCCCTTCTTCAGCAGAGAGTCTATTGTCTGAACCTGGTCCCAACCTAACAATACAAACAATCAAATCAACCATGGATCATCATCATCACCATATCATCATCATCATCATCATCATCATCATCATATCATAGCCAACTCCTTAGCAAAAACAGCCAGACACAAAACATTTCCAAGAGGTCCTCCTCTTTTCTGTTAATCTTCTTCCATCTGTGGTTGAAATTCATATATTCTCTGAAGTTGTCCATTCACTTTCTCTTGGGTCTTCCTCTGCCTCTATATATCTGTCCATTTGAGCGTAGAGTGCCTTACTTGGCAGCCTCCTTTCATTCATTCTAATGACATGTCCATACCAGGCAAGTCTTTTCCTTCTAATTTTGTCAACGATTATATCATTTTAGGCCATGGGTGTCAAACCCGTGGCCCGTGGGCCAGAATGTGGCCCGCTGAGCCTATTTGGCCCGCCGAGCCTTTCAGAAATTAGTCAAAATTTCATGTAAAGAATTTAGTTTCTCAGCTCATATTTATTATCGTCATAGAAAAACATTAGATCTCTGAAAATTGATCTTGCAATTTTTCATGGACACGAGATTTTTCTATGTAGAAAATTCTGGATCTATCTTATGCCTTACATTTGGCAGCAACCCTAAGAATTGCAAATTCTTACATCGAAGCAGATATTGACTACTTGTGCAAACAAAAGCAGTGCCAGATTTCCCACTAAATCTGAGATTCTGGTATAACAGATTGTGCATAATAAATATTTAGTCTAATAAATACACATTATAGTATTATACAACTATTCACAATTGCGGAATTTGTGAATTTTGTACAATGTTGAATCGGAGATAATGAGCATTAATTAGTTATTCTTTTTGAACTAATTTTTTATTTATCACTAATTATTTGCCCTCCAATTCTGGTAAAACTGCTCATGAGGCACTCCAGGAAAAAAGGTTGGACAACCCTGGTTTAGGCTGATATGTTGTCTGTGTCTTTGTTTCTCAACTTTTGCGTCCAGATTACCAAAAGAATTCTCCTTAAGCAGGTCATTTCGATCACTAACAGCTTGTGTTCGTCTCTTCCTTTCAGCCATTGTTATTTTAAATAAATAAACACTTAGATAACCGCCGCTATGAAAAATAGAAATATAATGTAGCTACAACAGAAACATGATCATTGACTGTTGAATTAAATCTAAGCATATAAAGATATACCAATGTACTTAGAACAGTCCAATCCCAATAATTATACACCTGATCTTTCAAAATCCCCTAAAACATTCACAATTAGACAATCGTCCTATTTATTATTCTGTTTTTTCCAAAATCCATATATGGAGTTTTGGCAATTGAAATATTTGAAAAAAAATATCTGAATAATATCTTAACAATGGAAAGAGAAGAATAAAGTACACGCTAGGTAAGTAATGTCGTAAATAGCAAAGGAAATGTGCAAAATGCCTTGTTCAGAAGCGACTTCAGGAAGGTACGTCGCGATTCTCTTGTGTCCTCTTTCGTTCTGGAACTCGATTCGAATGCCATGACGCCCAATCTGGCACAGACAACAGATTAAGAACACATGACGATCAGAGACAGGTCCAGGAATTCAAATTCGGGGGTCATTTCGCGCGCCAATCCCCATTCTGCCTCATCCTGCACCCTTCAATAGACTGGACATAAGTAGCCTAGCATGCCAATGGCTATTATGGCTTTAGCCATGGGTGGCACAAAACTGAGGGCAGCAAATTTTGATAAGTACATAGGATTTAAAGTGCTAAATTAATATTGCAATGTGATGTCTGTCATTGTATATTACCTCTTATGAATTTGGGGGTGGCTGATTAGCCATGAGCCAGAGGCAGCAAAAGTGCATGCTACACCACTGTTGGACATGCTGCTAAATCACTGAAAGGAAGGAAAACTTAACATTTGTTCATCCCTTAAAATCTACACAACTATTCACATTGATGATAAATTAGGAAAAAAAATTGTCTGTGTGTTTGGTGGCCACATACCCACTGTGCCCCCACAGATATGACTACAATGACAATTTGGAACCAATAAAATACACAATGATAGATTGATAAACAAAGGTAATGGTGCCCAACCCATTATCTATGGATCCACTAGCTCACAACAACAGGACATACTAACCAACCTCTCCCCCTCTCCCTCTCCTCTCATCATGTTCCAAATGTCCTGGGAGTGAAATCATTATGCCCACAGCAAGCTTGGTCATTCATTGTCTTTCTTAATCTCTACCATTGCCAGTTGTCTGTCAGTCTTAATGTTTCACATTAATTAATTAATTAATTTATTTATTTATTTACTGACAATTTATATAGCGCAGTATACAAGGCGAAGGCCTACAACAAGAGCACTTAACACAGTTCGTATCCAATATTAAATAAATGTGTCTTCAAATTTCTAATGAAAAGTCCAGCTGAGACTGCTCCAGTCACATTGTCTGGAAGAGAGTTCCACAGGGCGGGATTCCCCCGCGCGAATGATCTTTCCCCAAACTTAGGGGTCTTAGACAGAGGAGGGACCAACAACTGCACTCTCTGACTGGACCTGAGAACCGATCTCCTCTCTATCATTAATTGTTAATTGTTCATTAACCCATTTATCTCGTAAGGCCGGTATTTCGGCTAAATAACATATTGGTTATATGGATTGTCGGGGTGAAAGGGTTAACAGCTGAAATAAAGCAGTCATAAATTTTTAACCATTGAAAATTTCATGCAAACTGTGAAAAACTGTGAATTTTTCATTGCAAAGCAATATCAGTGATCTATCACTGCTTGCCACTTCTGCCAGAAGTGAAAGAGTTCAATGAATTTCCGTAGAATGTCTGTGTGTGTGTGTGTCCGGTACCTGCCAGTCCAAGTAGTTCTTCGCTTCTTCGAACTTAATGAGAATTGAAACAGAACAATGCAGTCGCGGAAATTCAGCCTTGGTTATCGGACTGAAACGGTTGTCACGGGTGGCACTGATGAACAGAAAAAAGAAAGATCAATTAATTAATTAATTAATTAAGAAAGATTGTTTCACACTCATACCGTTGGGGTCCATCCATATAGTACGTATGCACCGAGGGAGGTTGGATTTTGGATACTTTGCGTTATTTACGGTGTGTGCAACGGGGAGAGGTGCTGAAAATATGCCTTTTTGCGTGTACACACTGTATTATATGGACGAGCCTTCATAAAATGCAGAATCAGGACAGTCAGAGACAGATTCAACATCTCCTGACTGCAAAGTTGCAAGCATTGTTTATTTCTTCGTTCACAGATTCAAGAATATCTGCACAATGTTAAAACAAAATGCAGACAACAAAATTGATATCCTGGATCTGATACGGATCTTAAGCGATTGGGATTTTTTGAGTGCTGATATTTCTATGCTTTATGAAGCGGTGCTATAGAAGTTGTAGATCAGACCATCAATTATAAACTTAAAGGTAAGCTAGAAAGAAGAACGTCTCTCGATCATTTCCTTAAATCAAATTGTCTACCAAGCTGAAATGTCAAGGATCTTCAACAGCACATAATACTGAGTTCAGAACACAAAATTTAGTGAATAAGCTATTCAACCAAATCAGTTGCATGCTTCACAACTTTTCAAAGTCATCAAAATGTTACTTTCTACCATGGATAATGGACAAGACAAATAGCTACCGTGATACTTACCGGTACCATTGACGTAAACAGGATTCCAGAATAATGTGGCACATCTGTATATCAACTTTCCTCCATTCTCATCATTATGACAATACTACTTACCATCCCCCAATTGTGCAAATCTCACGACCAGACCCAGCCAGAATAGGGGGGAGGCCCCTGGGGCTACACCAATATGGTGATTAGACTGATTACATGACAGGGTGTGTGTGTTTGTGTGTGTGCATATCATATATAAAATATAAATTATTTTTAAAATTCTAAAGCGCACAGGAATAAGGAGCTAAGGAGCTACTTCGGTGCTTCTTTTGAAAGTGCTATAGAAGTTAATGAGATTTTACTTACTTACTTACTTACTTACTTAAGTGCCCACTGAAACGCTTTGGTAAATTTATAAATAAACTAACTGCAGAACAAGACCTTGGACATGTTGGCATAGAACAAGGGGGATATAGAAAATCTGACCGCCCCTTTAAACCTGCACCTACATAGCAAGTCAATCACACACCTAGTAACTGCATACTCAGCGAGTCCACCGTGGAGGTTGGTCGCAGAAAATGTCCCAATGCAGCCTCGGAGATGGCGCTCTCGCCCAATCTTCCAAGTCACAAACAGCGGGCTAAAAAAAACATCGCCGTCAATCTAATTTCTACATTATAAAATGTCACTATAGACTACAATAATGAAACCAAATTAGATCCCTGGTAGGTCGAAAATGACATCATTCGTCATTTTCGACCTACCAGGATCTAATTCGAAAATGACGAATGATGTCAACATGTTAAAGCCAAAAAGTTTCAAAAAATTTGTTTGCTTAACCCTTTTCCTGTTTGCCCTGAAAATACTCGTCCATTTTACATTACATTACAAATAAATGAACAGCAAAAGGGTTATTTCACTTCTCTTGCATTTTCCAAAGATCTCTTAATCGTTTTTTCAAAATCAGTAAAGTCATAAACTTGTAAAACTACAACTGTCTAAATTCATAAATGTACTGTCAAACTCATGAAGTCAATTTAAATACATCAGTTAATGAAGCTTTACTGTAATTCACTTATCGATCATGATCATCAAAATGCCAGTATTATTGATGTATTCAGTAGAAGATATATGACACTATATAAACACCGAGGTATTTGTCAGGTTCTGGAGCTCTCTTCCTCTGTCTGTCTGATCTTCCAATTAACTGAACACTATCAAAACTCAAAACATCTCTTCTAGCCGTCACACCTCCACAGTCTGTCTTGCTGTTTTCCCAACGATTGACCTCTGGAATGGCTCGGTCTTTCCAGATGGATTTGGACTGTCATTGATTTACCGTATCAATCAATAAAAGTGAAGTCCTTCCTGAGCTCTCAAGGCTAACCTCAAGGCCCTCAAGGTGGCATTGATCTTTGTATCCAAGGCCCTAAGCCAGGCGACTGGTGCAGATTACAAGATACGGGGTCAGTGCTTTCATGCAATGCGCCTGTTTATTCAGCGGATTAATCCACTTCTATGTTGCCATCACCATCTGGCAAAAGGGGCCTCGAATCCACAACCTTCTGCTCCATCGTCCAATGTTGTAACCACTCTGCTATGCACTCCAAAGACCACAGAGTATAAGAACTGGTGCTATAGAAGCGCATAACTACTATACTGAAAAAATCACTCCTGGCAAGAAGTAATGCAAGCTAAAGCTTCAAAAAATTGCCTACCTGGCGAGAAACCGTTGCACACGCACAAAAGTAAAGACCATAACCTCTTGGCAATAAACGCACTGCACTAAAGACCAGTCCTATTATATTATAAAATCTATCAACTAATGAAGCAATATCGCTACAATCCCCACTACCACTCTGACTGATAAACGTCAGCTACAGTTGTTTCAACGGTAGATTAATCGCCTAGGAATAAGCAGCTACTACGGCATCTGCTTCCAAAGCGCAACAGAAATTCGCGAGATTTTATCTGCTTACCTAACACACGTTTCAGTCAATACTTCTTCGGTTCGTACCCAATGCAAGTGCACCAGCACTATATAAATTCAGAGGTGGTTACATTGTCGCTATATAAATTCAGGGTTATTTCGTTGTCGTCTACTGACTAGGAGTCGTTGGAAATGGTCGGTGGACATTTCGGAGGGTCACAGTTGTTGATGTGGCAGAAGAGGACGTCGAAGCAGAAGAAGCACATCTCGTTCCGAACGACGACCGAATGATGAAGCACCGGGGTCCCCGGCATCCCACCGCCGTCCCCAGGGTCACCGGCGCCGGCCCCGGGGCCTCCGAGGCCCCCACCGTCATCCCCGATTAGCTTCGTCTTCTTCGATGCACCGTGTGAGGCAGCCTCCATCTTTAACTACTTCCGCCTTTTGTGTTGCCACAACGACATTCGAGAAAAGTCGAAAAGAATTTTGTAAGCCAATAGCCATAGATAGGGATGTGAGTTAGGAAAATTCCGGAAATTTCCTCTGGAAATTTCCGGAAATTTCAGAAATTTCTGAGTACTTTTCCGGAAAGGAAAAGTTGATTATTAATGTTATTTATTATAATTATTATTACTGTTTATTATTAGTATTTATTACTATTGATTACTATTACTGATATCTATTATTTTTTTTTATCATTATTACTATTTATAACTATTCATTTGTTGGGCATTTGTTAACAAGTTAACAACTGTCAGTATGGTAGCGCTATATAATGTCTGAGTCGGAAGTCGCAGAGAACCAGTTACCAGAGTACGCGACGCCGTTTTGCTGTCTGATTTGTTAAAACTATAATAAATCTCGATGTTCGGCGAAAAATTAACGAATTGTCACAAAACAAAACTAAACACTTGTTTATTTTACGGTATTTACCCATAGTCTCACACTCTCGCCAGCACTCGATGCGACAAAACCGTGAATATTCATAAGGTGAAGCTGGTTCCCTGAGCAGCAAGTAGAATACTTAAATTGGCGGGATCTCGTTAAAATATCGGAGAACCCGTTTTCAACCAATTTCCCCCTCCCCTATGTGCCAAAAATATATAATAAAACTTCGTTTTCTTAGCTGTGGGACCTGCGGTAATTAATTTTGTCCACTGCTGTCTGTTTACCTCTAAAAAAGAGAAGTTTTGAAGGCTTTTATAACTTTTCCGGAAGTATTCCGGAAATTTCCGGAAATTTCCGGAATATTTCCGGCCATTCTACTTTTCCGGAAAAGTTACATCCCTAGCCATAGACCGATCCTATCAAAAACCGTGTGCTGACCAGTGGCGTAGCCAGGATCAGTGGCGGCTCTAGGATTTGGCAAGTGGGGGCCGTTGAGGTGGCAACTTCTAATCATGGGGGCCAACCATTTGTTGCTTAATGTATGTAGCATTAAGTATAGGGTCCCAACTGGGGGGCCACTGGAGGGGCAGGCACTCAATAGGGGCACGGGCCCCCTGGTCCCCCCGGTGGAGCCGCCACTGGCCAGGATTCCAAAATAGGGAAGAAACATCGACGTTTTCATTTTCTAAGGTGAAAAAGGTATTGCTGAGCAAAAAAGACGTCGTCGTGCCAGCGTTTTAAACTTCTTTCTCACATTTTCATACTACACCTACCTTACCCCCAATTAGGCCTATACTCAACACCTACCTTACCCCCAACTACTCAACATTACAATTCATTTTAATTCATTGAATTTTTAAAAAACGAAAAGGCGTCAATTTTACTAAAATTTCATCAGTGGGAGCTGCATGTCCCTTAGCTGCACCAATGATTCAGGCCTAGATTAATTAGTCGTAAGATTCGTGTAAAAAAACCATCAGACAAAGTATCGTTTGGATATGGGTGAGTGCATGTGTGCGTTGTCTGAAAATAAATTCCCAGTTTCAAGATTTGAGTTTAATCCAGTATCGTAGGCATGGCGGCTCCAGGATTTGACAAGTGGGGGGACCTCTAAGCATTGGGCCAATTATATTTCATAAACCTGGACTAGTCTATAGAGTTGCTTATAATGAGTCACTAGAGTATGGGGACCACTAGCTGTTGGGAAGGCGTTCAAGCAGGTTCCCTGTGGAGAGCTTTTGCATTGTAGGGCTCCGAGAGACAGTCGGGTGACCAAAACTTTGGATCGGCAACTGACCTAGAGTGTAAGAAGCTTTGCACGTGGGAATTATTCCAATCGCACCCCCAAAAGTTTCGACTGCTATATGATCATCAGTTAACTTCTATAGCGCCCTCTAGTTGGAGGCGGTCTGCTTATTAGACTTCGTGTGCTGGAAGCAGGTCAAAATATCTGCCCATTCTCAGAAAATGAGAAATTTATATATAGTGTTAATAAATTGAATCACCATCATTCAAAGTCCTCTCAGTTATAAACACTCATCTATTTATTATATATCAGATGAGTTCGTAACTCGAATTCCAATGGTTTCAATTCATGTTTTAATCAGGGATATTTTTACACCCCCTAACCTCCCTCCAACATCCCCCAATTTGAGGTCGACACCCCCAAATTTGGTAATGCGACAATGGTATGCATACAAAATGCATACTAATTAGCTCAGAACCCCCCCCCCCCAATGGAAAAGGACATCCACCAACTTTTATTCCTTTTTTTGCTCGTCGGAGGTTTTTTGAGACCGTATGTTATTGCAGAACATAGAGTAAAAGTTATAAAATATTTTTTGAACTTCTTAGATTTCAGCATACCCCTTTAAGCTTTCTAAATACGCCCATGAATAGGCCTAATATGAATTATGAGTAATGTGATTTTATTTATCCGAGTAATTGTTAAACTATCCGGTGAGGTGCCCCATACGAAACTATAAGCTACCTCGAATTTCTAAATGGTCCGGGGGCCTCGACCCCTGACCCTTGACCTCTGAAAGAGCCTGGCCCTCGCGCAATTCGATGACTAATTATTCCATGGACGACTTTTTAGTTCGTTGATTAATCTGTCCTTTCAACACAACGCAGTCAGCGCTATCGAAAGAGCAGTCAAAATAAGTTAACATTAATTTAATTTCCAGTTGCTTATTTATTATCAGGCTAATGAACTGCAGTCAGTGCTAATCAGCGTAAATTCATAGTTTGTTCATGAACCTTTGTCTTGTTCTTGTTCTCGTTGCTCTTCTAGTCCTTGTTCATCTTCTTGCTCCTGTCATTGTTCATCTTCTTGCTCCTGTCATTGTTCATCTTTTTGTTCTTGCTGTTCTTGCTGCTCTTGTCCTTGTTGTTGTTCTACTTCTTGTTGTTCTTGTTCTTGTTATTTTTGCTCTTGTTCTTGTTCTTCTTGCTTCTCCTGTTCTTGTTCTTGTTCCTCTTCATCATCGTCATCTTCTTCTTCTTCCTCTTCTTGTTCTTCCCTTCATATTCTTCTGGAATTGGTTAGACAAGAATGATTATAACACTGACGGTAGATAGAAGAGAGATACCAAAGGTTGTCTTGGCATTGGGTGTCTCCTGCGAATCGCTGCCATCAGCGCCATCAGCGTTGAAACGCCACACAGAAGCCTCGACCTCGTCGACGAGGGAGGCGCCCTCCTATCCCCTTATCCCCCTCCCTTCCCCTCTAGCTCGCATTCGCCGCAGGCACCGGAATGCCGAACCTCGACGTCCCGGCGAGTCCAGCAAATCCGTTCCCGAAGTACGGTCCGAAACCGGACCCGGACTGCAGCGAGAAGGTGCCCGGATATCCGGTGTTGATGGAGTTCTGAGCGAACGCGTGCGTCTGGGCGGAAGCGGCCATCAGGGTCTCCGACAGGACTGCCCCGGGGCCGGCCATGTAGGGCGCCATCTGGTGGTGGTGGTGGTGGTGGTGGGCGATGGAAGGGGGATGCGGCGGCCCAGGGTACGCTCCCGGTGGGGGATAGCAGGACGGTGCCTGAGGGAAGCCGTGGAACGGGGGTTTGTCGTAGAGAAACGACGGTGCTGACGTCATCTGATGCGGGTTTCCGTTCTCGCAGTGACGTCGATGACGCTTGCTCTTCGACGACAACTTCCGGTTTCGCGTCTGGATTCCCTCCTTCTTCATCGTTATCGGTCGATTGACCTGAATCGAAAATCCATGCATCCATGCATCCATGCATCCATGCATACATGCATCCATGCATCTGTCAGTCGTCCAGCAACAAACACACTTGAAACTCGTTCTTAAAGCAGAGATGGCCTTGGGCAGAGGGCAGATATTTTACACTCCCTTACCCCCCCCCCCCAACATCCCCCAATTTGAGACCGACAAACCCTCAAAATTTTTCCAATCCGATCCTGAGATGCACCCCTAACACCCTCCAACACCCCCAATTTGAGACCTGAGACCGACACCTCCGAAATTGATAATCCTAGAAATAACCCTGGCAGAGGCTTATAGCGTGCCAATGGCTATTGTGGCTTTGGCCATGGGTGACACACTTGACGGGGGCGGCAAATTTTGGAAGCGACGACCTTTTTTGCTTGTCAGGATTTTCAATGAAGGCGGGAAATTTTAGAAGGGGCGACAAATTTAAAATTTAAATTTTTTGGAAGCAACGACATGGGCCACATGGGCGGCATGAGTGCACGCTATACGTCTCTGGCGCCAAACACCCTAGATCCGCCTCTGATATGAATGAATTTGGGGCGGCGGATTAGCCATAAGCCAGAGGCGGCAAAATTGCACGCTACGCCACTGGCCGTGGGTCCATTTTTAGAACCCAACCCAATCCATCAAATCTTCAACCCAACCCATGCCGGCAATATGGTTACTTGACCCAACCCACTGAACCCAGGTCACCATGATACATTACGATTTCTTAAACCATGACCTATTTCTGACCCAACCAATATTCCCTCTAATTCTCGAGGGCCGTGTGCGCATAAAATTGATCTTGGGTGCCAATTTTCCACGTGACTAACTTTTGGGCAATCCTACTCATTACTTAACTTCGCGACCACAATAAAACCACGCGTGACCACATCTATAAATCTACGGACGACGTTAAAAATATAAAAATTCTAATATACAGGTCAAGTTGAGATGGTGATGACCTTTTTAAATAAAATATTTAATCACTTTATATAAATGAAACACCTGAACATTTCTAAATTTATTGTGCAATAAAAATATTTTTGGGGCACATGTCTTTCCGTTTTGGGGCGCGCGCCAACGCGCCTACCATAGAGGGAACATTGAACCCAACCCAACCCAACTAAACCCGTGGACTAATCAATCCATAGCCAACTCTGGCTTAAAGTCAGCAATCGAATTCTTACGGGGTCCCCACCCCAACCTACATTGGGTGGGCGGAAATATAAAAAGACAAATGTTCGATCCCCGACCTTATAGTCAAGCACGTTTCTTTTCCGTGGGGGAGAAGGAAGGGTAGGTTTAGAGAAAACTGGAACTCATGATTCGGAATAAATCGAAATTAAATGGAATGTCATTCGCGAGTCAAACAGAATTGCGTCAGAATGCAATAAAGTTTCGTTTTGAGACTTTTGACACTAGGAGAAAATGTGTCGAGAAAGATCTCTCTTTCTCTCTCTCTCTCTCTCTCTCTCTCTCTCTCTCTCTCTCTCTCTCTCTCTCTCACACACACTCTCTCTCTCTCTCTCTCTCGCTGGTTCTATCACTCTCTCAGTCACTCTTTTTCTCAGGGACGTAGCGACGAGGGGGTATATCGGTATATATACCCCCCGCCAATCAGTCTACCTTAAAGTTTTGTATGTGATTTACATGTGATTATATGTGGTTTATATGGTTTATGTGGTTTATAGTTAAGATTTATACCCACCCAAATGAAATTCCTGGCTACGCCCCTGCTCTTTCTCTGTGTCTCTCTCTGGTTCTGTGTCTGTGTCTGTTCTCTGCCTCTTACTCTGCCTCAGGCAGTCCTCAGGCGTCAGTCAGTCAGTCGGAGGGGGCAGTCAGTCAAGCCCTGGAGTCAGATCAGTCAGTCAGTTTCAAAAGTATTCGATGCATGTCAGTCAGTCAGTCAGTCCAGTCAGTCAGGCACGTCAGTCAGTCAGTCAGTCAGTCAGACCAGTCAGTCATCATCATCATCGTCGTCGTCTGTCTGTCTGTCTGTCTGTGTTGAGTCTGTCTGTCTGATCTGTCTGAACTGTCTGTCTGTCTGTCTGTCTGTCTGTCTGTCTGTCTCCATTTCCGTATCTAATGGTCGTTACTACGGAGCGTCGTCTCTTTCCTTCTCTCGCTTTCAAAAAGAGGTCATCCCAGCGACAGTTGTGCCTTCATCTTCGACCCGACGTGATGCGGTCACAGCGGACGATTTTACCGCTCAATTGCCTTCCAATTACGGGACCCCGGGGCCTCGGGGCGGACGAGTGAGCCCCCACCTCCCCCCAGCTCGCCCTCCCCGTGGGAGGCGGCAGCGACTTCGAAACGGGAATGGAGGAAGGAGGAGGGGGAGGGCTGGTGGGGTGGGTGGGCGGGGAGATGGGGATGTCGAACGAGAGCGTATCATTTCGTTGCTCTTCCAGTTCAACTGCGTCATTTGCATATCGATTCGATCGATGGAAACAATCCACCGAACGGGACAAGATTCTGGGAAATTAAGCGTCACGGGGCGGGGGCGGGGTGGACCTGGGATGGGGCAGGCCCTCGAGGGCGACGTCCTCCGCCAAGGGGCGGGGGAGCGGAGGGGGGGCGGAGAGGAAAGGGAGCAAGCCCTGGAAGAGGGAAGATGGACGACTTTATGGATGGAGATTTCAAAAGTATTCGATGCATGTGTTTGAGATGAGCGGAGGCTGATAGGAGTTTCGTGGGAGGGACGTCCATCGACATGACTACCGCCTCTTAGTAACACACGGCACGTCGAGATAACGTTAATACGGGATTAAGCAAGAGCGAGGCGTTCTTCGAAAGAAATTACAGACCAAAGAATCATCATCATCATCATCGTCGTCGTCGTCATCATCGTCAGAATGTTGAGAAAGGGATTGAGCCTTGATCATGGGCGTGAACTTGGATGAAAAAGCGGGGGACAACCCCGCGTCTCTCCTCTTCTCTCCATTTCCAGATCCCATCCTCACAAAGTGTGTGGGGTCAGGTGAAGACCAATCTTATATTTCTCTTTCCTTCTATCGCTTTGCAAAGCTTTCAAAGAGTAGGGGTGGGTTCTAACCTTTTACCCTTCTCCTTATCTCCTCTTTCCAGAGCCTGACCTTACAAAATGTGGGGTTGAGCCATCACTTTGTCCCTCTCCATTGCATGGCGTAAAAGGTAAAGGTAGGTCCCGTACTCTTAACTTGGATGAAAAAGTGAGGGGTCCAAACGTCTGTACTTTCCCCCTGGCCTATGGAAGTCTCTCAAAAAGTGGTAGAAGCAGAGATGCCCAAAAATTAAGAATTAGGTTACTGGTATGGTCAGTTTGGTTTGTATGTTGGGTCAGATTTTTCACATATTAATAGTGGGTTATACCCAATCCCCCAAAATAAGTCATGGTTCTACTGTATTACGGTGGGTTGGGTTGGGTCAATAATAACACTATTACCGGCATGGGTTGGGTTGGGTTGGGTTGGAGATTTTGTGAGTTGGGTTGGATTGGCTTCTAAAAAATGGACCCATGGACAACTTTGGGCATAGAAGCTCGAGCCTAGAGACCTCTAATAGAAGTTTGCGCCTATGGCCCTCTCCTTCTCTCCCCCTTCCAAAGCCTTTCAAAAAGAGGAACGGGACCAACCCTAGCTATGCTGTATCTCCTCCTATCCAGACCTGGCCGCTCAAAAAGTGGCGGTGTGTGGACGGGCTATAGTCTGAATGTACGCTGCCTCTGTAGTGAGTGATAGCCAGTGTCTCATACAGGCCTGACGCTGTAGGTATTTTTTGTTTCCCCACCCCAACCTGCAAAAAACCCCACGCTAAAAATCCCAGCACTGCAACAAATTTTTGCATTGAACTGTGTCTCTTCCCCTCCAGCCAATTGTTACCCTTCCCAAAGGCCTGGTCTTCGAACATCGTCCACCAACGCATCGCGATATATACATATAATATATATTACATATATTAACATATATATATATATTAATATATTTTTATATGATAGATATTAATATATATATATATATTAATATATATATATATATATATAGTATATATATGCTTACGTTGTGCAGTTTGAAGTAGAGACCGCATGCGTTGCAGACGGCGTCTCCGTTTTGATTTCGGCGCCAAAGTGTTGTGATGCTCGTGCTGCAGTTGGCGCAGGTGGTTCCTGCCCTTCGCGCTGACGACTGCACGTAGCAATCAAACACACATACACACATACATACAACCACCTGTAGCAGCATAGTAATTGTAATTAATTATAATAATTGATTTATTCTTTTACAGAAAGTATAGTTGCAAGTGTAGGCTGATTGATTGCTGATGGATAGCATCATGGGCGCCCACACATTGGCACAAGAGGGCACAATTACCCCATCTTGCCCCAATTTCAACGTGAAATTGAGAAACTTAACTCTAACTAAGATCTGTAGAATTGAATATCTTGAAAACTGCATTAATCGCGACCATTGTGTTTTGACCCCCTGGAAAAATTTCCGTGGGCGCCACTGGATGGCATAGTAATTGTAATTTATAATTGATTACTTGAGCGGAAGTAGTAATCTGAACAGTACTGCGTAATACGGCCTGTTCCGAACGGTAAGCCTGCTTTATACGGGTTACAGACCAGAATAGAGGCAAAAACGACGAAATGCGATACGTGCCACGAGGACGCGATTATGATAATTATCGCTCGCACGAGAAAAACGGGAACTAGTTGCGACTGAAAGACGAAGAAAGCTGAAAGCTGAAAGGTTGAAAGATGAATGAGACAGACTTTCTCTGCCTTCGGCTATAACTTCTGCGGGGATACCGCGATGTCCTTAAACACCCCGCTCCACTCTAAAGTGTCAGATTGCAAAGACGGAAAACCAGGCGACACATATCTCCTGTTAGGCCTAATACCTTACACCTCCTACCCCCGTCACAGCCTATGATGTGTGTGTGTCGGGGTGAGGATGAGGGTGGTGGGGGGATGGGGGTGGGGTGGTGGAGCGAAGGGTGACAGTGATTTTTCTGGCCAAGCGTCAGAAATGTATACAATGAGACGTTATTAATCTCTGTCTGTCGACTTATGACTTATGACGGTGTATTTTATGACGGACGGCGAACGCAGGAAGTAGGCCCATGGGCGCCTTCCTTTGTTGTTCCATAAACACGACAGAATCGGGTTTTGAGATTTTCAGGCCAGAGGAGAATTTTTTAAGACATTGTGGCATCGATATTATTATCCGTAACAATAAAATGTCTAAGATATTAACGACACATTATACGGAATAAATTTAACTAAGAACAGCTGACATGGCTAAATAGAATAAACGATTTCTCCACAAGTCGTATATAGGTCCAGTGGTGTAAAGTAATTGACTTACAAAGTAATTGATTACGTTTAACACGCAATCAAGTATCTAAAGCAAGTTATTGTAGGCCTACTTTAATTAATTTTTAGGGTCAACGGATTCTTTGACAACTTTCAGACCTTTCCTCCAAAACCAAAATAACGTCTTATGCGTTTAAAGACAATGCACGGCAGAGAAAAGAACGCAAGATTTGCATCAGTAGCGTAGCCACGAGGGAAAACAGGGGCTCCAGCCCGCTATTGGGGGCAAAGACTGGTCGAGAGATTTGTGCAAATTTCAGGAGGAAATTTTATCAGTTGGGAAAGGGGTATTCCGATATAGGGAAACTGCCATAGAGTCTAAAAATATCCTCGGAATGTCAAGATTTGAACCTATTCTTACCCTGTTTTTCGACCCCGTTACGGGAGCTCACGACCCTCCCCAAAACCCCAGTCGGATCTCGGAAAACCTTGCTGCCCTCCCCATCCCGGAACCCTGTTAACGCCAATAGTTTCACATTGCCTTCCGGGGCAGCAACATTTTCCATTTACTGCGCATAAGTATAATGAAAGTACGGTAAAATTCTGCAGCAAAGCACCTGTTAACCTACCGTATATGCACGTTTCCTATAAAAAAGATACAAAGTCGAGACTGCAAAAGAACGACAAAGGGCGAAATTTATAGATTTTTAAAAATAAGAAATAAAAACCCTCAATAATTCCAGTAGAAACTCTAGAGTCTATAGATAGGTGGAATCGTCAACCGCTATAGAAGTTATTTGCAGCTGCGTGAAATTGCGGTATCTATAGCTCTACCAGTCTTCTCTTTGGTTTGATGAGCGGTCTGTTCTGTCCGTTGATCTTGTGGTAGAGTCCACATGCGTTGCACAGGTACTGTCCGTTACCATCCCGTCTCCACAGCGGAGTGGATGTGGCGCCACAATTGACACATTCACGACCTTCTGTATACATTATTATGGAAAACATACAACAAAGTTAAACCAATTCGATATATCAGACGCATCTTATGCGACATTGATTCTCACAAGGGACAGATCTATCATCTAACTGAACCACTCCATAAACCCAAGTTATTACTGCTATTATTATTATTATTATTATTATTATTATTATTATTATTATTATTATTATTATTATTATTATTATTATTATTATTATTATTATTATTATTAATTCATTATTATCATTAATTTATGTTTGTTATTAATATTAATATTAAGTCATTATTATCATTAATTTATATTTGTTAGTAGTATTACTATTAATATTATTAATTCATTATTATCATTAATTTATAATAATAATTATTATTATTATTATTAATCATTATTAAATTATTATCATCGTCATCATTATCGTTCTCCATAGTGGGGCGGACCATTCACTCCCAAATTTTTTAGCTTACAGAGGGAGGCGCTATGGTCAAACGGCCAAAATACAAACTTCTATGCGACCCTCTCTGCATGGGTTTAACGGGTTTACCTGGACCAATGGGAAATAAGTATTGACATCCAACGCACCCACCCACACAGACGGACATGAATCCAATTTTCAAAACCCAATCCAACATAATTCAGACCCGACCAAACCCACGAAACAATGGGGTTACCTGACCCAACCCATTTCAACCCACCGGAATACATGACGATTTCTTAAACAGTGACTTATTTTCTGACCCAACCAAACCCACCATGCATGAACATGGAAACATGTGACCCGACCCAACCCATGGGTGAACCCAACCCATGTCAATGTCTAGTCCCCACCCCATTCGAACACGGTACCGACAGGGACGTAGCCAGGAATTTGATTGGGGGGAGGGGTTTAAGTTTGGAGTCAGGATATACATTGTTTTATAAAATATATATTATATATATTATATATTATATATTTTATATGTTATATACCGGTATATGTATATATCTAATGTATATGTGGGTATATAATATAATATATATACATATATGAATATATGTATATAGGGGCCCATATAATATATCATATATATGATATATTTTACATGTTATATATGTTGTATATATGTTATATATACTGTATTATATATACTAAATTTTGGGGGTATATATATACCGATATACCTCTCCCCCTCCCGTCGCAGCGGCCCTTGGTACCGACGGTCGTTCACTTACCTGAGCTCGACCTTGACTTGATTCTTATCCTCTGGATGTCGGACAGCATTCGAAACATCCCTCCGCTCTGTTGACCGAGCGTCGCCGCTGTCATCGACGACGAGTAGATGTAATCGGGCAGAGGGTCGAGCAGGACCCCAGGCCCCGCCGCCCGCCGCCGCTCTGCAGCCTCCGCCGGTCGGACCCTGCTGCGGCGGCGGCGGCAGCGGAGGGCTGTCCTCCTCCGGATGAAGGGCAGACGCCGACGAGAACGGCGACCGGTCGAGCAGCGCCCTGGGCCCTCCGCCGCCGCCGCCGCCGCCGCCGCCGTCGTGTCCCTGTCCTGGTCCGGACAGCAGCGGAGGAGGATACGAGGCCATGGAGGCGACGTCGGTCCTGTTCGCCGATCCGGAGCGTCTGAGCAGCGGGGACTTGGAGTCCGGTGGACTGCAGTTCTTCCGGTCCTGGGCATGCAGCGACGAGAACGAGGGCGCGCCGCCGCCGCCGCCGCCGCCGCCGCCGACCGGTCCTCCTGTCGCGAGGAGATACGACGGGAAGCCGTAGGAGGGATGCATGGCCTGGGGCGGCCGCGGCGCATCCGGCTGATCCCGTCCCTGGTACAGGGTCCTCGAAGGCGGATGATGATGATGCTGATGCTGATTATGATGATGATGATGATAGGCGGACGGCCTTGATGGGGCCATCATCCATTGATGGGCGACGGAGTCTGGGTGGGGATGAAGGAGCTGCTTCGTGTCGGACATCCACGGCGCGTGGTGGGGGTAGGAGGAGGGGTGAGGCGTGGATGAGGAGGAGGAGGAGGGTGGTGGTGGTGGAAGTAGGAGCGATACATCGTAGTCGCCATCTCGACCGATGCGGCTGCTGCTGCTGCATCTGCGAACGGAAAAAACGGATTATATTTTGAGATCGAGAAAAAAAGATCGATGACGTCATCGATGACGTCATCGAACGACGACGACGATGCGTTGAATCATCGTCCGTGCGCATGCGCGAGGAGTAAACGCAGAAAGCATTACGGAGAGAGACTGACAGAAGAAGAAGAGGACGGACAGCGAGAGAAACAGTGAGACAATGAGACGGAGACGAGGAGAGACATGCAGAGGGTGACAAGAAGTCACGCAAAGAGACCGGCGAGAGACCAAGAAACAGTGGCACATGTAAACATATAGATAGACATCCAAACAGACAGTTGCCATGCAGATAAATGATACAATGATAAAACGACGGTTATAGCCGTATATGTACATACCCCCAAAATCAATATATATATATATACTAGGTGTTTACCCGTCAAAAATGACATAGATTGGCTGTTTTACCACCCGATTTTGACAAATGCAATAGCATCTTATGACGGGGATTGGCTGTTTTAATTTTGCGCAAATGCAAGCATCTTATGACGGGGAGATTGGCTGTTTTGCCACCCGATTTTGCGCAAATGCAATAGGATTTTGCGCAATTAATTTCCCTAACTCGCCGCCTTTTCCTTCAACCGAGTTAACGCCCATTCGCATGAATTTTCTGAAACTTGATAGTCAACGTAAGTGTAATGATAGTGTCGAAACGACATGCAGTGCTTGATTCTCTTGTTTGCTATACGCCGAGCAACAGCCTGCTCCTCATTCTCACTTGATTGTAAATATGAACGCTGGACTTTTTTGTTTTGCATTAGAAAGAGGAATAAAATGTATATATATATATATATATATATATATATATAATACATTATAGCATGTATAAATATGCATGTATATAACATATATTATATATTATAATAATATAAAATATAACATATTGTATATAAAATAAAAATAACAATATATATACCCCAACAAAAAATTTCATACCCCTCCTCCCAAATCAAAATCCTGGCTACGCCCCTGGATAAAGCCGAAAAATAGATAGAACACAAATTCCTTGACAGACAGAACATAGGACTATTTGTTAGAAAATCCGATTAAAGATTGCTTATTTCAATGTATACATGCAGTTTGACTTCTTTAAATCAACGAAAGGAGAGACGATTGGAATATAATCGTTATCAAAAAATACAACTGCCTTACACACACACACACACACACACACACACACAAACAAACACGCACACACATGTTATAAATACAATTATACATGTTCAGTGACGTTTTCTATACCGGACCCTGGTACGAGCTGTCATGCCATCGACCAAGGAGCAGATCCGATGGAAAGAGACCGGGGATGGCATGACCATGATTCCGTGGCAAGCCGGCCGCTGTCTGGTGTGGGATGATGTCACACTGTGGCAGACACAGTCGCTGCCACTCATCTGCCATTGACGTCCGTCTCTCTCTCTCTCTCTCTCTCTCTCTCTCTCTCTCTCTCTCTCTCTCTCTCTCCATGAGCCGTCAGTCAGAAAAATCGCCAAGTACACTGACTTGTCGGTCGATTACTTATTCTTGCCATGCATTGGCCTTCGAGACTCTTCGTCCAATCAGTAACGACGCACGCACGTACGCACTTCCATAAAAGAGTTGGGTCGTCATATTTCTGCTCTTTCAGGGGACACAAGCGCGCGCGCACACACACACACACACACACACACACACACACACACACACACATATATATATATATATATATATATATATATATATATGCGATTTCAATTGATAGTCAACGTTTTGTTGCACTCAACAACAGTGCCCCTAAAACTAGTTTTGATTCTCTGATCTCTCTGCGAAAAGAAATTTCAGTTTTAAGATGTTAACTTTAAGTAAGAAACCATGCATACACTTTGGAAAGCAAAATCTTTCTTAAACAGCAGACGCCGATGATGATGATGATGATGATGTCTGGATGAAACTACTGAAGGCATATAGACTGCAGCGCATGCGTCGTTCGATCATACATCCATAGGGCCCTAGCTGGTGATTGTGGCATTATAGGCTGAAGACTCTAAGATGCACATCACCCTTCATCAATCGGTCAAACATGCATCCTATGAAACTATACAAAGAATTCATATGCCATTCGGCTTCCTCCTCGTCTCCCTCTCCCTGCCCCTCTCTTTGTCCATCTCCTTGTCCCTCTTATCGCACCTCTCATTGCTCTCTCCTTTCCCTTGTCTTTGTCCCTGCCCCTGTTCCTCTTCTTGGCCCTTTCCTTGTTCCTCTACCTCTCTCTCTCTATCTCTGTCTGTCTCTGTCTGTCTCTATGTGTGTCTCTGTCTGCCTGTCTGTGTCTCTCAATAATTCTACATTACATCTTTGGTCCTACTACCAGGAGCGTAGCAACGAGGGGTATATCGATATACTATATATACCCCCAAATCAATATATAGGTCTATATAATACAGTATATATAACATATATATATATATATATATATATTATATATATTATATATACTATATATAATATAATATAACAGTATATCCCCCAAAATCTATATCCCCCATCAAAATCCTGGCTACGCCCCTGCCAACTACTTCTTCACCTTTTACTCCTGCCTCTGCTCTCGCCATAACTACGACAAAAATCTAGGTCTGACTCCATTCTATCGGTTTACATCTGACTCTGTCTCTCTGTGTCTCTGTCGCTGTCTCTCCCTCTGTGCATCCGTCTGCAGAGGACAGCCAATATAACGGGGTGTTCAGTGCGGACAGATGTTCGAAGGCGTCTACGTTTTGGTCGGTCGATGTGTCCGCGGTCGCCTACGCAACCGAAGATTCGACGGACGAAGCGAGATAAGAATTAGGACAACGACATCGACTCAGTTGCCAACAAACACATCAAATCCCAATTTTCCTTTCGCCCTTCGAGTACCCCCCGACGCCAAAGACCATCCCGCGCCGTCTGCTGTGTACACCGCAAATGGCAGACGACTATAAGCACAATTTCTCTTTAATATCCCATTCGCTTCCTTTCTCGGGGGCATGGTTACGTCACGGATTTACTGAAGACATTTCGGATTTCAAATAAAGTAGAAAAGGATTGTTACTATATATATATATATATACACGAACCGATTTTGGGGAGAATGTTGGGACAATTTATAAAGTGATCGAGAGATATCCAGGGCGTGATTTGCGGGGGGAAGAGGGAATCTTTCCCCACTGCTCAACTGCAACCCCCCCTACTGCTACATCCCCCACCACTACATCCCTCCACTTCTACAGTTTCCAACAACTACATCCCCCCCAAGCTCGACATATCCCCTACTGCTCCAGGTCACAAATCGCACCCTGGAGACATCCAATGTCACCGTATTCTTTCGATTAATTTGAACATTTTGTCATTACAACATTTCGTGCAAAATGTTTAAAATTGCCTTCTTCTTCTTCTTCTTCTTCTTCTTCTTCTTCTTCTTCTTCTTCTTCTTCTTCTTCTTCTTCTTCTTCTTCTTCTTCTTCTTCTTGAGCTGCTCTTTCCAGAGACAGATTCCATATACTCCAGCGTCGCCACTCCTCTCTCTATCTTAATTCACGGTTGAGTACTTGTTCTTTGCCGTATACATAGTGTCGAACATCCAATCCAGCATGCATCGATGTCCTTGGTCGCCCTTTCTGTGCTTTCCCTCCCATCTTCCCCTCTATAGCGCTTTCTTACTATCAGGAACATTCCTTTTCTGAGAACATGGCCTATATCCACTTCTTTTGTCTTGTACGAATAGTGTTAATTAGGCTTTTCTTCTCTTCTATCCTCTTCCATACTTCTTCATTGGTCATCTTTTCCGTACAGCTGATTTTTTCCATTGTTTGTCAAATCTACGTCTCAAATGCATCCAATATCTTTCTGTCCTCCTTCCTGAACGTCCAAGTTTCCGACCCATAAACTGTCGCTTTTCAGATCAGTGATTTGACCAATCGATTTTATTTTCAGATTTCGAAATGACTATATCGAATCCTGCCACACGTTGCTGCTAATATTAAAGAAACCTGTTCAGCGTTCGATGCATGCGTACATTCAAATAGTTATCGATCGATTAATTAAAATTATTTGTCGACATCATAAATATCAACCTCTGAAAACACTAGGCCTATATCTATATAAATACAGGGCGTTTTCAGTGGAAACGCACGGGAACGGGGTTCCCACATCTTTGTAGAACCAGATTAGTTTATATCGATATGCAATAATGCGTGTTTTACTTACAATCAGTTCTTTTTTTCAGTGGGAACGCACGGGAACAGCGTAAATTACAGTTTAAAACAACGAGCAATAATGTATTTAAATATACTAAGTAGCCTACTGTTATTCTACTAATATCTGGCATGCTTCTTACGACAAAACAGATGTGAAATGAGTTACAAACCTATTTTTCTAGAAAAAGTACTGCATAAATATACATGTATACATGTATATGTATACATATGTGTGTATGTGTGCACGTGCTGCAGCATGTAAGTCTTTATGCATGTCTATATACAGACATGAGATTTGTATGACTTTGTGACTATATAAGGAAACTTTCCTTTCTTGATTTCCCGAAGAACAAAGTAATCTGAGTAAAACAAGTGCATCGTGGATGGGTCCTTCTAAAGGAATTAAGAGAACAGCAGAGGTCCGATCTCCTGGAAAGACTAACCTGTCGGTTTCGGTCATGTTAATTGCATGCAGTATACATACGTGTGTTAAGTATGCAAAAATCTTGATTAATATTGGCGAGCTTGTAATATTTCATGAATGAAATGTTAAACTTTGTTTGGGCATGCAATGGAATAAGAAAACAAAAATCTAATTAACGAGAAAACACACAAGCACACACATACACATATATACACACATATATAATTGTTTATATAAATTATACTTATATATCTATACATATAATATAAAGGTATAGTCCCGTACTCGAACGAGCTTTCAGTCCAGTGCTGATCTCCGTGTACTACGCAAGCAGCCCGACGCCGAGCTTTCAGTCCGGTGCTGATCTCCGTGTACGTAATAGTAAGTAACAGTAGTAGTAGTAGTAGTAGTAGTAGTAGTAGTAGTAGTAGTAGTAATAGTAGTATAGTAGTAATAGTAGTAGTAGTAATAATAATATTATGGTGGTAGTGGCGGCGGCGGCGGCGGCGGCGGTGGTGGTGGTGGTGGTAGTAGTAGTAATAGTAGTAGTAGTAATAGTAGTAGTAGTAATAATAATATTATGGTGGTAGTGGCGGCGGCGGTGGTGGTGGTGGTGGTGGTGGGTAGTAGTAGTAGTAGTAGTAGTAATATTATGGTAGTAGTGGCGGTAGTAGTAGTAGTAGTAGTAGTAGTAGTAGTAGTAATATTATGGTAGTAGTGGCGGCGGTGGTGGTTAGTAGTAGTAGTAGTAGTAGTAGTAGTAGTAGTAGTAGTAGTAGTAGTAATGTTATACCTGACGGAGTGTGTCGTGGATATCCGAGGGCGTGCATCCTGACGGTGGTCCCCGTCGTCGTCGTCGTCGTTCCTGCGTCGTAGTATCCGCCGAGAGACGATGACGACATGGACGCTGCGTCCTGGAGCAGGTCCACCCTCCGCCGCCGCCGCCGTGGACGTATCTCGAGTCCGTCAGGATGGCGCCGGTGCCGTCATCGTCCGCTGCCAGCATCTCGCCTCCGCCTCCGAGGGCGTCGAGGCGACTCCATGGCGGCGGCGGAAGGGTACCGCCGGAGTGATCCAGGTAAGTCGTCCCTTCCATCATTCTCATAGGTGTGTGAATAGGAGCGATTTACGCACCTGTATATAGGCACAACGCACAACAATCGTCGCAGTAGATTCTGAGAAACTGTGAACCACAGGTGGCCAGAGGCTTGGGGCACACCATGGGCATGGGTTGGGTCCGTGAACCCACGGGTTGTGTTGGGTGAGAAATGTTTATAATTCTGGTGGGATGATTTTGATGAGAAAATAAGTCATAGTTTATGAAATTTTATGTACCGCGGTGGGTTGGGTTGGGTCAAGTAGCCATATTGCTTTCGTTGGTTGGGTTGGGTCATAATCATGGTGGGTTTGGTTGGTTCGTTAAAAATGAACATATATCCATATCTGGGCCTAAATGGTGGGTTGCCCACCGACAGATTGTCCGGGCCCCCGTACAAAGAAGATCTATGGGAACTCATAGGCCCTACAGGGGCGTAGGTAGACTCAACGTGGGACCCCGACAGTTGACCAACTCAACAACAATCATTATTTAGGTGAAAATTGTAGATCTCGGTATTACGTCACGTTTGCCAATACAAATGTCAAAATATAAGCCTAAGTCAGAGCATGACTGCGCGATGTAGGTCTATGTTATAATGTTACCAAATTTTAGAAATTAGCTTTGAAATCTTAATAAATAATAAAGCATCAATAAGGATTCAGTCAACTTTAAAGAAGCTCAACTTCAAGCATGTATAGGCCATAAAGACTATAGGCCTATAGAGTGACATGAAGCACATACCAAAACAAACTTAGGAAATGTCCAGATTAAAGAATGTGAGTGTGTAGGCCTACATGTATAGCCTAACCAAGTTAGTAGAGACTATAACCAATTAAATTAAACTATATATAAAAAGGTAAAGGTATAGTATATAGTCTCGTACTGGAACAAGCGTATACATATATGTATAGGGTCCGAAACTGATCTTCGTGTACTGGGCAAGCAGCGACGCAGGTGGCTTACGCCATTAATCGGCTTTCTCCAGTCCTGCGTTTTACCTTCGCAGCTTAACGCTGCTACTAATTTACCGACGCCTAAGCGACGAACGGCTGGTTGGTTGCCGGCGCCGTGACTCTCTCCCGGGATGGCAACCCATCCATGTATGAGCCGCGCTCGATGTTGCTGACTTCGGTGTTCTGATGGAAACCGGTCGCACATCGGCAAGTAGGCCGATATATATATATATATATACTATATATATATTATATATTTATAATACAATATATATTATACATACATAATATACTGCACATTACATAATATTATATATACAGTTTTAAGTATAGGCTACCATTCTGTCAATGCAAGGAAATTAAACGTTAGTAGGGTCATTTGAAAGCCATTTCAATGGGATCCGTGACCATTTTGTTCCTACCTTTTTTTATTGCTGATTCATGTACCTTGGACTATTTGAAGAAGATTTAGCTCCTATGTCCCTCCCAAATTTGGCGGCTAACTGTGCAAGAGTCCAAAATCCAAGATGGCCGCCAATGGATATATGCCGAAAGATTAAACTAAATAACTGTTGAAAATTTGTGACCAATTTTGATCAAATTTGCATGGTTGTTAGCAATAATAGTTGTTATAAGATGGTTATGCAAAATTTTTGATAATTACATTTAAAAAAGCACAGACCCCTTAAGTGAAGGACTGGTGGCGCGCGTCCTTGGGTCAGCGAACCTGGGTCCATTGAATTTTTGACACCACATCATCTATTACATGCCATAACTTAAGTTCGGGTACAGCTACAGCTTTAAAATTAGGCAGTCTAACTCAGAATTGAATTTCCTACAAACATCAAGCAACCAGAAGTTGATGACGTCATTACTTATTTAATGAGCAAATTAACAAATTAATGTGCGTCAATTGCGCTGCTGCTAATACAATAGCATCTATTACATGCTGCAACTGGAGTTTGCACAATGATGCAACTATGACAGCCATGAAACCTGGTAGTCACACTCAGAAAAGAACTCTCTATGCATTTCAAGTAACCGGAATTTGATGACGTCATTACTTATTTAATTAACTAATTAACGTGTATCCATTGGTTGTTAACACCATAGCTCCTATTATATGATGCAAATGGAGTTTTCACAATGATACGGCTATTAAACTTGGTAGTCACACTCAGAAAAGAACTCTCTACCCATCACAGGTAACCGAAAGTTGATGACGTCATTACTTATTTAATTAACAAAATAACAAATTAACGTGTATCTATTGAGTTGCTAATGCAATAGCATCTATTACACATTGGGACTGGAGTTTGCAGCTATGAAACTTGGTAAACGCACTCAGAAATGAATTCTCTACCCATCACAGGTAACCGGAAGTTGATGGCGTCATTACTTATTTAACTAACTAATTAACTAATTAACGTGTATCGATTGAGTTGTTAACACCATAGTCAAGTCAAGTCATTGCGCCGTCGTCGCTTGGCGACGGTTGGCTACAAGAATGGGTCAGTGTTCTCCATCGCGATCTGTCTTGTGCTGTGCGTAGTAGACAGTCTCCATAAAGGCCAGTCCACGTCGTAATGTTGTCAATCCAGCATATCCTTGGTTGCCCTCGTGACCTCGTCTTCTGTTTCCTTGAACAAGTCCTGTGATCACACTGCTCTCGATGGTGTCTTGTGGTTGTCTTATCACGTGCCCAAAGTAACTCAGTTTCTTTGTTTTACGTGATTCAGTAGCTCTTTTTCTCTGTTGGCCATGTTGTAGACTTCCTCGTTAGTTAGTAGTTTTGTCCATGGTATGCGTAGCAGTTTTCTTATGCACTTGTTCTCAAAGGCCTGTATGCGTTTTTCTTCTTATTTTCTTTTAACGTCCAGAATTCGCATCCATATGTCGCCACTGGCCATACTAAGGTTTTCATCAATCGCAGTTTTGTGGTAGTGTTTATTGAATTGCTTTTCCATAGTTTGGTTAGCTTGATCATTACTGTTGTTCCCATGGCTAGTCTCTTTTTCAATTCCATTTTGCATTCTGCATTGTTTGTTATTTGACATCTCAGGTATATGAAGCATTCTACCTGTTCTAGTGTTATGCCTTTCACCTTGATTTCTGTGATGTTATTGGTCATTATTTTTGCTTTTGCAATATTTACAGACATGTTGTATTCTTCTGCGGTTGCCTGTACACGGTCCACCAATTCCTGCAGTTCTTCCGGAGATGTAGCAAGTAGTACGATGTCTATTATATGATGCAAATGAAGTTTGCACAATGATACAGCTAATAATAGATGCCATGATGTTAACAACTCAATTGATACACGTTAATTTGCTATTTTTTAATTAAATAAGTCATGACGCCATCGACTTCCGGTTACCTGTGATGGGTAGAGAATTCATTTCTGAGTGCGTTTACCAAGTTTCATAGCTGCAAACTCCAGTCCCAATGTGTAATAGATGCTATTGCATTAGCAACTCAATAGATACACGTTAATTTGTTATTTTGTTAATTAAATAAGTAATGACGTCATCAACTTTCGGTTACCTGTGATGGGTAGAGAGTTCTTTTCTGAGTGTGACTACCAAGTTTAATAGCCGTATCATTGTGAAAACTCCATTTGCATCATATAATAGGAGCTATGGTGTTAACAACCAATGGATACACGTTAATTAGTTAATTAAATAAGTAATGACGTCATCAAATTCCGGTTACTTGAAATGCATAGAGAGTTCTTTTCTGAGTGTGACTACCAGGTTTCATGGCTGTCATAGTTGCATCATTGTGCAAACTCCAGTTGCAGCATGTAATAGATGCTATTGTATTAGCAGCAGCGCAATTGACGCACATTAATTTGTTAATTTGCTCATTAAATAAGTAACGACGTCATCAACTTCCGGTTGCTTGATGTTTGTAGGAAATTCAATTCTGAGTTAGACTGCCTAATTTTAAAGCTGTAGCTGTACCCGAACTTAAGTTATGGCATGTAATAGATGATGTGGTGTCAAAAATTCAATGGACCCAGGTTCGCTGACCCAAGGATGCGCGCCACCAGTCCTTCACTTAAGGGGTCTGTGCTTTTTTAAATGTAATTATCAAAAATTTTGTATAACCATCTTATAACAACTATTATTGCTAACAACCATGCAAATTTGATCAAAATTGGTCACAAATTTTCAACAGTTATTTAGTTTAATCTTTCGGCATATATCCATTGGCGGCCATCTTGGATTTTGGACTCTTGCACAGTTAGCCGCCAAATTTGGGAGGGACATAGGAGCTAAATCTTCTTCAAATAGTCCAAGGTACATGAATCAGCAATAAAAAAAGGTAGGAACAAAATGGTCACGGATCCTATTCAAATGACCCTACTACGTAGGCCTAAATATATTTGCTTTGAGCGGAACATCTACGAAATAAAGACAAATTTTAATGTGGACTATAAATCTTCATTATAGGATCTTCGAGATCTTCAATTTTATCTTATTTTTTGATAACGATCTTCGAGATCGTTATCGAGAAATTCCACCATTGGACCCATGCATGCGAACCCCGGACCACAGAACAAGGAGCTATGCATGGCTTGCAGCGATATATTGATTAAATGGATAGAAAGATGTAACACACACACACACACACACACACACACACACACACACACACACACACACACACACACTGTCCAGAAATATACATGTACATAATATAGTTTGATCGCGTTCGTCTAAATGGCTGCATAAATTGTTAAGTCTAAGATGCATGCATATGAGGTTTTACATGCTCGAGAATTTTGAATATGATGGGAAATATGAAGCAAAAGCAATTTATCTCCTGGATAAGGCTTCATTAAATATATGAATTAATGAATTAATGAATTAATGAATTAATTACTATTTCATTAAATCATCTAAAAAGAACAATTGGAATTAAATGAATAAGGGCCTACTACTACTACTACTACTACTACTACTACTACTACTACTACTACTACTACTACTACTACTACTACTACTACTACTACTACTACTACTACTACTACTACTACTACTACTACTACTACTACTACTACTACTACTGCTACTGCTACTACTGCTGCCACTACCACCACCACCACTGCCACCACCACTGCTGCTGCCACCACTGCTGCTGCCACTGCCACCACCACCACCACCACCACCACCACCACCACCACCACCACCACCACCACCACCACCACCACCACCACCACCACCACCACCACCACCACCACCACCACCACCACCACCACCACCACCACCACCACCACCACCACCACCACCACCACCACCACCACCACCACCACCACCACCACCACCACCACCACCACCACCACCACCACCACCACCACCACCACCACCACCACCACCACCACCACCACCACCACCACCACCACCACCACCACCACCACCACCACCACCACCACCACCACCACCACCACCACCACCACCACCACCACCACCACCACCACTGCCACTGCCACCACCACCACCACCACCACCACCACCACCACCACCACCACCACCACCACCACCACCACCACCACCACCACCACCACCACCACCACCACCACCACCACCACCACCACCACCACCACCACCACCACCACCACCACCACCACCACCACCACCACCACCACCACCACCACCACCACCACCACCACCACCACCACCACCACCACCACCACCACCACCACCACCACCACCACCACCACCACCACCACCACCACCACCACCACCACCACCACCACCACCACCACCACCACCACCACCACCACCACCACCACCACCACCACCACCACCACCACCACCACCACCACCACCACCACCACCACCACCACCACCACCACCACCACCACCACCACCACCACCACCACCACCACCACCACCACCACCACCACCACCACCACCACCACCACCACCACCACCACCACCACCACCACCACCACCACCACCACCACCACCACCACCACCACCACCACCACCACCACCACCACCACCACCACCACCACCACCACCACCACCACCACCACCACCACCACCACCACCACCACCACCACCACCACCACCACCACCACCACCACCACCACCACCACCACCACCACCACCACCACCACCACCACCACCACCACCACCACCACCACCACCACCACCACCACCACCACCACCACCACCACCACCACCACCACCACCACCACCACCACCACCACCACCACCACCACCACCACCACCACCACCACCACCACCACCACCACCACCACCACCACCACCACCACCACCACCACCACCACCACCACCACCACCACCACCACCACCACCACCACCACCACCACCACCACCACCACCACCACCACCACCACCACCACCACCACCACCACCACCACCACCACCACCACCACCACCACCACCACCACCACCACCACCACCACCACCACCACCACCACCACCACCACCACCACCACCACCACCACCACCACCACCACCACCACCACCACCACCACCACCACCACCACCACCACCACCACCACCACCACCACCACCACCACCACCACCACCACCACCACCACCACCACCACCACCACCACCACCACCACCACCACCACCACCACCACCACCACCACCACCACCACCACCACCACCACTGCTGCCACCACCACCACTGCCACTGCTGCCACCACCACTACTACTACCACCACTACCACTACTGCTACCACCACTCACCACCACCACCAAATAATAATAATAATAACAATAATAATAATAATAATAATAATAATAATAATAATAATAATAATAATGTCTATAGGAGTTGTATAGCGACACCAAGTATCTTGTCTCAAAATCCAGCTAAAAGTGCGTACACGTTTAAATAAATAGAAAGTGACATTTTACCCAAAACTCACAGAGATCGGTCTCGACGGTTTGTTTTCGTGGTTTCGTAGACGCGTCGCGAGAGACTTCGCCCGCCTCCTTGTTGTAGCTGATCCGGGTTGTTTTTCAGCGCCAGAGAAATCCAACAGTTTGCTGCAGCAACAGACGACGACGACTACGGCGGTCGCTTTCTGCGTCTATCGTCTGCTGCCTCATGTGAGGCGGGCGCAGAAGATTCCTTGTTTCTATCGGCGACGATTGCAAGGTGTTTGTCCGTTCGTTCGTTCGGGAAGATCTCGTCAATTCCACCGGAAATCGCGCGCCGAACGCACTCACTCGCCATTGGCAGAAGACGGCCGATCGCCCGGCGCCGCAGCCACGCCGCCATTGGACGGGTCCCGCGCGTGAGACGGACAAGGGGGCGGCCGGCGACGCCTGGGGCCGCCCGGGCGGGCGGGCGGGCGGCGGGCGGGCGCTTGCCGCCGACGCTAAATGGGATACCCGCCGTCTTATCGGCGGATCAACCTTGCTTTTGCCGGCCACCTCCCCCCACCTCACGCGCGCGCGCGCCCGTCGCGGACCCCTAATCGCTTTCCACCAACAGTTTGATTGTGCTGCGGACGGACGGAGCGGGAGTAGAGGAGAACATTAGGGGCGCGGGGGGCGAGGAGGAGGAGGAGGAGGAGGAGGAAGAAGGGAGATAGGAGGGCACGATGTTGGAAGGGGAATTTGATCGATCGAGGAGGGAAACGAGATTAATTATCCGATTGCGATGCGTTTGCATTCCGCGGCTGTTTTGCTTTTGCGTCTCTCTGCTTCGTTCCGCAAATTGTTTCGGTAATTTCTGATCTTTTTGAGAAGAATTTCTTTCTTTACGTTTTAGAGATAAATAAATCACTTTGCACGCAGGCGGATAAACAAACAATCTGTCTTCGGATCTGACATCTTGCCTGTCAACCGATTGACTGCGTTTGACGACCTCGGCGCTGAGCGTTCGAAATCGTCATCCTCTCCAAATTGTATCCACGCAGACCGAAATACACACGTGACACTCGATTGACACCATAGATTTCAATTATCACTAGAACGAGTCTATCAGGGAATTTTTACACCTACTAACACCCCAACACCCTCCCCCCAATTTGAGACCGACACCCCAGCACCACCCACTCTCAGCTATGGGATGACCTTTTTTTGCTCGCCAGACTTTTCGGCAGGGAACCCCCAGAATTTACCGATGCCCCCCAATTTGATAATCCGAAAAATAACCCTGGAGTCTATGGTGATGGAAAGTGAAGCCCCAGTTTTCCACCATCTTGTTAAACGTGATGTCACGTTACCGTAATTTGCAGTAGAAGCCAGGTATCTAAGTCTAATACAACAGTGGTATACCGTAAAGCCCTATATATAGTAACGCCATTCGTTTTAACAGAAGCCGGGGCTTGTATTACAAGTTTTACTGTAATTTCTATGGTAACCATGGTAACCATTGTCTGAAACTTTGCAAAGATGGCGCAAATTGACGTCAACTTTCCACCGTCTTGCCGTAGATAGACTTCTTCCAGCGAATACTGATTTCTATGATTAACTGTTAATACAGCATTGTGTCTGGACACCCGGATGCTCAATTGGTTTCATAGGACGCGAAAACTGCGTACTTAGTTTTCGCATGGAAACTGTTCACGATTCCCAGAAGTCCATATAACATTATAGAGGGTTTGACTGTACGTATAGGCGTACCTTACTCACGGGAGGTCCTATGCATGTATAAGTCAACTGTCCCTGTTATAGGCCTACTTGTGTGTCGGAGAGTTACAAGCAAACTTGTTATAAAACTATATACTTTCAAAAGACGTATACAGTGAAGAATAATTATTATTACGAATGCATTGAGTCTGCAGTGTATGGGGCGCCGTCTCTTCGCATCTGCATATGACTTTGTAGCGTTTATACCGTGCTGCTCCGGTGTCTATATAACGTAAGCGGAGACGGGAGGATGATCGCACGCCCCCCATCCTCCTCCTCCTCCTCCTCCTCCTCCTCCTCCTCCTCCTCCTCCTCCTCCTCCTCCTCCTCCTCCTCCTCCAGGGCGGTTGGGGTTCCGACGGGGAGGCGGCGAAGGTATCGACCGTCGGCCGGGTCCTAGGCGTCGGCGGCGGCGGCGGCGGCGCGCCGTGAAAGCGATCCGGTGTTTACGGAGACCGTCTGACGGAACGTAGGTCAGTCGACGAGGCGCCGGACATCAATCTGAGAAATCCGGTTGCCTCAGGCGCAAGCGGACGCCCCCTCCCCCCCAACCACCACCACCACCACCACCACCGCCGTCGTCATCGTCGTCGTCATCATCATCATCATCATCATCATCGTCGTCATCATTTATCATCATTGCCATCACCCAGTGGCGTAGCCAGGATTCTTTGAGGGGGTGTGTGTTACTGGTTCCTATGATTCCCAACTTCGGAAAAATTCCGACACCCAGAAAGAAGGTTATCATGATGACTTCTTCCATGATTAACAACACGGTAAAAGTCCTGGCAAGCAAAAAGGTAATCGAACAGCCAAGGGGCGATTTAGCTTTCAAAAATCCCCCTTTGGCTACACTGAGAACAGCCAAGTGGGAGTTTAACCCCCAAATTCCTCCCTTGGCTACGCCACTGCCACCACCTCCAGCATCGTCGTCGTCGTCGTCGAAGTTTAGAAACTGGATGAAAATTATGAATATATTGTTTGGTTTTCTGTGCCTGACACTTTCGCCGAGTAAAAGATACGTCAATTTTCATACTTGCTTGAAACATTTGAGAACTATTTAAGCTATTCGCTTTTTTTCTAGCACAGTTCACTCCAGTTATAGATCTAAGTTTCGGCCTAAATAAAAATATTTAATTTCCATTTTGATTCTTGGTCTTCTTGAGGATTGTGAATATAAGGAGCAATGTGAGTTTAAAACTCAATATTGTATACTTGCTTAGAATGGACGTAAAATTTTTACCAAGAGTCTTTCAAATAATGGTCTTAAACCTTGGCTCAATAAGAGGAAGACCACGGAAATACTGGATAGACAATATTAAAGAATGGCGCACACAACATGGACATGCATGAAGCGTACAAAGCCACATAGGACAGAGAAGAATATAGAGGAGCGAACTCAAATTGCAATAGACTCTAATGGGTATTGTGCCCATGGAGATGAATGAGCCACACTCACTCTTCTCCTTTCTAATGTTGTCAATCGACAGTATTGAAGTCTTTTTTCGTAGCTTAAATTATGGCACCCATTGACCATCTTCGTTGCTCGTCTTTGCACTTTTTCTAAAAGCTCTATATCTTTTTTCAAGAATGGATTCCATGCCTGAACACAGTATTCTAGATGAGGCCTAACTAATGACTTATAAAGTTTTACGATTATATCTTTGTCTTGATTCACTATTGTCCTTTTCATCATTTCCAACATTCGGCTTCCATTTTTTGCCGCCTAAATATGCATTGTTGAGATGGATTCATACTTCTATGGATGATTACCCTCAAGTCTCTTTCCTTCTCTGCTGTGGCTAAAACCTACCCACCCACCCCCCACCCACCCCAAGATGCATATCCATTATCCATTACCATGATTAGAATTTGCAACGTGCATTACAGAACATTTATCAATATTGAAAAGCATCTGCCAGTCCACAGACCACTGAAACAATTTCCTTAGATCTTCCTGTAAAATTTTACCATCATCCTCCGAGTCAATATTTCTGCACAACTTTGTATCATCGGCAAACTTGGAAATTTTAGGTAGAAGTAGAGAAGTAAGAGGAGAAAGGTTTATAAAATAATGCCTGCGAAGTCAAAGCAGCGAGCATTTTTCTGTCATCAATTGAGTCGACGTGTCATCTATAAATAAGTTTTCAGTTCTGGCAAAGATTTCATGGGGGCGGTAAAGGGGCAATGGTATATATATATATATAGTGTAGGCCTATATAGTATATATATGTATGTATGTATGTATGTGTATATATATATATATATATATATATATATATATATATATATATATATGACACACGTCAGTAAGAGTAGGCCAAATATTAAGCCCTTTAGGGCTTCCGGCTGTTGCCCGATTAGCTGTGGTGACCTGATATTGAGTGTCCACCCTTTGAACCAGGGTTGAATTAAATCGCTTTTAGAGATCCGCTGTTTTCCTTAACCACTTCCAAAATACAGGCCCACCGCATTCAGATAATCATATTCGATTTTCGACGGAAGGGCTCTGGGGCTTCCTCACCCCACAACACCCACCCCACACCACCCTCACTGATCGAGGCAGATCCCCAGGTAGAGGTCGAAAATCCTAGTTTTTAGATGAGAAGACGAGTTGCCCCACTGAATATCTTAAAATCTACCAATACGTGTAAACCTCCATGCTTTACTTGAAGAAGGCAACTGCTCAAATTCCACACATCCTCTGTTGGCCTTCTCTCTTTCTCTCACGGGAAACGAAGAACGATAGAATGGGGGTGAGTGGGTGGGTGGGTGGGGAACGAGGGGTAACGAATCGCGCTGCTCCTATATAGTATATACGCTCCGCTGTGCACTGAAAATCCGGTTTGAATGGAGGAAGCCGCGGATAGAGCGTCCGCCCAGCGGAATTCACCGGTTCGGCGTTTTAACGAGCCGAGCGCATGCAGTCTCGCCGCCGCTTTCTTGAGAAGTCGCGGCGAACGAGGAAAGCGGCGAGTTTTCCACCAGCGCACGACGCCGATATAAATCACACCGAGTGCAGTAAGACACCGAACGAGACACACACACACACACACACATGCACACACAAGAGTAACTGGAACCGATTCTAATTAAGCGAATCGGTTAATTAACGACGACGAGGGAGGCGAAGCAGAATCGAACAACAGACGATGACGTTAACTGCAAAGAACCCGAACGACGGACAGTAAAACTCTGCGATTTCTATCGTCCGCCTCCATCCCTCCATCCCTCCCTCCATCCATCCCTCCCTTCTTACTGCACCCGGTGCAGGAGTCTCGTTCCTCGCATCGCCATCGATCCATCGTCGTCAGAGTCGCTTCGTTCGTCCGACCGTCGGCGAGATCTCGTCTAGATAGGAGGACGAGATCTCGCCGGCTCCTCCCTCGACGCGCCCCGTTCCTCGACGGACTGAGATAGTTGCCGTGGTAACGACGATGGTTGCCAAGAAGGCGCTGTGGAGGCAGCAGCGGCGGCGGCGGCGGCGGCGGCGGCGGCAGGAAGAGACAGAGACTGTCGTTGGGGGCGTGGGAGGCGGGGAGGGAGGGAGGGATGGGTGGGTGTGTTTCGGGGATTCGGGGGCAATGTGAAGGGTTCGGGAGATGATGACGTGTCTTCTTCTTCTTCTTCTTCTTCTTCTTCTTCTTCTTCTTCTTCTCGGACGGTTGCTGTTTTCGGAGAAGAGCATCTTCTGGTTTCTGAAGAGTTATTCCGAAATTAAAATCGTTCTCGAGTCAGAACAGCTTTAGACTGTTTGTCTCTTCCGCACCATCCACCGATCTCTCTTCCTCTCGCTCTTTCTCTTCCTCTCGCTCTTTCTCTCTCTTCCTCTCGCTCTCTCTCGCTCCTTTTCTCTCTCTTTTTCTTTATCCATTCATGTTTCTCTCTCTCTCTCTCTCTTTTTCTCAATCTTAGCTTTTCTCTCTTTTTCTTTCTATTTCATTCGCTCTCTCTCCTTTTCTCTCTCTTTTTCTTTATAATCCATTCACCTCTCTCTCTCTCTCTCACACACACACACACACACACACATTTTCTGTTTCTCTATAACTCTGCATTTAGTCAACTGTTCTCGTGGGACACATTTTGCATTCAAACTCTCCGGTGGGAGTCCTTCTGTCTACATGCATTAGATTCTGCTTTTCATTTAAATTCTCTCAGTAAATTTCGCAAACTACGCGTTTCTTGCTCTCGAAAAACATATTTAAAAACCCGACTTCCTCTTCCTAACACTTATCTCTCCATTTCACTTCAATTCTTCTTCATTCCCTCTCCTTTCCCGTACTCCACTCTGATTCATCTATCTCCCCCACTCCCTTCCTTGCCTATACCCATCCACTCCCATCTAGTCTCATTCCCTTTCCTTCCTACCCTCCCCTCGCCCTACAACTCCACACAGACAGAATATCGTATGAGGCTGCTACCAATGGTAGCTGCTGCCTCCACCACCATATTCCAGTCATCATAGCAGATATTGCTAAGATTATAATTAATTAGACTGAGACTTGACGAATCTATTTCGTTTAATGTTAATTTTGTATTGCCTTACTTCCCCAACGAAAATCAAAGTTATATCTGAGATTGACTCCAACACATGTTGCGTTGATCGGTCGCCGACTGTATGGTTCCCGGAAGATTCGGTACCGGAAGATTCGGTACCGGAGAATTCGGTACCAAAACTTTACTTGTGGAAGATTCGGTACCGGAAGATTCGGTACCGGATAATTCGGTACCGGTTCGACATACACATAAGATGACGCCTCACCTGCTGCTGGTATTTGTCCGCTTTAACTGTCGCGCGTCATTGGCGGACACCCAGCGTTCAGGCGCGCTTTTGCTCCCCCCCACCGACTGAATGGATGTAAACAGGTTTGAAACTCGCAATACGTGCAGGGAACTTGAGCTGTTTAATGCGACCTTTTAGAAAAGGCCCAAAATAGATAGATATGCTACGGTAGTGCGTTTTACATGTAAAGCAAGGCAGGGTTTAAGCTAGGCGCTTCCGGAGAGAAAATTGACCCGATTCAACGGCTCCCGGACCACTCTCACCCGCCGTGCGATTACTATCGTAGCTCGCCGTTATTTCCCTCCTCCGCGGGTGAACGGTCTTATCCGCCCACACCACGGGGAGCAATAAGGTGGCATGAGCCCCAGCGGGTCCCGCGCACCCAACGGTACCGAATCTTCCGTGACCGGTACCGAATTTTCCGGTACCGAATCTTCCGTCCCGAATCTTCCGTCCCGAATCTTCCGGTACCGAATCTTCCGGTCACCGACTGGGTTGCCATTTTCGCTAAACGCAAATCAAATGAAATGCGTAAAAATTGCTCAGAATGTTTGTTGACAGTTGAGTGCGAAATTGCGAAATGATATTTTGAAATCAGAGCAAGTGAAGAATGGAAGCAAAAGAATACGATTGCGAACAGGGTGCTATTTGCGACCTGTAGTGGGGGGGGACACGGCGAGCAGTGGGAGGAACATGGGAAATGCATGGTTTAATGCACATTGCTTTTCTCTAATTTAATATTATTTTTATAAAATGTCACACACCACTTATTTCAACCATAAATGTAATAGATCAACTGCAAGTTGCAACAATTGAAAATCTGAAACTAAATTCAAGCAACTATCATTTAACAGTAATAGAGTTGCCGTGGCAAAAATTTGACGCAGATGTCTTGTCAGTTTTTTGTCAGTTGGTGCATCTGAGGCAGCATGTCGCCCATCGTATACCCATTTTCAACATGCAGTAACTGGCAGAATTGAACAGTGCTGGTGGTGGCCCATTAACAGTGGCGGCTCTAGGATTTGGCAAGTGGGGGCGGTGTTGGGGGCAACTTCAATCATGGGGGCCAACCATTTGTTGTTTAATGTATGTAGCATTAAGTATATGGTCCCAACTGGGGAGGAGCACTGGGGGCCAGGCTCTCAATAGACGGGCCCCTGGCCCCGGTGGAGCCGCCACTGCCCATTAACCTTCATGAAAACAAGAGATGGAAGTGTATGAATACTGAGTTGATTTCTAACTGGTGCATCATTTATGTTCATGCACGAGAAACCCTGCTCACATTCAGCAGACGAAATAGGCAGAATTTGAATGCTACTGAGTACTGAAGCATTAAGCACATTGCCGATTACTTTCGCGTTGTTCTTCTTGTACTGTCGGAATTGATCCAAGGCTTGTGGCGGATCTATTTCGCACAGTTCTGCTAGGTAAACTATTGCTCTGTCACCAAATAATAATCTGTCAATTTTATTATCTGGCCATGACGATGTATAAATGGTTTAATCAGCAACACAAATAATTTTTTCAAAGATTAAGGTAAATCTCTCCTCAGCTACCACCGATCATCAAGTTTCATTTTGTATACTTATACTCGGCGCGAGGCGTCGAAAAGTTTTCTCCCTCTGCTGAAGGTGAATGCCTTTTCCTGTCACAGTATTGGAGAAGATTGGCTTCCCTGGCTGGGATGTCAGTAGCCACCTCAGTGGGGAGAGGGATTTAGTTGGGTTTTGGATAGGAAAATTCCCCGCTTGCCCCTACAAATCGTACCCTGAAGCTTATTAATATCGGACAAATTATAATGCAAATACGCAGTGGCGTGTAGAGAGTGGCCGACGCCCGGGGCCAAGTTGTCCAAAGTACGCCCACGAGAAAAAAACACGTCATCAGCCCAAAAGATCTGACAAGCCCAAAAAGGTCATCGGGTCAATTTTACGCCCCCGCCTCTGGTCTGCGCCCGGGGCCACCGCCCCACCCTCTACACGCTACTGCAAATACGAAATTTCAGTGTTCGCCATGCGAGACCCTATATAGGAGACTACCATAGGCCTACTGTCCTGCAGTGTTCATGGAAGTTAACAATAATCATAATTGGAGCGCTACTGTTGCAGGACCTAATGGATCTAATTAATTACTAATTCAATTTTTGAATGCAAACGTACGTTATCAGTTGTCTTTGAGTATTCATATCCGTCTGGATTGAGCACCGGTGCAATGAGCCAGTCGTATTTCTCGAACAACCCACTAGCCGTGTCATTTCTCGTATAAAACAACTGAAAACAATGATCTGAAAAGAATTTCAACTAACACGCGTATAGTAATAGGGGTATCCAGTGTTTACCAACAAAGTCCGGTTGCTCCGCCCACTGGTGGGCAGAAACCATAGAAACCATTGTCGTCTATTAATAGACGCCACTGACAGAAGCAGATTTCTTGCTGGTGGGCATAGATCAAAGAGATTGTTCTGGATACTCCTATATGTTCTAAAATTTCAACCAATCATATAATTATCATCAATGACTTCAGACTCGACATCAGTTGAAGATTTGAAGTACCATCGGTAGATATTTTCTGAGTATTAGAACTGGTGCGACAAAGTGTTTTGAAAGAACACTCACAGTTTATTATTATCGCTATCGTTGTTGTTATGCATTTGTTTCTTTCATTAGGATATATTCTGCTTAGAGTAACCCGTACTTAGAGGATAATTAGAGTATAGTGAAAATCACGATAGTATTTATGATATGGGAAGTGTTAAAATGTCGGTTTTTTCCACTATGCAACTGACGTGATGCAGTATCTTCAGCGCAACTGCAGTTGACAGCCAGTCACGTCCTGCAATATTAGCCCCAAATCCAAATGACCTTTCGATCGGAGGTGCTCCTGTTACATTTGAAAGTCTAAAAATGTATTTTAGGTGAAACTATCGTGTTTAAATTAACCGACATCCTCTTTCCGAGAAATGAAATCCGTTTAACAAGTAAATACAGTAGTTAACATAAGACGGTAATACCATTAGGTCTACTGTATGTCGACGAATTATAATTATGGAGCAAACTAGAACAAACAAGTTCTTTAAGAATTCTTTATCTTTAAGGGCACATCCAGTGGCGTAGCCAGGATTTCCGGAAGAGGATTTTTTTGGTTTTGACCGTGACCAACTTTAGATAAATCTTGACAAGCAAAAAAACGTTATCACCTCTAGTTTTTTCCTGACAAGCAAAAAAGGTCCTCGCCTCTTAACCCGATACATTTTAACCAAGAGGTATTGACCCCAAAATATTATATTTTCGGCAGCTAAGGGGGATTTAACCCCCAAATCCCTCTTGGCTATTCCACTGGGCACTTAAAAGTAAATTCTTTAGTAATTGCTAGAACAGAACTTCTAATTTTATTGACGAATGTCTGATTAACCAAAGGGAGAATTACAGAATCGATGGCTTTCCTAGTAGTTCTATATGGCAGCTATGAGCTGTCAGAGAATGAAAAATGAACAGAAGAAGAATAGACGCTTCTGAACAATGGTGCTGTATGTAAATGTTAAAAATACCATGGACAGCTAAAAGAACTAATTATATATCAATCAGATAGAAGAAATCAAACCACAGATCTTGCAAGAAGCCAGAGAATGTTGGGGTAGGAATTGAAACACTTTGGACATATAGTGAGAGTCAAGACACTCTGAGAAAACTGATCATGCCGAGAAAAGTGGAAGGATCTATAGAAGAATAGATAGACAATGAATGAAATGGATGGACATAATTTATGAAGTAACACGCGTGAAATTAAAAAAGCTAAGTGAAATTGTAAGAAACAGACACATCTAAGCTTTTTAAAAATACATTCATGGTATCACTATGATGATGATGATGATGATGATGATGATGATGATGATGATGATGATGATGATGATGATGATGACTAGGAGTCGACTCAGCCTTTATGAACATGATAATGATGATTAGCGATCTGAGACATTTTCCTCAAACCTCCATCAGCAATATTCTCCTATGCTCGGTCGTGTTCTTCATGTTATAAATTCGGCAATGCCAACCATCAGGACAGTTTAAATGTCTCATCGAGACCAGGCAACTATCAATCTGGTGATAAAAATATAACATTTAATTATAGACAATATCCATATTACCTACATTTGTCAAATATTTGAAAAATCTATGTTTGACAGACTCATAACATTTCTTAGATAAATTTAACGTGCTTTCTCAATCTCAATTTGGATTTAAACCAAATCATGCGACTTACAATCTTACATGCCTCTTTTAACTCTAACTGATGAAATCACAGATAATTTTGTAGAAAATAAATGCACTATTGGCATATTTGTTGACTTGACTAAAGCTTTTGATCTAATTAACCACAATTTATTACTACTCGGTTAAAATATTATGGTATAAATGGAATATTCCATCTTTGCGTTATCAGCTATCTCACAAATCGCATACAATTTACTCATGTAAATTATATATATATATATATATATATATATATATATATATATATATTGTTGTCCTCAGTACTTAATTCCCGAGGGTCTTATGAAAAAAATTGTCCGGAGACAAAAATTAGTGTGTGCGACAACTCTCGTGTGGTTCTTCAAAGCTTGCAACTGGAAACGTTCCTCGAACAGATACTGAGTTGAATCGTTAGATAGCTATGGATAAACGTTGAAATAAAAAAACTCCCTTCCCTAATGTCTCCGGAAGACTCGGAAATGCGACGACCTAGTTGTTTTATGAAGATCTGTGCGTCGTGACTAATGGGGCCTAGGGTCTCAAAGGCCAATGGTAAGAAAATGTAATCGGTCGTTAGGTCCGCGTATTTGGCCGTTTTGCGAACTGCTTAATATATATATATATATATATATATATATATATATATATATATATATATATATATATATTCTATATCCTAGAAATTGAATAATAATTTTGAAGCACCCCAGGGATCTATTATTTTTAGGACCTTTCCTCTTTATTATCTTTATTAATGACTTGCCCAATGTATACAATTTTCTAAATACATTATGTCTGCTGACGATACTATCCAATTATAAGTGTAATTACATTGTCTATCGTATACATGATTAGATGAGTTTTTAAATCAGTATATTTATTTGTTATTTTTTATTTCTAGTGTACTTTCTATATTGCTATCTACAATTGTGATAACAACTTAATAGGATACTTTTTTCTTGTTTTTGTGTAATATTAGTTAAGTTTAATGCTTGTATAGATGTTTCTTTTATTGTGTAATGGACTCAGGATTTTAAGTGAAATATAAATGAAACATTCTCAAAATTTTGCAAGAATCACAATAGGCCATAGCTATCGGACAATATCACAGGTCTAAAAGGTTTTCATTTTTGCAATTTCTTGAGTACCAGATAGATTTCCATGCTGATCACAGGAATAACGTGGAAATTTTCCTATCACGTAAGGTTTTTGAAAAGCAGCCAACTTTTAAATAAAAATTATCACAATTTTTAAAACGGGATTGTTCGACAGTTATGGGTATTCGGGTTAGCTGCCTAGCATTAGGTTATGATCTTGTTAGGCAAGAATCTTATGTTACAGCAGCAACAGCAGTAATCTGCATGGAAGCAGATGGCAGGGCGCACGCGGTCCGCGAGCCGTAGTTTGCCCACCCCTGCACTAGCACGATCATCAACAATGTCAGTGCCATCATGAACTCAACCGTCATCAATAACAAAATATTACAATTTGGAATTCTCCATAGCAGTTTTCTTGAGTGTGATATTTAACGAAAATCGTGAAATTTTAAATATCTTTCGTCCAAGCATTCTCCTTTCATCGAGCACGAAAGACGCTCAGATTGCAGAATATGAATCCGAAACAAAGACCTTCTCAACCGTTTTACAATTAAGTTACGATTATTATAACAAGTGCATTGAAGATCACGTAGTTTATTGATATTGACTCCCAGGACATAAGTTGTTTTTAGAAGTTCAAATACAGTATTTACTCACATCACTATACTTGTTGAACTTGTTCAGGTCAAGTTGCTGAGAAGTGCTTGCGAGTGGTCCCGATTTGACCTCAGGCAATCTGTTGAATACATTGAAATTTGAAAAGGCTACATTAGCTGAACTTGGGAATTCAGATGTTACGCACAGAAAGAGTTAGAGTTAGACTACGAGCCGCTAATAGGCCAAATTAAAAGGGTCTTGGTTTATCCTGGATTTAAAAGTTGCCTTTCTCTGAATGATTCACTCAATTAAGTGTTGTATTTAGTATAAAGTGAATCTACGGTAGAAGGGACTTCTTTGAATTATTTTAAAACTATGGGCCGTCTGCGAATTGAACGTGATTCAAGTATTCGAATGAATAATTATTAATGATCAACGTGATTATCTTGAACGACGAGAACCGTTGACAAAATCACTTGAACAATAAACAAGAAATTAAATGTAATTGGTATGATTTTTTATCGAATTCATCTTTCTCGACCTATTGAAATATATGATCACAGTGACAAAAGCTTAATGGATCTGAAGTGCGATTTCAATTAATTGAAATTCAAACCAGCAAACTAATTTAGAGCAAGAAAGGCGAATGACCGACGTTAAGAAAATGCACTTCTGGTTTTTTAAAGATTGAGAATTTGCATTACTAAACAGGTTATTTAGGCCACAAAATGTGACATTCAGTGCGAAAGCTGGTTCAGAGATTTGTTTTCGGATAATAATTGACTTGATTGGGCTTACTCTGTGACGGCCTCAGCTTTCACGCATCTTTCGGGGTAGATTCCAAAGCTCAGGGCAAGAAACAGAGCTGCGACGACCTGCAGTAATGTCAACATGGTTCTGGCGTTGGTCCGTAGCGTTGGCAAACATATGTTGTATTGGCAACGAGCAGTGCTGGGTAAGATATTCTCTGAATGTATCTCAAATGCAAATACAGATAGTACTGCATTTAAAATGTTTTAAAAATACATATACAAAATATCCAACACAAATTGTATCTACAGTAAATTCATGATTCTTTAATACTTTTAAAATGTATCTAGATACAAGATATATCATAAAATACATTTTCATTAGTCTATGTAAATCAATGTGTTCAACAACCATTGCAGTGCTAACAGTCTAGACCGCTGTTTGCGTCACTAAGATAGTAAATACATCCTTTATCAATGGTGCCCTGGTTAAATTGATCATCATCTGCGCTGTCAAAATTTCAAAAGTCAGTTTACGCCAGCAATTTAAAAGCAACAGAACACAGACAGGAATGGAATAAATTGCTGGGTCTCAAACAGCGTGCGAAAACATCCTTGAGGCTTTAAAGAAGATGATGAAGAAGAAGAAGAGGAGGAAGAAGAAGAAGAAATGACTAGATGACATTTTTACTGTAATTGTTGTAACCACGTTTACTCAATAATTCAGAATAGTTTAAATTGATGTCTAAAGAAACTGCACACTCAACAGCAAACCTACCGACAAGTCTGCTATAATTCCTAAAATACACAATCGAAGAATGAGATGAAGGCATTAGGCCTACCTTTTCTTGAATCCTGTATTTCTCTGCAGTTCCCAATGGGTTGAATCAGTAGATTGAGCGCCTACGTTTAGATACATCTCACTGCTTGCGTGTCTTTTGTCTTAAAATCTTTCTTATGTCTGTAACCTTCGTGGCATAAATTGAAGCTCCCACAGCAGTAAATAGCAAAGCAGTAAAGAGCTGATCCTGTTGTACCAGATAAGATGAAGCGGACGTTTAAGTTTGATATTTCGAAATATATCAATTTTAGTTTGAAGTTCAAAAGCAATATACGATCCCAAGTCATAACAGAATCTTTAAATTATGACTTTGATTCTTTTATGAAAATTTATTCTTGTGATGTTGTTGTTTGAATTCCGAAAGATTTATTTTTGGCTTATCTAAACGAAGAATAGCAACAGGTGTTTCTTCATTTGAATGTTTTCCATCAGTAAATCAATCCTATAATGATTACGATCTACAAAACAGCGTCATGTGATCTAACTGAATGCTGTTCAGTTGCTGTAATATGAAGACGTGACTACAATGCATTTGACTACAATGCATTTACGACAGTGACTTTATAATATAATTTGCGTTTTTAATAATAGTGTAGCCTACTTTTTTTTATTATTATTATTATTATTATTATTGTTGTTGTTGTTTTTGCTGTTACATGGTTATTAACGCACATTAAGTCATTAACTAAGTGAAGAATCATAACTGCGGGGTGAGTCGCGTGACCTAAACAGTGTAGGCCAAACTGTGGAGAAGGCCTACAGTTTTCAGTCGGCGTTTAAAAACAACTATAGAAACAGTTAAGCGGCAAAATCATCTTGGAAGCGTCTCTGGACACAAATTACGCGACTTTTTTCACTCTATCATCCATCGACTGATGTCTTTATGCTTTTTGCAAGCGTTGAAGAATTGTCATTATTCACTGGTCTCTTTCTGCTACTTTCTCTCACTCAAGAACGCGTGGACAGGCCTGAGGAGAGTGAGGTGCAGCCAGTACATTGTTCTGGGGCCCATGGAGCTCAAAGGGGCCGGGTCTGGTGATGATGATGTATTAACAATAGTCTGAGCCGCCCTGAAAGAGACTGACAACGGAAAAAGGCCATCTTCGTCATGAGCTCAAGGTCCGGCGAATGTCTGCTTAGGGCCCCGGGTCGGTTATGTTAAGTAATTAATGTCATGAAAAGACTGACAATCAAAAAAGATCATCATCACCTTTTCAGACTTGTACTTGTAACGAGGACCTGGAATTCTGCTTTAAAAAAGAACGACAAGCAAAAAGAGAAAGAAAGGTCATCAACTTTTTCACACACTTGTCAGGTCAGGGCCCGTGACTGTTTTTTTTCACCGGGGCCCGAAAATTCTGTCGGCGGCCCTGCGCTTGGATATGTAAGTTCTACAGCTACAGTAATGAAAAATGTACATGCTTTAATTTGGCAGCCCTCTAATAGTATGATTCGCAATTATTTAGAAAGCTCAGAACCAACAAAGAAACCCACGAATTACTGGAAAAACGTATCACTAGTATTCATCTTGGACTACCCACTTCATATGTCAGAAGCCCATAACAGTTCGGAAACCTGTAGGCCTAATCGCAAAAGAAACCACAAGTGAAATAAATGAAAATGTTTTAATTCCCTGCAACTATCTACTGTATGCATTTAATGAGGAAAATTAAGTACAAAGGCATAACACAAAGATCGCTGCTGGTCAGACACATTTTTTAATCGCATAAGCAAAACTAAACGTACCCACCAATATCAATGATTGCTATTTTGCATTTTTATGTCGTGTTTGTAAAACGTTAAATTAGTCAGTCAATTATGTTTTTGTAAATGCTATAATTTGAACTTTAAATGCTACTGATAGACATACATATGCTTAAATAGCCTACGTTACTCAAAAAGAAATAAATGTTGTGCGGTGAAGCGCTGTATTCAATTAGTCTAACCAAAGACATATTGGACTGTAGATGCAAATACAAATCAGGAATGTCTGTCTAGATGCAATGTAGATTAATGATTAGATATTTAGTAGAAACAAAAAATATAATCACTTTCTTGACTAAGAAATAGTAATATTAAAGAGTTGCCATAACTATATGATGAGGGGTGAAAAAAGGTTAAAGATGCGTTAAAATAACAATAAGTTGGACACATTTCTTCTTGTAATGGCGGTAAACAGTTGCAAATAAGCGATCGAAACATTTCCTAATGAAAAGTCTAGTATTAGATACGCAAAAAGAATACTTATTTGATCGGTGCTTATGGCAGATAAAGATCATTGCATTCGACGAGTAAAATTCATTTTGTAACACAAAGATTGCGCTCAACCATTTCGAGAAGCAAAACTAGCACTCAACCGCAGGCCCGCCAGAAGTGGGAATGCAGGGGGCGCAGCTGCACCCCCTGAAAAAGATGTAGAAGGTGCAGTGCACCCCCTGGAAAGAAGATGGGCTACACCCCCTCTGCACCCCTTCCAGCTAAAATTGGCCCAAAAATTGTCAAAATTTGCTATAATTGGCATTGGCCCAAAAATTGCCAAAATTTGCCCAAAATGTGCAAAAAATTATCTCTCCCCCAAGAAAAGTGTGAAATGACGCTACTGCTTTCACCTGGAGAAAATCTGCACCCCCGCTGAAAATTCGTTCCAACGGGCCTGCTCAACCGCCAACAATGAAGTCAACTCTACTCGGTGCGTTTTATGCTTACATCTGTGCTTTAGCAATTTAGTAAGTCACTTTTGTTCTTAAAATAAACAATTGCTACAATATACTATAAAAGTAGGCTATTAACTGATCATCCAACTATTACGACTATGTGTTTCTACTTTAAAATGCCTGCAGTGGTAACATAAAGGACACACATAAAAGAATGGGCAAGACTCACTATAGAGCAGACGACAAGAACAGCGAGAAGACCGTAACACTTGGAAGAAGACAGACCATATAATGCAGCCAATCTTCGGAGCGAAGACGGTTACAAGACAAGATAAGACAAGACATGTACTACTACTGCTTAGATAAGTTTACTCATTGAGAAATGAATGTTTTGCGGTGAAGTGTCGTGTTCAAAGACAGAATGACTGTCATCTGCTATGCTTTCGATTCAATGGCGTTGATCATCGCGACCAATGCGTTCTGAATCTTCAGAAATGACGGCTGGATGTCTGACGTGTTATAGGTCTTTCGTTTATCGCCTTTAATTTTGCTAAGACCCCCACTCGATGCACGTACTTCACTTTTCTCACGACTTTGATATAGTCGATCTCTATCCCATTCTCTGGAACTGTTGAAACATAATATTCTTTTCATCACACGTTCAGCATATATTGTAAATCATCGCTAACAATTCAATTATAAAAAAATTGCATTAATTTTTGTGTTGTCAGCTTAGCTAAATTCTTTCACAGCGGAAAATGATGGTGAGCCATTTTCATAAAAATCGAAATACCTGGGATAATTACGTAAAGAGGTGCGACATAGGCTTAAATAGATCAAATATATAATTCACTCGTTGTAAAAAAATAGACATTGAAAACGCTTCTTAGACTAGAATAAAATTGGAAATGAAGATAAATTTTCTTACCTCCACACTCACAGTAGGTGCCTGGACAATACGTGTGGTTGAGTGTAGTTTTTATAGAATTCGCAGCTGCAGTTGCCACTTCCCTCTGTTGACAGTGCACCCAAAAGGCAGTATAACAGTTTAATTAGCAATTTATCACATATGTTATGTAATTGCAGATTGAAAATTGTGCCGTTTTGAGATACGATGATGAATAAATGTTGGTTATAACACCGGACAATTTCTTCAGCCCTACAGCCTGTAGGCTATAGAAAGAGCGTTAGATTGAGAGAAAAAATTCTCTAAACTCCCTCATGGTCATTGCGTGAACTGCCACTTTGCTCAGTTTGAAGTATCACACCTTCTTCTTCTTCTTCTTCTTCTTCTTCTTCTTCTTCTTCTTCTTCTTCTTCTTCTTCTTCTTCTTCTTCTTCTTCTCATTGTGCCATCAGGAACCGTTGAGACCTGTGTCGCTGCTACTGTAACTCCATTCTTTTTGGAATCTCTAAATCCAACCTGGCTAAATTCCAACGAGTTCAAAATTCACTGGCTATGCCACTGTGGTAGTTTCAAAAACCCCAACCGAACCGTTCATCGCTCAGATGTGGCTAAATTGGCGGCGGCGTTAAGCTGCGAAGACGAAACGTGGGTCTAGAGCAAGCAACGGAAAACTACTAACTACTGTAAATGGCGTGAGCCACCTGCGTCGCTGGCATGGGCGTCCGCAGAAATTTTTCCAGGAGGTGCAAAACAGGGTCTTGTGACGAAAGTAATGAAAAACTTTTCCGGGAAGGGGAATGCAAAACAAGGTTTTGTGACAAAAGAAACAAGTGATTTTACTTTGTTCATAACACCACAATTTTTCCAGAGGGGGTGCAATTGCACCCCTTGCAACCCCCTCCGGACGCCCATAGTCGCTGGTTGCCTCAAACTTAGAGATCAGCGCCTGTCCCTACGCTGTTTCTAGAATGGGACTACCATACTATACTATTGGTATTGGTATACTATGGGACTACCATACTATACATACTATACTATACTATACCATACTATGGGACTACCATACCTTTATGCTATTAGTCGTGACTAAGACTCATAAATTATGCGATATTGACTGGAGGATAACGTCAGGAAAAATTATGCTTATTTTTGCTTCGACTGTGCTTACTAGATCCTGGTCGTCTTCGAGTTTTTCGCAAGATGCCTTGTTGACTGTATTCGTATGGTTGATGGTACTTCCATAAGGGAAAGCCCAGTAAGTTCCATTGTCGTTTCCTGGATAATCGTCGAGAGAAATCCAAGCGATCAGACGATGGCCGTAGAGGCGGGCCATATCCTGGATTCCATGGACTTCCACTTCGGACGCGGGACTCGGTCCACAGTAATATCTGTGCTTTGTTTTGTCACATGCCAGGTGTGGATTGTACACAACTGGAACTGCATTCAAACAGATGACAGATATGTTTAGCGCTTTCAAATCAAAAGCGAGACAAAGTGGTGGTTTATATTGCTATTTTTTTCTAGGCGCAGCAATTCGTTTTCGCCATTGTGGAATGTTACTGCATCTGCCACTAATAGGCATGCATGCAGCTGCTCCACCTGTTGTCATACATGTATGACCAAAAACAGGAATTTCTAAAAATACTTAATTTCAGACACTTTGTGAGTCTATTTCATCGGCATCATCATATTCACTTTCTGCCTGCATGTCTGCAATAGTTAGATACGAAACACTGAATCAATCATGTTGTGTTAACCTACACGCTCCCTGAACGCGCTCTCTGATGCGCTGGTCGGGATTACTTCACCTGAAACGTTTGCTAAAGAGCTGAAAACGCATTTGTTCACCATATCGTATAGTTGACTGTTTTGACTGTACAGCGCTTTTGGTTTTGGCCGATGGCCATGTTACGGCGGTTCACAAATCGTCGAATAATAATAATAATAATAATAATAATAATAATAATAATAATAATAATAATAATAATAATAATAATAATAATAATAATACATCCTTTTACGATTGGCATGTTCCTTTTTCCAGATTCTCTTTGATTTTAGCCATCCATCTTTTCTTGGTCTACCTTGCCCTCTGTTTCCTCAAACTTTGTGTGTGTATGTGTGTGTGTCTGTGTGTGTGAAGTGCTTTGTAGGCCCATCTTATTGAAGTCTATTTCATTTAACGATGATTTTGTATTGCCTTACTTCCCCATCGAAAATCGAAGTTATATTTGAGATTGACTCCAACACATGTTGCGTTGATCGGTCGCCGATTCAACCTCCAGTTCCTCTAAACGAAGATCAATTGAAATACGTTAACAAATTGCACAGGATGCATGTTGCGCAATGTCGAGTGAGATATTACGAATGATATATTGATAGCAGGCATTGAAGAAGAGAAGCAAAAAGATAACGATCGCGATACTTTTCAATCTTGGACAAATTCTATCGCGAATACGAAAATTCAGGGAGAACCTTAGAGCGTTGATGCTTTTAAAAGTAACTTAATTAATTACAATGGGATATTAGAGTAGGCGTTTACGGCATGTGTTAGTTTGGTAAAATATATAGTAATTATAGTGCATACAATTATGAAGAACTGTAATTTAGCATGAGTACTTTTTGGCAATGTATGATGCAAACTGTGAATTGTGCACGTTTACTTCGTGAAATCAAATATAACAGCTGTAGGCGGACAAACAGAAGTTAGAATAGAGGACAATATAAGCTACAGTGGTTTTCAACACAGAAGAAATCCTACTAAACCACTTAAAGTCCAGTTATTATTATTATTATTATTATTATTATTATTATTATTATTATTATTATTATTATTATTATTATTATTATTATTATTATTATTGCTTCTACTACTAAACGTACCTCAGTTGTCTTTGAGTATTCATATCCATCTGGATTCAACAACGGTGCAATCATCCAGTCGTATTTCTCGAACAGACGGCTAGTAGCGTCATTTCTCATGTGAAACAACTGCAAGCAATGTTTCGCAATGAGAAAGTTCAACTAATTCACTTGCAATAATAGGCTATGTTATTAAACTTCAACTATAATTATCAAGTCATCGTTATTTTCAAAAATGTACTAGACATCCGTTGACGTCTGATATGATCCATTGTAATTTCTCTCTGGCATTTTTAGAATACGGCCCACTATCTAAGTAAACTGCTTTAAAGTTCAGTCTTTTCTGCAACCGTCGTATATTTTGTGATTTTAGCGTTATTAACTCAATTCCTTTAGTATTGTTATTAACAGCTAATACTGTGTTTGCAACTCCTTAAATCATCTTGCTACGCAGTCACCGTTCTAATACTGTTATATTAACCAGTTCTTAGAAATACTTGTAGTTATAATTTCTCTTGGTTATAACGCATCGCAATCTACGATTCCGTGTGAAGCGCTACCGTATTGGATTATATTGGATATAACGTAGGCTACATCGTATATTACATAGGCCTACTAAATTGTAAAGACCCGCTAAGTATGTTCTAACGAAGTTCTACTGTATAGCGATACTAATGACGAGATTCATGACATAAGAAGTGACCAAATGTCAGTGGGTTTTCCACTAAGGGCAACTGACGTAATGCAGCATCTTCATCGCAACCGCAGTTGACAACCAATCAGCTCCCGCAATGTTGGCGCCGATCCAAATTGTCTTTCGACCGGAGGTTTCCGTATCACCTTTGAACATCTAAAAATGTATTTCAAAGTGAAACTACGACCTTCAAATGTCATTAACGTCCTCGTATACACAAAAGATGTCTGCTTTTCTGGTTAACACAGTGAAACATTGTTTTAAAAGAAACCGAACAGGACGACGATACTATTACATGGGCACATTATTATTCTCATAAAAGATGGAAATTAGCTTCTAATCTTAATAATTATAGACTCGTGTCTTGTTAGTATTGGCGACGAGAAATAGTTTCCCCCCTAACATCAATGGCCAGTGACATCCTATCCTCCGTTGTTGTGTTATCAGCGACGCTGTATACGCGACACTCCCATCCAGCCGGACAGCAATTGCGTCTCAAAAACTTCATGTGGCTTGTGATCTACAAGTATTACGACAGCATGCGGCCCTGAGCAATAGATCCTATCTATGCAAATACACGTATCCGCTATCGTACAGTAAATGTATTTCCATCCTTAATGTCAGCTGCTGCGATACCAACAATAGCCCTCTCGGAATCACCATCCTCAGCCAGGGTCGCGCAAACATGACCCACGGCCTCACACGGGTACTTTTTGGCGAAGGTCGTGTCCCTAGGGGTGTGGACACGGGTGATTTGTGGCTATAGAATAAATACAACTATGTCAGAATCCCCGAATAGCGTTGCAGTTACTGTATAGTCAGGATTTTCTACGTAATTGTACGATTTTTAGGTGTGAAGCTCAATCGACTTAGGCTTCGCCTTGGGCATAGCGCTATATAGCCCTAAATTGTCAAAGATAATAATAATATTTATTAATTTTCCAGTGTGTAATTTGTAACGTAGGCTATATTACATCTTTAACGTCTTAAAAAGTCCGACAAGACAAAAAGGATATCGCTATTTTTGTGGTTCCTTAACATCCTGAAATGTCTGACAAGCCAATGTGTTTTCTGTTGAGAAATGAGAATACTGCCGTTTTTATAACCAGGTTTGCACCACTGTCCTCAGCAACGTCATCATCACCGTCATTATAATCATCATCGCCATCATCATCATCATCATCATCATCATCATCATCATCATCATCATCATCATCATCATCATCATCATCATCATCATCATCATCATCATCATCATCATCATTGTCATCATCATCATTGTCATCCATTCATCGACTTCTGATGTCGAGTACGAATCCTCTTATTACACTAAATTAATATAATGATATCATAATTAATATTAATTACTAGAATAAGCTGCTTATACATCTTTGTAGCTGAGGAATTGCCTTAGATCCAGTCGATAGTGATTGATCGGAGACGGTTCTGATGATTGATTCCTGTTTAATGGATTGATTCGACTGATTAATTATAAATGAATTCATATTAGGCCTAACATGCTACTAGTCATGCTATAAAAACGTCTAAAGTTTCTTAACAGTTAAAAACAGAAATCAGTCTGATAGCAACTTTACATGGCATTGCCATGTAAAGTTACTAGCAGACTAATTTCTGGTGATGGCATCAACATGCTATACCCACTGATAGGCCTAAGCCTAGAAGGTAGATACTTAAACGAAACAGAAATGAATTGGCTTTTTGTTTATTTCAAAAGTTTCATAAATTTATGAAATATTTCAGTAAATTTCATTGAAAATTTCACACGACAAACATTTCATGAAAATAAACATCACCAGGTACAGTAACGAATAAAAAAGCAAAGAGCTCGAAAGATTTCAGGGCCATTACGGCGAAGTTAAATTTAAGGTTTTTAAGAAAACTTGATATGTTTTTATTGGACAGTGAAAATTATTTGACAATAAGAATATTTACTTTGAAATTTAGCTCACACAGTAGAACTTCGTTATGAAGTATTTAGGGGGTCTGTAAAATTAAGAACGCTGTATCTGAGGTACGTTATATCCAATACCTTTCAATACAATAGCGCATCGCACAGGCTGTACCTTGCGGTATTCTATAACCGAGTATGCGTTATAACTGAGTCCGTTATAACGAAGTTCTACTGTAGTTTTCTCTGCAATTCTAGAAAATGCGTGAATTGATTGATTTTACTTCTGTTCTGCCGTAACGTGTCCTTGTGGAAGTATTCCGAAATCGGAAGCGAGAAGTAATACTGCGCCCATCTGAAGTAACTTCAACATGGTCACACACTGTAGCATTCAAAGTTAACAACACAACGAATAGTTAGACGCAGCGTCAAAGCGTTCACTTTCAAGCGATTATAATTACTGCAAACTAGAAGATATTAAATCTTACTCTTTTCAATTAGATTAGCATAATTGTGACAGTGCCGTCGACAGCGAAAATGAAAAATGAAACGAAAAACGCCTCATTTTGCTAATTGCAATTAACTAGTGACAGTGGCGTAGCCAGGGTGTTGTGCAATAAGGACACCAGGGCTTCTATAGTTACCGACATTTCTTTTTAGTCCCTATGAGTAATGAAGCAAGGAGCAGCGCGCCAAGACGATGACTCCACCGGGAGGGCCAGGGGCCCGAGGAATAGCGTAGATCTATGTTTCTTTCTAAGAGTCATTTCGCGGTGCCTTTGTAGCTATTGAGTGCCTGCTTTTGGGAAGAATTTTGTTAAACGATTGGGGAAAACGGAAGAAACCAGTGGCCCCAGTTGGGACCCTATAAAGTATTGAACTATAATAATGCTTGCATAAATAAACAACAAATGGTTGGCCCCCTGTATGATTACTATCAAGTTGCCACCCCAACGGCCCCCAACTACTTGCCAAATTCTAGAGCCGCCTAGTTACAAATAAAAAGTAACTTACCACTGCCTATGAGATCACTTTAAGGGAGGGTGATGAGTGGGGTCGATTGGGGAGTCACAGTCAAAATATTTTTAAACATAAAAAATAATAATAATTATGCACTATAGAAGTGCATAATTATTATTAAGTCATTCAATATTTTAGGGATATATTGGATTCAATCCTTAAGATTTTGTTTGATTTTGAAGCTATACGAGAACATATTGTCAATTCCCCATTGAAAAAGTTTTCAAAAATGAAAAGTCTAGTGACTCTAGTCTTTCTAACGGGATCTGTTTCAGAGCCAGCCCCCCAATTTATGCTAATACTAGATTCAAGTCTTGAAGTTTGGAGCTCTTGTGCATAATTTAAAGACATTAACTCTGATTTTAAAATTTTTTGTAGCCTCCGACCCTCAGCAATGAAGATGGACGACCATACCATGACTTTGATTTATTACTGAGTGGTCAAAAGCTGCAGTGCAACTGCATATATTGATAGCCTACTGTTGAAAATCATCCTATATACTTCACCGTAAAAATATCTTATAGTCTGTGCACAAATCCCACGACTTATCCCAGCTCGAATAGGGTGACTACTGATTGGAAACTGAGAATGTAGAGAGTTTCGCAAAATTATAAAATAAAGATTCTAATCAAATCAATTACGCTAATTTTAAGACCATTATTTTCAATGCGAATGTTCTCGCCTGATTCAATAAGTCCTAAATTAAATAAGGATTCAGGTCTGCTTCAATTCTTTAAATGCGATACTCCGGAACAGGATGAAGAACGAACCTGATTCTTCCAGAATGTAGAAGCGGGCAGCTCGTGGCTTTCACAACCTCCGTGTTAACTGAAATCCATCCTCCATCCTTTATAAAGAGCTTTAGTCTAAATGAAGAAACAAGAATATTTCAACTTAAAATCTTGACATTCTCGCTATCTTTAAGCTGCACTTTGAAGCTCCCTAAAAAAACAAGTCGTTAATATTTTCCAATGTCACCTCGCTTGAGACGGAGTTCATGTTTGATTCTGACGTTTTACATTTTAAATCCAACTTTGAAACAAAATATCCTTCTGAATAACTTGAAACATGCAAATCTATCACTGATAAATCACTTTTGCAATGTCGCGAGGACATTTTTGTTTTTTTCGTCATAACAAAACCTTGCTATGACTGAAAATCATTTATAACAGAAGTACTGTTCTTGATGTTGTATAGTTCATTTCAATTGTTGGCATATTATAAGAACAATTGCTTTCTTTCACATATTAAATGAATTGCCCAGACGGATGTCACTACCGTTTGATGATCAGACTGGATGAAACCAATAAATCATTCTAATGATACTAGTGGAAACATATCAAAGATAGTTTGGTGCATCGATTTGACGTCGAACTAACTGAAAACAAACTTACCTCCATGACGATCACTCACGACTCACACGCAAAATCATCGTTAGCTTTAATTGTGCCTATAGACCTAGCGTCCTACTTGATTCATTTCTTTCAGTGGCGTAGCCAGGGTCCCAGAATAGATGGGCACCAGACAGACATGTCCAGATACGACTATGGAGACGTGGGGGCAGATACGCCAAGGTAATATTAAATTCAAACCTTGAGTTTTGGAGTATATTTTCAGACAATGCTGCATTACATCGTCACCATCCTAACTACAGCCGATGAATTTCCCATCACTTTAGGGACGAATCTCACGACCAATCTAGACCATAATAGCGGACCTCAGGGTTATTTCTTGGATTGTGAATTTGTGGGTGTCGGGAAAATCTGGGGGTGTCGGAGTTTGGAAGTCTCTACCAAAAAAGTCTGCCAAGCAAAAAAACGTCATCAAGTCTCAAAAAGTCTGCCAAGCAAAAAGGTCATCCAAATAAAAGTTGGAGGCTGTCCTTCTCCATTTTAGGGAGGGGGTTCAGAGCTAAATACTAATGCATTGTGATATAAACAGGGGCGTAAATCTGTCGTTAAAGGTGGGTGGGTCCAAATGAAAATTTTAAATTGTGCTGTCACAAAACAATGTTTATTGAAACAAGCCTTGCCAGTGCTCAGTGGTAACAATTCAATACATTATTATAATTATCATACTTAAACCAGCAAACCATTGCACATCAAGTCCCAAGCATTGTCAAATGGGCATTATGAACTCGATACATGAATGAATTAATTCCAAACCCATACCAGACAAAGGTCAATACAGGGCCTACCGGCGAACAACAAAGTATAAACTTGCAGAGATTGACAAAATTTTCAAACAAATAGCAATGTACATGTATCAATCACCAACTACAAACACAATAGTAAGTCACAATGCAATTTTGCTGTAGTAAGCTCAATAGATCAGAGTTCCAGTCATGCCAAATGTTCCCAAAATGGAGTCGTACGGATGCGAAAATGTGACGTCACGTTTATCCATAGAGCTAAATAATACCTAGATAGGTGTCAGACGCGAGGAAAACATCTGGGGTCTTTCTGAGTTACATAATTGGGGCAAAATAAATCTCTGTTCTCAAATAATTGTCTCAAGCAATAATAATAAATTCATCTCAAAAAGTTGGTGGGTCCATTGTGGCCGGACCCTTCTCCATTTAAGTGGGTGGGTCGGACCAGAAAAACTAAATAATTTACGCCCCTGTATGCATACCATTGTCACATTACCAAATTTTGGACAGTGTCGACCACAAATTGGGGGTGGGGGTACTGTTGGGGGGAGGAGTTAGGGGGTGTAAAAATATCCCTGGCGGACCCGACTCCTCAGTGGCTACGCCATTTATGTCTGCGCCCTAAAATAACATCGCTAATATTTCGATTCCGAAACCAAAACAGAATATAAGTAACAGTGGCGTAGCTAGGGGTCCGAAATAGGGAGACACGTCGACATTTCTGGTTGAGAAAGCATGCAAGCAAAAAAGTCGTCGTTCTTGGCATTTTCACGTCCATGTAGTAGGCCTATGCAACTCCTGTTCCCCTACCAAGCCCTCAACCCCGCAAACATTAACGTCGCCACGAGGGGGGGCAAATGGGGACAACTGCCCCAAACTGCCCCAGACCACCTAACAGATTCGGGCAAATCCGGTGAGAAAGCTATTTATGGAGGGGGTAGGGAGGTGGGTAAGGAATCTGACACGCCATCCCCTTTTTGCTCCCCCAACCAAAAATTTCTGGCGACGCCACTATTCGGAACTCTGTTGAAATTCGCAAAAATTCAAGGCCACACAAAACCTTGAAGGAATTTGCAATTAGTTCCTCGCTATCTTTTTGGGCGGGAAGTTAGTAGAGTGGTAACAGCGTCGGACAATGGAGCAGTAGGTCGCGGGTTCAACTCCCGCGGGAGCCCTAAGGTCGACTCAGCCTTCTTTCGCCAGATGGCGATAGCAAATGAGTAGCGGATTGACCCGCGAAGTAAACAGGCGCGTTTCATGAGAACACTGGCCCCGTATCATGTAACCTTGCAACAGTCGCCTGGCTGAGGGCCTTGGTAACGGAGATCAGCGCCGCCCTATGAGCCTTGAGGTTAGCCTTAAGTGCTCGGGAAGGACTTTACTTTTACTTTTATCTTTTTGGCCCTCGATTTATAACCAGATTTTATCGAGTCTTTGTCCGCCATGTAAGAGAATGCGAGAAATCGTTTAACTCGAAAATTCGAGAAATTCTAGGCTTATTAGACCTAGTTTTTTATTGTAAATTCACCACTGCAAGGCCTCTGATCACGTCGAGGTGATAACCACACTGCAGCAAAACCCAGACCACGCCGATATGCCCTCCGCGTCCAAATGCCCTCCGCGTTCAAATGCCCTCCGCGTTCAAATGCCCTCCGCGTCCAATGCCCTCCACGTTCAAATGCTCACCGCGTCCAAATGCCCTCCGCGTTCAAATGCCCTCCGCGTCCAATGCCCTCCACGCTCAAATGCTCACCGCGTCCAAATGCCCTCCGCGTTCAAATGCCCACCGCGTCCAAATGCTCACCGCGTACAAATGCACATATTTCGGAACCATTAGCGTCGCCACGGGGGCAAATGGGGGCAGCTGTCCCTCCCCCAACCTGCCCTAGACCACCTACCAGATTCGCGCAAAGCCGGTGAGAAAATTTCTTTGTGGAGGGGCGTGGGGAGGTGGGTAAGGAATCTAGAACGCCAGCCCCCTTTTGCCCACCAACCAAAATTTCCTGGTGACGCCACTATCCGCAAAAGATAGATAAACTACGAAGTCGTAATGCGACATGACTGGTCGATCTGCTCCAGTACTCGATGCCTCCATATACCACGAGTTTATATTTTTCCAGGGCGCTGATCTCCGTTGCTATAACCCTCAGTCAGGCGTGTAATACTACTGCATCGAGCAGTGGTCCATCCATATAGTATATACGTACTGAGGGAGTAAGGGGTTGTATTTAGATTATGCGTATGTATGATGTGTAAACGGGGGCATATGCCCTCTTGCGTAAGTGCTTATGGATGAACCCTAGCGTACATGTTTGACTAGCATTTTACCACCACCCTCTAGCGCGTAAGGCTGAGTCGACGTAAGAGCAGTGTTTATTCTAGGCCTTCTCTAGGGGGAATCTCCCCCAAATTTTTTTGTTGCATGGGGGATGGAAATTCCCCCCAAATGTGACGACGGGAAGGCTTATATTTTTTTTTGAAGATGGGAAAATTGTAAGGATGACAATTTTTTGCTTGCCAGTGCATTTGAGATGGGTAAAAAATATTAGGGAAATTGGAAGGATAACCTGTTTTGCTTGTCACCACATTTGAAAAGATTACCTTTTTTGCTTGTCAAGGTTTTTTGGAGACAGACCTTGTCCCCCCCAAACATTTCAAAATCCCCCCAATGTCAAGGTGGCTAGAATAAACAGACGTTAGGGCTCCTGCGGGTCTCAAACCCACGACCTTCTGCTGTCGCCTAACTCTGCTAACTTCCCACCCATTGAGGCAATGTACAACATAATTGGCATGTGTGCTTTTGATTTGAATGCAACACGAAATCTCTAAAACTATTAAATGGTATGGTCTCCACTCACAGCACTTAAATATGGAAAATGAATATATTCTCACTTGAGAAAAGGGTGGCATGGAACTCAGTAATGTGAAACAAATCACATTTGTGAAAACATTAATAGGTGGTTTCATACAGCAGACATGAAAACATAAGGTAAGTTCTATTAATTTCTTTAGCATTCATGAAAGTTGAATGCCCATTTCTCTCCAGTGCCAGTACTTTCCCATCATACCCAATCCATGTAAGCCCTACCTTGATGGCACCCTAAAATTCTGCATTACACTGCATGCAAAAAATGTTCAAATACAAAATTCAATGGCAAATAGCAATCATTTATTAGATACCAAAAATAAGCAAATTTAAACAGCCATAAAATTTTCACCAGCAACAAAAGCAGAATTGCCAAATAAAGCAAGTTAGATGAGACAGCCCTCCTGCAAAAATTGCTACTTTTGCAGACCTGAAAATTTTTTAAAACAGCCAAAGATATTTTATTTTAAAATGGCATATCAATACATGCACTTACGCTGTATACCTAAAACCTGTCTGTGTATTAATTAGAATATATTTTAAAAGTCAGCTCATATAACCTTGAATTTTAAAAACTTGTCTCTTCGAGAGACAATTGATAAAGCAAAAAACATTTTGATAACTGCAAAGTTACTTCCAAATAGAGAAACATTCGAGTCTTAGAGACGCATGCTGCCATCACAACATCAATATTCCATTACCTAAGTCCATCATTAAGGAATATGTCCAACTTAAATGCATTAACGCTACACAATTTCAAAGAAATAAACGCTTAAAGAACAAAATACCATCAAAATCCAAAGAGTCCTTTCACAAGTCATCCAGGATTTCATAAACGTGTCCAAACTAAATCGTTTACACTTAATTACTTGAATTTGCCATGTCAAACAAAAACTAGGGTGACGTGTGTGTGCAAAAAGCAGTTCTAGAATATTACCAGTACAAAGTTGTCATTATGCCAACAAGAACCTAAGATTAACCGTAACACCAAAACAACTGCGTAAAAAATGTCTCAAACTGAATTCCGTACTCATGAAATGTCTTTATGCATCCAGTTAATCACAATAACATGCACAATTTGACTGGTGCAACAAAGCAATCGTCTCAAACCAGTCACTAGTCGAGTTCATCATCATGAATACAGATCTGCTATTCGGCCTTCGCAGCCGAAGTCTTGCTGTCCTTCGTGTCCTGAGAGCCCTTTGCCTTCTTAGGTGCTGCCGCCGCTTTCTGAAACAGAGGGAAAAAAGATTCAGAAATAAACCTTAAGCATTTCACAATCAACAGACATCTAAGGAGCCACCATCATAAAGACCGGAAATTAGCCAATGGCACGCCAAATCCAATCAGAATTAGAGTCAGGTCAAGTCAGAAAGGTAGTCTGATCGGTGGGGGTATCAACCTAAAGGGAATAGGCCAAGCAAAGCAGGTACATCTTAAAATAATATGCCAATCTTGTACATAATAAAACATTCTGTTTGAGCACAATTAAGCAGGAAAAAACTGAGTAACAAAAACAGTAGAGAAAAGAAAACTATTTGTTCACATATGCAAAGCGAAAGAGGACAGAAAGATCAAAGCTCTAATGTTTGAAATAGTGGTAGATGCAAATAAGAGAGGAAGACCATACAAGGAATGATCTGATGATATTAAAGAATGGCACAAAAGCAGTTTACAGGATTTGAGTAACAGAGCAATGAACAGGAAACAAATAGCAACAAACTGGAGAGATGGCGTTGTACGCCCACTGACGATGAGCCTACAGATAAGGTTGATGACAAAACTAGTGAATTTCAATTCAACATAGTTTCAAGTCTCTAAACATGAAATTCTACTCAATTGACAATTTAAAAGTCTTATGTCCGTTACCTAAATCACTTTCTGGTGTTATGCAAAAAACCTGTCTTTCTAAAGAAAACATGTGCAAAAAACCAAATTGCTGGTACAATATTAAATGCGTTTTAATTGTGAACTTTCAAGAAGGTATTACGAAGGACAAGTTATAAAACATTCAACAAAAACCTTGGTCATTCTGTCGGATTTGGTAAGCAACTGTGTAACTACATATTAGTCAAAATAATTGCTGATATCAATTGTTAGAAGCATGAAACTCTTAGAATTCTGTGATCTACCTTTGTGACAGCTTTCTTTGATGTCTTTGGAGCACTGCTGGGTGGAGCAGCTGCCCGCTTCCTCAGACTCCTTCCCTCCGACAGATCAATGTCAACAAATGCAGCTTTGGCTGAACAACATCCACGTGAATTAAATTAGTAATGCAAAACAAACTCAGAAAAGCATAAACTGACATCCCCAGAACATGCAGGAAATACTACACTATCTCAGTCGCTCGAATGTAAGTCACAGATTCAAACCAATGTGCAGATAATATTAGATAAGCAAAGCAACCCTTGACAAACTGGCTACTGATTAATTAATTATCTGTCTAGTGTTCAACAGTTCTAGCCATAGCACTGAAGCCATGGTGCTACACAAGTGGAAAACTTAGAGATTTATAGCAATAAAAATTGGAAGGATAGTCGCTTTGTTAAATTATATATCAGTTGGCATGATGTATGAACTAGAACGCCAACTTTGGCACAATGCTACCAAGAAGTTGCCGATCTCTGTTCTACAGCTCCATCCCAATCCAGAAACAGTCTGCTCTAACATGGGGTCAGAAAGATCACCAGGTCACAGAAAATTTGACATCAATAAGCTGCTGCTGCTGGACTGTATGCAAACTTAAATACCGGTACAGTACTTCCTCTAGGAATATGAAACATGGACTCAAATAAATGACTTAGAAAAGGGATGCTTGCTTCTGAAAGAAAATGCTTTGGAAAAATACTTTGGATTGATTGGAATGCACAAGATGGCCAGAAATGATGAACTCTACAAGAAGCAAAAGGTGAAACCGAGAGAACTCTTTGGACACAAATACAAAACAAAAGATGGCAGAAAGATCAAGTTTCCAATGATGGGGAAACTGGATGGCTCCAACAAGGTAAGACCATACAGGCAACAACATCAGGATTTAAGTTTGTGAAAATGTCATCAAACAACAATGGGTGTTGACCCCATGGCTAATAATAATGATTTCTATAGCTGAAAGTGTGCCATTCTAGGAACAAGTATGCCAATGCTTCTCCAGACTATTGCAGCCATTTAACATATAAAATAAACATATAATTGACTAAAAACAGGAAAAGAAAAACAGGAAAATGAAAAACAGGAAAGCTATTTCCACAAATCTTCCCATCTTCATTACTGATCACAAGATTGATGGACCACTACAATCAGCAAGGATATAAGAAATTTGTGTGTATTAAACCTAGCACCACTCTGACAGTGGTGCTGACAAAAAAAACAGAGGTCCTCACCTACTAAACCAAGCACTACCTCTACTTTCAACTGATCACAATGCTTTACACATAAATGTCCTAAAAACAAGCAAATGAACAACAGAATACTAGCATAAGTTTTGGCAAATCACCTTCAGCTACTGTTTTTTCTGCCAGTGACTGAGTTTTCTTCTTTGGAGCTGCACGTGGCTTTTTTGACTGCTTTGCTGTCTCCCCAGCCTTCAAAAAAAGCAAAATGTACAGGTACATATAACACAAACAAAATTCAATATACAGTAGATCACCTATCTTATAACAATAATAAGGGTAAAGGTAAAGATAAACAATAGGCTCTTATTGCCAGTTGGGGCCATTGCTGATGCCTTATTTCTAGACCTTCAGCCCATAGATGGCTAAGCCATTCATGGGTAGATGACAGCCAGTCTTTTCCACCAAACCTACAGTTACCTTCAATGGTGTCACTGCTACCCATTTTAACACAGACATCTAGCGAGTGAAGGCTTAATCAACCTTAGTGCTCCAGGAAGTATAAAACATGCCTTCATCATCCCTCGATGTTAGTGCTCACTCTTCTTCTAACTTTAAACCTGCCATCTTTTAACAATATACCTTTAGATTATGTCAGGTCAAGTTGTGCATAAGCCTCTAGGTAATGATAGCAAAGGTGAAACTTCAGTCCATGCCATGTCCATGCATCATTGAACAATTGTCTGGTTATTTCAGCCAATGCACTTAGCTTTATTAACACTGTAATGCTCTGAACAAAATTTTGGCATATATTATTATTATTAATCAGCTAATTTATCCAAATGCTATAACACGACTAAGGCCATAGGCAAGAGCGATTTACAATCAATCACAGTAAGATTTCCGAAACAAGTGCGATTTTAGCTTGGAAGCGAATATAACAGTGCCAATTGCTACTTTAAATGGCCAAAATGGCTCAACCAATATGTTAACCCTTTACTGCCCATTTATTTGTATTCATTCATTCATTCATTTGTTCACATGGACGACAGAGGTCCGTTGTGCCAATCTCGTGTTGCGCGAGTTGTGACCGCGACCGATGGCTGAGTGCCATTCATGAAGAATTGTAGAAGGAAGACCATCGCCGATCTGCTGGGGCCATGTACGGCGTGGTCTGCCAGGAGGTCTTCTCCAGCTCAGAGGAGGACGCGTCTCAGTGCGTCGAGCAATGGCGCAGTGGGCCGGAATGTTCTTGTCCTGGCGAGCCACGTGACCGAAGAGAGACAGACGGCGTCGTGTGATAATTTCTGTCACTGGCAGGAGGGCAGTCTGTTTGGAGACTGCTTCGTTGGTCACTGTCGAACCAGCGAATGCAGAGAAGCTGTCTCTGGCAGCGCATATGGAATGCCTGTAGTCTTTGAGAGTCTCGTGTAAGCAGAGTCCAAGTCTCAGAACCATATAGGAGAATTGGCAGGACGCAGGACTGATAAATACAGATCTTAGTACCGAGCTGTATCTGTCTTTGGCGCCATAAATTTTGAAGAGATCTCATGGCAGATGCAGCTATGCCGATTCTGTGAGTAATGTCCCGCTGACACCTGCCATCAGAACTCTGGACACTACCCAGGTAAGTGAATTCTAACACATTTTCCACCTGGTGTCCATTAACGATATGTCTCCCTCGTCTCCTCCAGAACCTAGATTCTGCAGCTTGGTTTTTGTCCAGGACACATGTAGCCCTAGTTTGGAGGCTGTCGACTCAATCTGATTGAGTGATGTTTCTAGGTTCTTAACGGACGTTTCCAGAAGAGCAACGTCGTCAGCGTAGTCTAGGTCGGAGAAGCTATGTTCCGGTAGGGTGATCCCGGTCTGGTCAATAGCATGCTCCAGGATCCAGTCCATAGCCCTGCAAAAGAGTGCTGGAGCCAGGACACAGCCCTGACGGACTCCTGAGGCAGTGAAGAATGCCTCAGATAGCATGCCATTGATGCGCACGTTGCAGTCGTGCCCTCGTGTAGGTCTTTAATTAAGCTCAATAAGAACGTTGGAACACCAATACCTCTGAGTGCCATCCAAAGTGCCTGACTATTTGTAATGTAATGCAAAATGCATGTACATATCAGTCATGGCCAGTAGAGAGATCAAGGACAAACCTCCATGGTGAGAAATCTTACCCTCACCAACCAAAGCTTTGGAAATTTACTCATAAGGTAATAACCGCTATGTAGAAGCATTGTTCACAGTAGCCTGACAAACGGAATTATGTTTCGGCACCAATAATGTCAAATTAAAACAGGAGAGTAGACATCTTATAGCTTTCATTTAAGGAAATGGTATTTTATTGTGGTGTATATATATATATATATATATATATATATATATATATATATATATAAATTTGTTGTGAGTGGCAGCCATTCAACTATTGTGCATCCAGTCCAAAGGATTACCCTTGTGACTTTATTAGACTTATTGACATTGTATTAAGCTTGAATTGAAGGCCCAGCTAATGTTTGAGACTCGGCTTATATTACAGGATTTATGGTATTACAAGCACTACGACTAGATATTAACACATTGGCTGCTCTGACATACGGCACTCATCGAGATGGAGGCTCTCACGCTGAACAAGACGAGTGAGACTCATCATGTTGCTTATAGAGTTCTATTGGCAAATCAGCACCTGAAACTAAATGTATTGGCCACCTAATAATTATAATACAGAATGTATGTATGGATTTGAGGCAACTTCTATAGTGCCGTAACATAGCCAAGGTCGAAGTCAAAGGCGCTTTGACATCATTGGCATGTCAATGACGAATGTAGGATGACGATCTTCAAAGTCCGTTTTGATGGAATGAAGGGATTCACTGCCTAAGCAAATATGGTGTTGAATCCTATAAAAAATTGCCCTTTTACAACAAAAACTGTTATTACTTCTGGTTTGGCGCCTTCCGGGATGTACTGAAATGTACTTACATCTATTGAATGCATGAAAAGTAAACTTTCATTGCAAAAAACGTCAATTTTTGGATTAAAATGTAATAATGTGACTGTCCTTGCTCAGAGCCTGTTTGGAAAGCAATTCATTGCAATAGAAGTTCTGCAGTGGAAGTTTCACAGTGATTAGTGTGAATAATGTGACTGTCCTTGCTAGGGTGCCAATGAGTACCATGAGGAAAAAAAAGTTGTTGATTTTTTAAAGTCTCACCCTATGAAATTGTTCCTTTCTATATAAGAAAGCAAAATGCAAAGTTTTAACAAAATCTGTCAATATTTAGTGGTTGCACAACGCTGTTAAAACAATGCCTTATTCGCATCAAACTTGCTTAGAACTAGAATCAGTAACAATGTGTCAAGTTTGGTTACTGTGTGACAATTTTAGGTTTTTTAGTTCACATTTGTACATAATCTATGCTGAATCAATTGCTGATCTTTGATTATATAAAGGCCCTACACATTTCAAAAGACAGAAAGTATCAAGAAACTCCTGAAGGTAACATAGGAATCGTGTTTCGTGATGTAGAGTCTGCGTTAGCTCGAACAAACGTGTCTGACCGAAATGCAACATTTATTCTTGCAGCAGTAGCAAATTCTCTTGGGCATGATCCATCACAATTAACGCTCAACAAAGAATCTGTTCGCCAAACACGCAGAAAAAGCAGAGAATCGGTCGCATCACAATTAAAAGTCGTTTTCATTTGATGGCCTGGTTGGTCCTCTAACTATTCACTGGGATGGTATCATGGTAAACTGTTACCGGAGCTAACAGGCAAGGATACAGTAGATCGACTAGCTGTCATTGTGTCAGGCGAAGGTATTATGAAACTGCTTGGCGTTCCTAAGATTCCAAATGGCACTGGAGAAGCGCAGGCATCAGCAGTGTTCCGTTTGATCGAAGAGTGGAAACTCACAAACTGCATTCATTCGATGTGTTTTGATACCACAGCCACTAAGCACTGGAATGAAGGCTGGTGTCTGTATATTGCTGCAGCAGAAACTTCAGCAAGATCTCCTCCCTTTAGCCTGTCACCATCATGTCCACGAGCTCATTGTTGCCAGAGTGTTTGACTTGTTGATGGGCTGCTCGAGTGGGCCTAATATCAAATTATTTGAAAGATTTTCTAAAGCATGGAATCACATTGATTGTTCTAGGTATGAAGTGTGACTGAAGACAGACACCTGATTTTACACTTTGAAATTATAAAAGGCTACCGGCTTGGAATCATTCGCTAACAGCTGCAACTATTTCATCCCAGAGATGACTACAAAGAGTTCCTGGTGCTTGCCTCGCTGTTTCTGGGTGATGATACTGCTAGCAACAACCTCAACATCCATATCAATGCACCTGGCGCATACCACAGGGCACGCTGGATGGACAAAATACTATATGTGTACAGCTTAAAGATCTACCTGTTTCGATCACAGTTCAGACTTACAGCAGCAGAACTGGCAGGTCTTCAACAGTTCAATTTGTTTGTTGTGAGAATCTATCTCAAGGCATGGTTTACCTTTACCTTGCCTACTTCAGCTCCTGGGAATGATCTACAATTGCTGAAGGATCTCGAAGTATATCGTTCAACAAATGATGCAGTTGCTGACGCAGCAATGAAAACGTTCAAGCGTCACTTATGGTATCTGAATAAACAACTTATTGGCTTGGCTTTCTTCGATTCTTAGTTGTCTGCAGCTGAAAAGGCAAACATGGTCTCTGCTCTGTCAAACGTTGGAGATTCTATTCCTCTGGCTCGAATTACCTTGAAAGACATGCACATTGGAAATAAGCAGCTGAGTCACTTTGTATCTGCCAGCACCAAACATTTCTTTGCTTCGATGAACATTTCTAAAGATTTTCTGTCTCTAGATCCATCCATTTGGGACAGTAATGAATCATATTTGGCAGCTCAGTCACATGTCAGGGAGCTGAAAGTCCTAAACGATGCAGCAGAACGCGGTGTTGCCCTAATCCAGACATTCAGCTCGACGCTGACAAACCAGGAAGAGCAAAAGCAATACTTACTACAATTTGTTAAACTTCATCGAAAACAGTTTCCACTACCAAATAAAAATGTTATTGTTCAGCAGCTTAGCAGTCACTGACATTGACAGTTTCTGAAGCTAAATGTTGTATGTACGACTTTTTGTTTAACCGTTAATGACATTGCATTATTATTGGCTGACAACATTTCGATTTTCAAGGTCGCTGTGCAACCCCTAAATACATCATAATAATGGTAAACATTTTCATGGGTTATTCATTTGTGTATATGAACAAAATGCAAGGGTGAGACTTTAACAATTCTGAAATTTATTTTTATTGGCACCCTAGTCCTTGCTCAGAACCTGTTTGGAAAGCAATTAATTGCAATAGAAGTTCTGCAGTGGAAGTTTCAGTGATCAGTATACCAGGAGCAAAGCAACTCCAGAGAAAGCAGTCCATAAATACGGAAATAGCTCCATACAGTCTTCGAGACGTCCTGTTCAAGTGTAAGTATGGTCAAAACATAATAATACATAGCTTAGGTATCAAATCAAATTCTTTAAAATTGTGCTCATGCCTCAGCACTCATGTGCGGACTGATACTAACAGCGTGTGGACTTTGCTCTGGGTCTAGCGCAGACCGATGCATTGTTTACATTGGAGTTGCTTTGCTCTGGGTCTACCCAGTGATTTTAGGATAATATTTCTAAGGTCATGGATAGAGTCACAGCAACCGTGACTTTATCCATGGGACTAAAGTCCCGTGAGTTTTCTGATTGGCCCAGTTTGTGTCCCGTGGGCCATGTTACAGTGCCAGGACTCTATCCATAGAGCTAAAGTCTCGGTAGCCATGACTCTATCCATATAGCTAAAGTCCTGGGAACTGTGACTCAAGCTAAATATGGATACAGTCCTGGCTCCCGAGAACTGAGTTATTGGATTAGGGTTTCCATGGTGATCCTCCTTCTGAGCGACCAATTTCAATGGACAGACACACTCACATTTGAAGATACAAAGGTATCTATGCATGCGTCCTACAGGGACTTGTCGCTGACTCATTTGTTCCCTCTCCTATTTCTTAGAAACGCGGCAGTCTTGTACAGGCTGTGCAGCCACTACACCTGTAGCCACTCAAGGCTCAGTCAACGCCCAGGGCATCGTCCTCAGCCCGAGTCATCTCTCCCCGGATTTTAGCTCTATAGCTAGAGTCCCGGCTCCTGTGACTTTAGCTCTATGGCTAGTCACAGTTACTGTGACTATATTCACAACATGTTTCTAAATCATATGGCAAAATCACACAAGTTTAGTACAGTACCTTTATTATTCAAGACTGGCTGGACTTGTTTATTACAAAGTACAATGCTGATGGGTTTTCCCGGCATTGAAATGAAATCAATAAGGCACAATGCAGTTTGGATTACTTTCCAAGCATATAAGTCCATTCAGGATATATCAACTGGATTTAATTATTTATTTGTAATTAGTAGCAAAAGTTTTTTTCTTATATTACCAATGTAACCTCATAGCCTGAGTCAATGGCGGGAGGCTGGAGCGAAGCGGCCACGCAGTAATTTTTGGCGTGGCAGTCAATGTGTTAAGCAAGATAAAAGAATTCCAAAACTAAATATTTTATAACGTTTAAACGATGTAATCCAAAGAATACGCTTTTCTTCGCGCAACAATAGAGAAATACCCAGTAGCACCAATAACATGCGCCAGTTAAAAATCTATTTTTAAGAATCACGGCGCTACATAAATTTCAGCAAATTCTAAGGCATCGTGAAACTTCGTCAAAATCACTATTCAGCGCCGTCGCCTCGGCACTTGCAAAATTTCACACCTGCGCTGAACCCGTTTCTCCCTTGTCGGCGGCCATCGTCAGATCTTTGATCGGATTTCTTCAATTTAATAAATGAAAATCGAGAAAATTCGACGAAAACTCTTCTAACAAATCGACAAAAAAACAACGAAATAAAACGGCGGCGACACCACGTGACCCACCGGCCGCCGCACATTGGTCGGTTCAAACGGCACGTGACATGAGCGGCGTCCATGGCGGTTGTGTGGCGCTATATTTCTAAAGCGCAGAGGGGGTTGCGAGATGTAGTTGTCAAATTATTATTTTATTGCAAACGGTGAAATGGCAAGAATCAGAAATGGAGATGTCACACGTAGCGTTCCACAAAGACATCGTCATCGTCATCATCGTCATCATCATCGCCATCACCAGCTGTTGTTGGCTGGTTATAGTGGTGAGTTCGGAAAATTTTGTAAATTTATATAGCGCTGCATTATGGTATCGGAACTTGCATAAGGCTAATTAAGTTTTTGTTGATAACACAAAACTGTGTGGACAGAGTGGCAGTGAAGCAGAGGCAAATGTATTTCAAATACAAATTGCAAAATACTCTCTCAGTGACTATAAAATACAAAATACATCAAATGTATTTCAAATACTTGCATTTCAAATACTATACAACACTGCTCATTTATGAAACTAGCATTACCACTTAAAATCATATTATTATTATTATTATTATTTAGCCTCCTAAACCACTTAAAATCACATTATTATTATTATTATTATTATTATTATTATTATTATTATTATTATTATTATTATTATTATTTAGCCTCCTAAACCACTTAAAATCACATTATTATTATTTAGCCTCCTAAACCACTTAAACTCACATTATTATTGTTATTATTTAGCCTCCTAAACCACTTAAAATCACATTATTATTATTAGCATTTGTTTTTGGATCTAAGATTTTTGCCTTTATGGGGTAGAAGTGAACCCAACCTACAAATTTTTTTATTTTTATGGCATTTGACAAAAGTTCTTTCATTCTAATTATATGAGAATTTGTTGAAATGCGATAAGTTTAATTTTAATTAGCTTTAAGCTGAGTAATATTGTTATCACACAGCATTAGGCCTACACTGGGAGGCTATCGTATTCAAAGCCATGTAATTTTTTCTGTGCATTGGTGTTAGATGTAGAGTCATTACCGTAAAGCAGCGATCAAAATAGGAAGACACTACCAACAAGGATATAAACTTATGCTGCTGGCCATTAGGCCAAATAAGTTAGTTCAGTGGACTAAACTGATAGTCCACAGAGGCACATGCAATTACTTATACACACAGAAGCAGAGAAGAGCAGAGATAAAGGAAGATACAGTTTTAAAAAGTGATTAATTGTCTTCATCATTTAATGTTTTGCCTACAAAACTGTTGTGTGTGTGTGCACTACATACGGAGGCTGTATGTAATCTAGCTTTGTCATATTGAATTGGCTGCCTATATGAATATAGACTGCCTGCAGTTAGGTTACTTAATTGGTAGTTCGCTGTTCGCTATGTGCTGAGGCCTTACTTGTGTTAGGTCCTCACAACAGTGTCTGTAGTTTTTGGCCTGCTGCTAGGCCTTTGCAGTTTTTCTGGACATCGTCCATCTGTTTGAGGAAGATTTGAAGTGAAAAATCAACATTTTGGGGCCATGATTTGTAGGAGGTAGGTAAAGTTTAAGTTGCTTGAAAGTAATAGAAACTATGCCATTCGATCAATAAACTTCTATGGCACCACTGGCATAAAGTTGAAACCGAATTACAGCCAGGACAAGTCAGAAAGGCCAGTCAGATCAAAAGACGGGCAGTCTAAGGTGGATAGGCCAAGCCAAACAGGTATGTCAGCACCATTGGATATAATTGACCAGTGACCAAGTGTAGCTGGTCTTGTCTGTTTCGATGTACATTAGGCTTCTGTTGATTTTCCTATTTATACCTTGAGCTGTGTCATGATTATTAAATGGTTGCTGTTTTCAATGGTTTTGCAATGGTTACTTCAGTTGCATGTTATTTAATACACAGTGATGTGTCATTCTGCCTTTATCACTAGTTAGCAGTATGGTTTATCGTCCAACACTCTGTATCTTTGACCTTCACCAACATAATTTTAATCTATCAGTTTGCATGGAACATCTTTATTTGCTACTCAGAGCTGTTCCAGGTTTGGAAGTTGTTTAGAATTGTCAGCTACTCTACTAGAAAAAAGAGACTGAAATGGTTGGGACTTTTCCATAAACAGTGGCGTAGCATGAGTACCGGTATTTGGCGCCCGGGGCAAGGTATAAAGTTTTTTGCCCCCAACGTAGTTTGAAACTGTGAAAACTGGTGACCTTTTTAACTCTAAAACTCCCGTCATGGATGGATAAAATCAAACATGGTTTCTGGTGCCCCCAGATGGCACCTGGGGCAGCTTGCCCCATCCCCCTAGCTACACCACTGTCCCTAAGATGGAAGAACAGAGGCACCCAAAAATAATTTCCAGTCACACACACACACACACACCAGCAAGCAAATGCAAATTATTCACAAGACTCAATGCCCAAAGCAGAAAACATGGTGGGAATAATCTCTTCCGCAACCTAGAGTTGCCATTGTGATGTTTCAATCTGAGTCGACCTTAGGGGCTCCTACGTCCGTCGTCGGCGTGCCTGCCCAGTGATATTACCACTCATCTATCTTCCCGCCCCAGCAGGCAAATGCACACAAGGAAAGCAGAAAACATGGTGGAATAATTGCATAGAGCAGTGGTTTTCAATCTGTGGTCCGCAGACCTCCAGGGGTCTGTGGAAAGGTGCCAAGGGGTCCGCAAATGTGCCAAGGAAAGCATTAGTTTTTTAGATCATTCACATTTCCCCCAGCTGTTTTAAGAAAGACTAAGCGTGTGGGGTGTCTATGAAATGTTTCCTTTACTATGTGACTTTTTGGCAGTGCAAGAGGCTGCTAGAGATATCATTACAATTACTGATGTAATTCATCTTCAGTGGTTGTCACATTATTTCCATACTGTAAATATTTCGGAGATGATGGCTTAAGCATGTTTGACTGGGTTCCACATCCGTTTGATTGTTTGTTGACTGATTTAATTGGACGGGAACAGGAAGAACTGGCTGAATTATCATCTGACAGAGCACTTCGCTTCAGTGGCGTAGCCAAGATTTTCTGAAGGTGGGGGTTAGGAACGACCATTGAGAGAGGTGAAGTAGCAAGAAATATTTACTTGGGAAATAGTGAAACATTATCCTATCTGTTTTTTTCACCGAAGGAATCCCAAAACATCAAAATTTATAGAGAATTCAATACAATGACACTTTATGTCTGTAGCTAATAGGGCACACTCAGCACAAAATAATAATACGTGATAAAATCAATTTTTTTGTTGGCCAACCAAGGGGGGTTTAACCCCAAAACCCCCTTGGCTACACCACTGCTTTGCTTGGAGTTCAACAGAAAGTCAATGTTGTCAATTTGGATGGCATGTTCTCTGGAATATCCTCTGTTATCTGAGGGCTTTTTCTGCATGCAGTCACTGCCATAAAAAACCAAATACAGATCATGACTGAACGTAGAGGCTGATATTCGCGTGTGTTTGTCAAACATACCGCCATGTGTGGAGAAACTCTGCGGTACGAAGCAGGCACACCTTCACACTGACCAAAGGTTGATCTCAGTTTCAATAACTGTCTTAATTACTTGATGTTACTATTTTGAATTTTACAAGGATGGTCTTGTTCACATTCTTGTGTTTTGTCTTTCCTTCCTTTTGTCATCTTTTTCAATTCTTAGGTCTTTATTGCTAGGTGGTGACCAGTCCTCTCCTACCCGGATAAGGAGGCTGTTGAATCTTTAATTCTCATCTGCCCTGTGATGTCCTTTCAGCACCACCACTGTTTTGTCAGGTACTTCTTATTCGTGGGAAAACCTGCTTACTTCGGTTATCATACTGATGGTCGTGTCACTATCCACCACCTGTGACCCACTGTGTAGCAGTTTTCATCTCTGCCCACAGAGCTACATTACATATGAATGGAGTGCTTGGCTGTAGCATGGATTATGTGCAATTGTAGTTTAGCTTATATCTTGCATACAGTGTCTAGTACATGTTTTATTTGCAAGTGGATGTGATGATGAATAATTTTTTGGTAATGTTGAGATGCTTGTGTATATTGTGTTTTGCAGGTGGTTTCATCCACATCTTTCAGGCCAAGAGGCTCAGGATCTTCTTCTGAAGAAAGGCTTTCATGGCAGTTACTTAGTTCGGCCGAGCAAAAACACGGCCGGTGACTACACACTGTCTGTGAGGTAACAGCATTCAAGGCTATCATAGCAGTTATGGCTGTTATAACTGTTATAGCTATTGTGATATTCAATACTAGCCAGTGCTCGTGAATTCAGATTCAAAATTTATGATAATTCCTGAATATTTCATTTGATCTTGAATTCATTAGAATTCAGCAATACAGTTACTTTGGTTGGGAGGCTATGTTTGGTGTAGAATGAACCTCATTACCATAATAGTGAAACAACTAGTTTGGTAACGCTCTGATGTCTCTGCTAAACATTTCCTGTTATTGTTGAACTTCTGTTATCAGGTAAATAGTGTAGTAAAGTGAAAGAACAAGGCCCAGAATGGAAATATGTGTTAGTACTGATAAAGAAAAATCAAATGCAAAAAAAGGCCAGTGTTGCTTTTATGGCTGGATGTTGGCATTGCTCTAGCTTGATTAAAAATTGAATCAGTTGACTTTGAGTTATTCTAGTCATTTTCTTTAACAATTTTAAAATTCCTTACAATTTTGTGGAACTGAATTTAGTGATAAAATTCAGTTCCATTTTAAAATTAATAGAATTGATATTTTTCAAAATTTTTTAAATTCACAAAAAATTTGAATTCTTGTACACTGATGCTATCATGACTTCTATGACTAGCATAACAATCATTGCTGTCATAGCAGCTGTCATCATCATCATCATCATCATCATCATCATCATAATTGCTCTCTACCAACTCATTAGTGGCAATAGCTAGTCAGAAAACATTTCCAGGCCTTTTTGTCAAATGTTAATTTTCCTCCTTCTGCAATTGTCAGTTGTCTTTCTTTAAAATCTTCTTTTATGTTGTCTATCCATTTTTTCTGGGCCTGCCTCTTCCTTTGTTGCCTTCCTTGTATGTGTAGAGTGCTTTTTTGATAGCTGTAGCTATTATAATACTCAATGACGTTGTAGCATTCAGAAATGTCAGTTTTGTTTTCATCAAAAGTGTTGCTTGCTTTTTCGAACAGTGCCTGGCTGCTGGTACTCCTCTGTGTTAATTTCTGTGGTGAATTATTAAGCTCATAAATTTGTCAATGAACTGCATCATATTTGTTGTTCTTATTATTTTTGATTTTTGAGACATATGAGACATAATGCACATGTTATAATTGAAATCACATGACGACCTCTATCTAACTATCACACTTATTAAATAGAAATGTATATCTGAGGGGCAATTAGAAACTTGTTAGTTTAGCGTCATCGACTGACTGATTAAATATCTATGATATTTTAACGCATATAAGCTTTATATACACTGTGCTTTGCAGGGCTGGCACCAGGCACCCGCAAATTACCCAAATGCGGGTGACCTGGCGGTCACATGGGCCTATCCATAGGATAATTTTCTGAATTTACAATCCTCACGTCCTCCATTCTTGGGACCTGAATATTTATTCTGCAGGGGGCCCGACACAGGTTAGCCCACGCCCAGTGGCACAGTCATGGGGTTGTTTGGGGTTGTTCAAGCAACCCCATTTCAAAAAATATGACCAGCTCAATTGATGTAAATCCATTGACTTTTTGTTGAAGGAGGGGTGTAGTGGGGGTCGGCCGTGGCCCCCGCTGGTGTTCAGTTGCATAGTGTATTCCAGTTAACAACCCCACTTTGCATAAGCTGGTTACGCCACTGCCCACCCCAGGGGCTTTGTGATTTGTTGTGCTTTGATGTGTTTATGGAGATAGACAGTGAGGCTGGTGTGTAGTTGTTTACCACGAATGGTGGCTATAATAGATACCTGACAAAGCAGCTGCACAAAATTATCTATGCCATCAATTGAAGCAGTCAAATATACTCTTAAAACAGTGTTTGTTGACACATTGCTGAACTTGCTGAATCCATGTCGTCCATTTTGTATGGTAAAGGTAAAGGTAGGTCCTGTACTCGAGTCCGAGCGTTGGGTTCCGGTGCTTATCTCCGGCCTGGGCAATCAACAACATAGGTGGTATAAGCCATTAATCTGTGGTAGGTTGCCATTACTTTCCCCAGACCCACGTTTTACCTTGCAGCTTAATGCTGTTCCTCAGTTTATCACCACTTTCTAGCGAGTAAGGCCGAGTTGACCTTAGGGCTCCTGTGGGTCTCGAACCTGCAACCTTCTGCTCCATCGCCCAGTGTTGTTACCAATCTGCTAACTTCCTGCCCCTCATTTTGCACAAGTCACCACCTATATCTTATCTTTCATTTGATGGTGATGATGATTACTATGACTACGACAATGATGATGATGATGGCGATGGCACTGGCAGTGGCGGTGATGGTGATGAGGATGATGGTCTTTGTGTGGTGTGATAAATTGACTTGGTTTGTTGTTCGTATGTTTTTAGACAAAGAGACAAAGTAGTACACATAAAGATCTCGAATACAGGTGACTGCTATCATCTCTATGACTACGAGTCATTTGCCACGTTGTCTGAGCTGATCCAGGTGTATACGCAGGAGAAAGGTAAACTGACGACTGCGGATGGAGAGGTCACCGAACTGATTCACCCTCTCTATTCCAATGACCCTACGAACGAAAGGTGTGCTTTTGTGTCGTCTGCACCCGATATTAAAATTTAAATTGTCCTAATCATCTACATTTTACCAAGCACTGTGATATGACATAATTCACTAATTGTATCAGTGCTTTTTTGGCAAAAAAGGCAGGGCTTCAGACTATTTGTGCCTCAAAATCTTCAAGTTTTACATATTGTTGTTTCAACAGGTTTGGCAAAATTTACAGTTATGTTTGTATATTGATAATTCAGTAAATTCAGCACGATTGTATGCAGATTTAAGAGAAAACAAATACAGAAATTATATATTTATATTATTTGCTAGGAAATGTTGATTAATATGTCCATTGATTGCTGTATGGAAGGAGATGCACATGTATGCCATGTGTGATTGTGTGTATGACTGTACAGCACTTTTGGTTTTGGCTTATGGCTATGTTACTGTGCTTCATAAATTGTCGACGATGATGATGATGACGACGACGACGACGATGACGATGATAATAATGCCAATTACGTCTGTCAGCCAACTTTTGTTGTCAGTCGTAAGCAGTGGTGTAGCCAGGATTTTCTGAAGGGGGTTACAACCAGCCATTCCCTGACTTCAAAAATCCTGACAAGCAAAAAAGGTTGTGACCTAACATTTTGTATTATTTATTATTTTGCATGGTTACATTAGTTATTATATAGCTAATAGCCTAATATAGCTATATTTGCATGCGGACAACCTATACAACTATGATTCATATTTCTTGCTTCTATTTTTCTTTTTTTGCTACCTTAAACCCGATTTTGGTGCCCCTCCACCCACAGAATAATAACACACAAAAAAAATTTTGATCGGCCAACCCCCAAGCCCTCCTAGCTACACCACTGGTCGTAAGGTTCACTTTGAGATTCTCAAGCAGTATTGCTATAAAAAATTCACTGGGTGATCTATCGAATACAGATTCTATTGTTTTCTTTTTTTTTCTCGAGGTGGTATCACGGACGCATTGATGGAAAGGCTGCAGAGAAATTATTACTAACGAAAGGCGATAGGAACACATTCCTGGTGCGCGAAAGCATCAGCAAGCCAGGCAGCTTCGTGATTTCGGTGAAGACGAGCGAAGATGATGTGGCGCACATCATGATCAATTCAAACGTAAGCATCGGGTGAATTCGAATGACCATTTTCTTACCTCTGTTTTTACTTTGTGTTGAATTACTGCGTCCAGCTAGCAACATCACATCTGATCATTCCTACCCTGCTGCTGAAAGAAATTTTTCATTTCTACCCTTCAACCCCCATATCTTGCCATCAATAGTAAACAAAGTAAGTGCAGGAAGCAAGTAAGTAAAACTAGCATTGATTTTCAAATGGCAAGAACATATTTCTAATTGAATCTTGAACTTCTATTTTGTCACTTAATATGGGGGTTTTTAATTTGTTTTCTCAAGTTTTTTTTAGTGGTCTTGCAGTGCATACATGAAGCTGAGGCAATGCACAGAGAGTTTTGAAAACAAGGCAGGTCACTGTGACCTCTAATCCTTCATATCCTGATTCCCAACGTTAATCAAAACAATTTAGACAACAATGTGTCTACCACTTATGTGCAAATTCAACAAATCCAGACATCGTTTCGCTTTCTGTCTCTTGTTTTATTTCCAGGTTCTCCTGACAAAAACTCAGTTTGAAGCCCCTAAAAATCGAGGGCCCTGGGCTACAGCTTCTTCAGTTTTTGTGCTTGACCTGACCCTGATAAGTCACGTCACTGCCTAGTTTGCCATACATCTGTTGATTTATTTCCTCACTTGATTAATTATCTTCATCTTATCTTTAAATTAATTATCTTCATCTTATCTTTAAATTAATTATCTTCATCTTATCTTTAAATTAATTATCTTCATCTTATCTTTATATTAATTATCTTCATCTTATCTTTATATTAATTATCTTCATCTTATCTTTATATTAATTATCTTCATCTTATCTTTACTTCTGATGAATTTCATTATTTTCTTTTCTGTTGTTGCTTCAACCGATAGCCTGTCACTGTGTATGAATATCTGTAGATACACACACGTGCGATATACATGTATGCAGCACTTTTTTCGGCACTGATTTTTCTAGAATTGAATGGTTTTTTAAAATTAAATTAATTCTAGAATTTGTATGACTTTTCATGTTTCAACAGACTTTATGAGTGTGCAAAAATCTGTGTCTTAATTAAAGTTTGAATAAAAAAATAAAATATACGAAAGAAATCAGACATAAAGATAAATTCCAGCATCTGTTTTTATAGAAAAAAATAGCATTACCTGCATGTGTTTATAGGTCTATGCATTTATTATTATTATTATTATTTTTATTTTTATTATTATTATTTACGACAATTTATATAGTGTGGTAACATAACTTGAGCTATTTAAAGTCAAGAGCGCTTTATATAAGAATCACTAATTATAGGATATATTAAATAAGTGTATTTTGAGGAGCTTCTCAAAGCATCTGTTCATTAATTATTTATATATGTATGTGTATTTGTTGATCTGATCACTCTCTTTGCTGGGTTTTGATATTTGTCAGAATAAGAAATACAGCATTCCCGGTCGAGGGAATCCACCTGAATTCAGCACTTTGACCGAACTGGTCGACTATTACAAGCGCAACCATCTCGTGGACTGTTCACGCCGTCCGTACTACCTCCTGGAAGTGAGAACACACGGACTGCATTGCTGTTATTACTGCAATCCAGGGTTATTTCTAGGATTGTGAATTGGGTGGGGGGTGTCGGGAAAATCTGGGGGTGTGGTTATATCTTGGGAGGTGTCGGAGTTTGGAAGTCTCTACCGAAAAAGTCTGACAAGCAAAAAAAAACCGTTATCAAGTCTCAAAAACTTCTGACAAGCAAAAAAGAAGAAGGTCATCCAAGGATAAAAGTTGGGGGGGTGTCCTCCATTTGGGGGTGTTCAGGGCTATTTAATATGCATTTGTATGCATACCATTGTCACATTACCAAATTTTGGGAGGTGTCGACCTCAAATTGGGGGGTGTTAGGGAGTTGTAAAAATATCCCTGCTGCAATCGGTCAATCAATCAGTCAATCAAAAAACAGCACTTTTTTCCCATTGGAACAGTGTTCTTCGCAGATGTTAACGGTGATGCGATGTCCGGTGGTTAGAGAACTAACCTGTCCCGACTGTGGACCGCGGTCTCAGTACCCCCACTGAACAAAAGATAATATGACGGTTGATTGTTTAAGTTTTTAATCTCCTTGATAAATGGTAGAAATGTGTCTTTTTAAAAATAATTCAGGACGCTCTGCATTGGTTTCTGTTATTTCTGTAGACAATAAATGCCACACTGATAAATCTGTCAACGATTAAAGAAAGAATGGAAGTGCTGGAAAAACCAACTGCATCTGGAAAGACTGGATTTCTAGAAGAATTTGAGGTATGGTCAGTGGCGCCCACAGAAATTTTTTCGAGTGAGGCCAAAACGCAATGGTCATGGTTAATGTTGTTTTCAAGATTTTTCAATTTCACCATTCTTAGTTAAAGCTAAATTTCTCAATTTCACTGTGTGTATCAGTAGCGTTTTAGTGTGAAAATGTTGGTTAACAGCCAAACTATACAGTAGTTAGTTATAAAATAGATTTGCATTTCCAGGGAGAAGTGCCCCCTCTTGCCCCAATGTGTGGGCGCCCATGGGCAGGAGGGACTGTTTGAAAGGATATCTTGGCAGAGTACTAACAATCAAAAGAGAAGGGGAGAGAATGGGAATGAATATTAACTCCAACAAAACTAAAAATTAATGACATTTGGCCATAAGTAAATCTCAATAGAAAGCCCAATAGAAATAGATGGACAAAAAACATCAAAAGTGTAGAAAAATTCAATTATCTGGGAAGCCTCTGACCTGACCTGAATGACTACAATGACTACAATGAATAAATCAAAAATAGAATTGGAAAGGCCTATGGAGCTTTAACCAAAATGAAGATTATCTGGAAAAATAAGAAGATAGCCAACAAAACTTTTAAAAAATTATTCCAAACATGCATATTAAGCATCGTATTATACTGTATGCATGCGAGACTTTAAACAAGAAAAAGCCATACACTGCACACATTTGAAATGAAGTACTACAGAAACATTCTAAGAATCAAATAGTTTGACAAAATTAACAATAAAAAGGTAAAACAAAGAATAAACATAAGGGAAGACATCATCCAAACAGTCATTGAAAGGAAACTCCAACTGTTTGGTCATATAAAGAATTATGCTAAGAGAAATGGAAGGTGAAAACATTAGAGAAAGACCACAAAAAGAATGGACAGACAATATTAAAGAATGGTGCAACATGGACACACTGTATATGAAACATACAAAGCCACACAAGGCACAGTCAAATGGAGAAAGTGAACTCAAATTGCAATATCCATGCATTTTCTTCTGTATGTCTAAACTGAAGAAAGAGTTTTGCCTGATACACTCTGCAGCTAAGGCTGTTGCTGCTTTTTATTGCATTGCACATTCTATTAATAGCGTTATGTCTTTACTGTCAGTTTTTTGTCTGATTTTACGCATTATTGGGAAATATTTATATCTTATAATTTCAGCAACTCCAATGTCAGGAGGATTCTTATGAGAGAACCGAAGGAATGAAACCAGAGAACAAACCAAAGAACAGATACAAGAACATTCTACCATGTACGCACGTGACATTGCTTTAGTTTTTGAAAAATAAAAGGTTTCTAGGTGTATTGTATACATTGTGTTTTAGCATGTGCATTGTTCAAAGCAATACAGTTAATATAAGTCAGGTGAGAATAGTTGGAATATTAGTTTCTGTAGCATTCTTTGAGTTGACTTTGAGTTGTAAATGATGGTACTTTGAGTTGTAAATGATGGTAGAAGATGTGCAGTCAATGTCGAATTTGCTGGGGTTGGGGGGATTTTACCCTGCTGGTACTGAAACTTGTTGAGAGGGAAATTGCAAGAGAAGAAGGAAGGGGGAGAGATTGAGAGTGGGGAGTTAGTGCAGATTTAGCATCGTATTCAGTGATTGTGTTCTTGTTTTGTGTCTTTCAGTCGATCATTCACGAGTCATCCTGAAGAACGGAGACCCAAATGTTCCCGGTACAGATTACATCAACGCAAACTATATTACGGTCTGTAATTTACACAAGTTCTAATATGATTTTTGTGATTATATTATTATCTTATTGCAATTACAAAGACCATCTGATTTGATAGAATTTGGCAAACATTTTCATTTATTTCAGATAAATAGATGTCAGAATGTGTTGTCTTCTGTTTTACACTTTTTGATTATAGACAATTTAATTACAAGAAATTTGTAAATTATGTTAAGTGTGGAAGTGCTGCTGTGGATGCGATCGGTGAATTCTTTTGTGCCTGAAAAATTACAGGATTTTGAGAAATGGATATTCTTATAAGCAGTAATTGTTTTTGTTAAATTTGCGAATGTATTGGTCTGCGGTAAGTTTGGATGTGAAAGGAATGCATATGTGAACATTTATATGCTGTTATTTTATCACTTATTCTACATTGACTGATTACACGGTTCAAATTTATTGGCATTCTGCATGATTTTGTTTAAAAACACTGTTAAAACTTTATAAGAGTGCTCCATAGGTCAAGCAGAATGACATATTGAAAGCAGGAAGAATCAGAATACATGTATCAGCTTTGAAGCTATATCAATAATTTTTCAAACAAACTGATTTTCTGGTAAATCTTTTCTGTTAAATATTCCTCTAGTTTCCCTGATGGTTGATCTTCTGCTGTTTTTTTCTTTTTATGATTTTTTTTACCAAGTCACAGATTCATCTTCATTTTTGAAGTGCCCTTTGCTTACAGTTGGAGCTTTTCGGGGGCGAGAGAACCGTTTACATCGCAACGCAGGGCTGTCTTCAGAATACGGTCGCCGATTTCTGGAGAATGATTTGGGAGGATAATGTCGGAATAATTGTCTGCTTGACAAGATTGCAAGAGAATGGAAAGGTCATTGGCCAGATTTTGCTTAATTATTTATATATATATATATATATATATATATATATAATATATATATATATATACACATTTTTTATATATATATATATAATTGATTTGCACTGTGCCAAGCTTTTGGACAGCACTATAGAAATTTTGTTTTACCAACTTACTTACTTACCAGACACTGACTGATAAAATGAGTTAAAGTCTGACGGCCTTCTACATGATTTTGTTTTCTAAAAGTTCTTTGAAATGTTGTAGGATTTCTCTGAACATGTATGTCAACATGAATGACAGATTGGAAACAGGAAGAATCATTTTATTATTCACTCCCTTATTTGATTGTTCTTTTCTGCAGAAATAATTTCTAACAGCAGTCAAGTTACAAGAGCATGAATCATCACTCTGGCGTTGGAGCCAGCGTGGATTTGAAATGCTTTAACAAATTCTGGGCATGTGTATTGCCAGCCATGTAATCATTTCAGATGCATATTTTTTAATGATTTTTGCTATTTTGCAGAACAAATGCACGCAATACTGGCCAAGAAAAGATGACAAAGGACCGAAGCGAATATATTTGCATAATCACCAGCTGGTCATACACTGCACTGAAACCATGCCCACAGATGATTACGAAATTCACGACATGGAAATCAAGGAGATAGTGCTAAAGGTCAGGTCAGGTCAGGTCTTTGTCTTCCAGCTGTGTCCAGCTATCGACTCTTCCATGACATCTCTCCAAAGTTCTCTGTCTTTTGCTATTTCTTCCAAAGTCATTCGGTGTCTTCCGTCAGTTTTTCCACTGAGATTCAGCCTGCCATGTGCAGATCCTCTTCCAATCCGTCCAACCATCGTCTTTTCGGTCTTCCTTTAGATCTTCTTCCTCTGGTTTGTAGTTGAAAATTCGTTTTGGGTTTCCTATTTCTTTCATTCTGAGTATGTGTCTGGTCCATTTCATTCTTCTTTTTCTGAATATGTTCTTTATATTCAATCCTTAGTATCCTTTTAAGCCATTTATTTTCTCTTGCTAAATTTTTTTTCAAATTCTTTTTTATAGTCTAAGATTCACATCCATATATTATGCATATATATATATATATTATTTGACAATTCTGTACTTGAGTGCAATTTTATTATACAATTATGAGTGTGTGAGTATCAAGTACTAATTGCACAGTACTACCTAAATGTATAAGCACTACTGAGATGAGTGTGAATAGCAAGTACTAAAAGCCGATGATTTGGGTTTGAATTTTTGATACCTGGGTTTGAAAAACGAGATTGCTCGTGATTATCTCGATATTTTTAAAAATGAAACTGATCGTTATTTATATCTATTAATGTAAATTCTTTGTTTCTGAGGATGATGAAGAGGTCGTTGTCGGATCAAGGCCGGTCTACAGCTTCAATTTCCTCACCTGGCCGGACAAATCGGTTCCGAAAGACGCCGGACCGTTGCTGGATTTCATTCAAAAGATTCACGACAAGCAGAAAAGGTTGCTCAGTTGTGGTCCAGTTGTTATACACTGCAGGTATTATTATCTTTTGCCTCATTTTCATCCCAAAAGCAGTTAGACTTTCCATTGGCTGCAGCTGACATTATTATTATTTTATTATACAACTGAGTTTGAAAATACAGTGACTGCGTGGACACATTACAAATTATAAATTACAATAGCTTGATATTTTAAATTCTTCTTGAAGGTGTCTGGCGTTAAGATGAAGAAACTGATGCCCTTATTTATATCTAGATCTAATGATAAATTCTTTGTTTGGCCCTGGCAGGAAACCAGTGATGAAGAATCCGCTCCGGCATTGATAGGAAGTCAAGGCGGTGTTACATGTTCACTGGAAGATCAACCGCGCGCGCTGCGTTCAATTTCCTGGAGACGGTCCAGCAGGTGTTGCGGTGATCCGGCTGGCGTTTCGAGTCTAGTTTGGTCAGCACCAATGATGAAACCAGTGACTTGAGAGCAGTGACAGACACTGATCTTCGTACACTTCTGATCAGCCGTCGTTGAAGCAGCTGGCAATTGTCTTGAGACATGGGTCCTCATCGATAATGTGCTATCGATGTGGATCCCAAGATTCGGATTTCATTGCTGATACAAAAGATTTCACGCTCAGAGGTGATCCATAAAGCAGTCTTAGGCATTGAGTTGCAGCTTGTGACTTCAGCCACCTGGTCAGTTGTGACACGCTGCTGGAGCAGATGAACTGCTGCAGGAGGGCTGCTTCCATTATTTTCTTTGGGCCGAACCGTCAATGCTTTCAGGTCATCCCAAGAGAATAGGCCCTAGTGCTTTCTCCATTGGCTACACAGGTCAGTGGTTGAGCCTGCACAACATACATTATATGTCTTCTTATTTGCTGAGTTGTAACTAGACGGGGGCAAGCTACCCCAGGCGCTGTCTTGGGGGTGCCAAAACCACGGCTGTAACAAGCTAAACGCCCATCGAAGGTATTGCCTGTATAACAATACAAACAATATGAAAAAGAGAAAAAAGGTCATCACCCACTTTCTGGACTACTTGACTTTTCTAATGCCATGTGAAAAGTCTTACAACAGGTCTGATAAGAAAAAAGGTCTGATGCTAGTTTTTAGACTGTTGGGGCAAAAAATGTATACCTTGCCCCGGGTGCCAAATAATCTAGCTACAGCTCCGCTTACCTTTTGCTTTACCAAGAGAAAGCTTCTTCGTTGGAGGAACGGCTTATCAGATGCCCAAATCCCAAATAGCAAACGTCAATGTGAAAGCAATGATTTTGCTAAACGTTTTATTGATATGAAGCATAATCTTATGTTTGAATATTTTTATGGTTTTAATTTTTAACTTAATCTTTTAAGCTTTTAAATCTGGCTGTTAATATGATTTTTATTTTTGAGAATGTTCTGATTGTATATGAAATCCATTCAGGTGCTGTTGTATAAGCATACAGTTGACACGATGCAAAGTTATATTACTACTTTTACGACTACCTTTACCTGACCTGATGGACAGTTCATGATTACTGTTGATTATTTCCAGTGCTGGAATCGGAAGAACTGGAGCTTTCATGACGATGGATTACTTGCTGACTGTCATCAAAGCAAATGGTCCGTGCTTTGCAGCCTCTTGTGAATAGGAATTTCGATTTAGCATTTTAATAGCAGTTCATTGGGATGGGAATATAGCTGAATGGTAACAATGTCGGCATGGAGATCCAAAGGCTGCAGTTCGATACCCGCAGGAGCCCTAAGGTTGACCCAGCCTTCACTCGCAGTGTTGACCCAGCCTTCAATTCAATTCCGATGATGTGGCAAAAATAGTAAAATCAGTGGTTCATAATGATGGAAAATCAAAATTAAAATGTTGTGCAATACACTTGGCCACAAATCATTTGAAATCAATTATAGTTTTCTAAACTAGCCTACCAATGGGAAAATTGTGTACAATGGACAAGTGTTGCCCATCAAAAATGAGCCAACCCCATATTTCCGATGGTTTTAGGAAGGACTTTGACTTTTTGATATAAGATACTTGAAATTAATCACTTCCACTTCTCTATTGTCTGCTTATCATCTTTAGATGTCAATATACCTGTGGACATTTTTTAAATATGGCACTGCTGGGAGTCAAACAGAATGTTTAATTGTTGTGTGGCCTGAATCACAAACTTTCTTATTTATCACTTGAAAAGGCTGTGGCAATGGAAAAAAACAATCATCTTGAGCCCTAAATTTGGGCAGACAATGACTTAGGGAAGACTTTTTCATAAAGACAGTGTTAATCATGTTTGCCTAACTTCTCTGGGATGAGATCATCTTTAGATTGTTTACCTGTGGACATTTTAAAAATATTGTAGCGGCATTGATGGCAGAATGTTTAATTGTTGTGCTTGACTTTTGAAACTTTCTCTTTATCATGGAAAAGCATCCAATGTAAAAAAAAACAATCATCTTGGTTAAATATGGGGACAATGACTTAGTTGGGCCTGCCATAAGACAGTAAATCCAACCCCCTCGGTGCATATGTACTATATGGATGGGCCCTTGTCTAAGGTTTCTACACAGTGGCTGGGGTGAGATTCAACCCCGCAACCCTCTGATGAAGCCCACCGCTACTCCACCACACCCCTATGAAACAGAATTGAATCAGACGAACGAATTATTATTTTCTGTCTCAATGGAAAACTGCTGAATTCGTGTGTAGGTCTCGAGTGCGACGTCGACATACAGAAGACCGTAAAGACCGTGCGATCAATGCGTTCTGGGATGGTTCAGACCGAAACCCAGTACAAGTTCATTTACCAGGCGATCAGACATTATGTTGAAACTGCAACAAGCCGAATTAATATTCAGGTATTTACATGCACGACTCTATTACGGTATCTATTTTCATTCTTGCATAATGTTCTGTAATGTGTCGTGTAAGATTTGACACATTTAGACATCAACAGTGGAAGTTTTTCATGGGAGTGATACTGATTGTTAGTTGTTACAGTTTGGTTCTTGTTGCCACTTGTGATTTTAAAATATAACCAGGTTGTAAGACTGGAGACTGAAGACAGTCTACATCTTTATGTTTATCCTTTTTCTTGTTTCAGTTGAATTTTGGGTCATGTCATTAGCTGATACGCTCATTAGGGATTTGAATTATTACTCATCATTTGTTTACCTACTTGCTTAGTTCAGAACGGATTCTGATGATGTTTGATGAAATGGGATATCTGAAATTGATCATACTTAAACCTAAACAGAATTTGAACTTGTCTGGAAGACTTTTTGGGTTTAAACAAATTTAGATCATATGTTATTTTATGTTGGGACGTGTGCTGTGTTTATTTATCCAAAGTCTTTTGCATATCATGGATCAACCTGCCTGAACTTTGTAGCTAAATTATTTTGAAAATTTATTCCTTTATTAGAAATAAGGCTTTGTTAATCAGCGATTTTAGTGTCAATTATGAGAAAACCAACCTTTCCCAGGTGATAATACATTCAGACAGGTCTTAAGTGGAATTATTAACCCTTTTCCTGCATGCCCGAGAATACTTGTCCATTTGCATTACGTTACAAATAAATGAACAGGTAAAGGGTTAATTGGATGCCACGTAGAGATGTACATGTTTCCAATGTTGCAAAATTACAGTAATTACACTAGGGACATTGTGTTTAAATGTTGGTTATGTTGACGATAGATGCTTGTAAAGTGACATTTGAGGTTATCTTTTGCAGTCGCATACATCCGACCAGGAAACGTACGGTAATCTTTATGGCACAATGCCTTGGATTCAGCAAAGGCAGCAACACGAGGACGATACTCTGTGAGATTTTGTTCAATTTGATCTCTTTTAGTCAGTGTTTATTCTAGCCACCTTGACATTGGAGGGAGTTTGAAATGTTTGGGGGGACAAGATTTGTCTCTCCACGCTTTTGGGGGGAAATTTCCATCCCCAAGCCAACATATACAAATTTTTGGGGGAATTTTAAAACTTTGGGGGAATTCCCCCAAAAGGCCTAGAATAAACACTGCTTTTAGTAGAGATTATATTGGTGGAATGCAATCTTTCTTTTTATTCATCATCTCTCATTTTATGTTTCTGTTATTAGTTATTGGTGAACTTCTATAGCGCCGTTTTTTTGTAATGCGTCTGGCATCGGTCGATGTTCGCTCCGGATTTGAATCGTAATCCCTCGTTGTCAAATCCAACAGGTCGATTTTCTGGTCTTGTGGAAGAAAGGTGAATACAGGGCTAATGTTATTGTTTCCATTAGGGATCCAAAGAATTGCAAAGAATACAAAACGGGCAGAGAGCAGTATTTGGATTATGTCTGATGTGCCTTAAGTTTTAGGCAGTGCAGGCTCCACATTGGGACCTGGGGGCCTGTGCCCCCTTATTGAATGCCTGGCCTCCCAGTGGCCTCACTGTTTGGATCCTATGCTTATTACTACATACCTATTACCTAGCAACAAATATTTGGCCCCATGCTTAGAAGTTTCCATCTCAACGCCGCCCCCTCCGCTTGCCAAATTCTGGAGCTGCCACTGATTTTAGGAATCTGCTTTGAACATATCACGTTAGGTGTACTCTTTTGTTTTTGAAGATGAGTTAACTTCAAATGGTTACCTACTTTTCTGTTTTCAGAGAGCGTCCATCTTACGAGAACTTCCAAAAATCTGAAAGGGAATAACTGATTAATCGAACTTCCATTTAGTCTAACTCAGGATAAATAAATTTCAGTTTCATTTGCTCAACATTCAGGGGCGGTTCCACGTTGGGGATGACTGGGGATGCATCCTCCCCACCAAGCCTTTTTTTTTGCTTGTCAGCATTTTCATGGTTTACCAGGCCCAAGCCAGTATCCTTGTGTACAAAACAGAGCTGATGCAATTTTTCACATTATTTACTGGGCAAAACACTGCTATTTGCCTTTTTTGCTTGTCAAACTTTTTTTGGGATTTTGTTGCATCACCCCCAACCACCAACTGCCTAGAAATTCATTGCATCCTCCACCAAGAATTCTTGGAGCTGCCACTGTCAAAATGTCAACCTTTTTGCATCGGTGGACTGCTGTGATATCATAATTTTATACTGTCATCTCTGTGAGGCAGTTAGAACAACTGTTTAGTTCTAAGCAAATCTCAGCAGTGACCTTTTTTTCTATCGATTGACACAATATCTAATGGTTATTGGGTGGGAAGGTTTAGCTAAATTGGTAATATTGATGATCTACATCAAGCTTGGACTTCTTTGCCTTTTGGGCATAAGTTGATATTAGAATTTTGTGTTTATTCTTATATCCAGAAGTACATTACAACAACAACAACTTCATAATAAAATAATATAATAACTGGATTTTAAGTGGTTTAGTGGGATTGTTCCTGTGTATTGAAAACCACTATTGCTCATGTGGTCGTCTATTTCAACTTCTGTTTGTCTATCATAATAACTGAATGTCAAGTGGTTAACTAGGGTTGGTCCTTTTGTAATTTAGTGCTAATGTGATTTGTCATTCCTGGAAGATCTTTCAATTTATTTTGATGTTGGTGTTGCATAATTTCTGAACAGCTGTTCACAATTAGTGTACTAACAAAGCTAATTAATTACAACTTGGTGATTTTACAGGTTCCTTCCAAACTACAAATCCGTTTTCTCAAAATTTTACTTTCTTGGTTAGGTCACCCTGGTCCTCAGCGCCACACACACACACACACACACACACACACACACATATATATATATATATATATTCACCGCACACAGGGGCTTCTATCCCTATTTAAGGCGGGCTCAGTGTGCGCCCGGAAAAAAAAGGGGAAATATTTTGCTTTCAACACTGTTATATAAACTATTAATAAGCTAAACGATGCTACTAATCTTAACTGAACTGACACTGATATTGAATCAAAATAACACTGATCGTGACGTAATCAGTGGCGTCATTTTGAGGGGGCCGTGGCCCCCAAAGGAAATGAACAAACTAATTTATAATGTATTAATGTGCAAAAATGCAAAAATTGCCAAAAAATATAAAAAATTGCTAATTTGCCAATATTGGCCCTAAAATTTTCCAAAGTTATGCAAAAAATTTGCAAAAAATGCCTAAGATTTGCCAAAATTTACAAAAAATTAGCCAAAAATTATCTTGTCCCCAAGAAAAGTGTGAACTGACGCTACTGGTCATAATCAATGGTACATGATAGCTATATGCCTAATACAAAGGATAAAAAGCTGAAAATAATACAAAAGTCTACAAGGGAGCAAATTAGGAATTTGTAATTTTGGGGGGGGAATTGAGCCCGGCTTCAAGGGGGAGATAGAAGCCGCTGACCGCACATGCCTGTTATGCTGCACTATTGTTTTTTATAAACACAGAATTTCGGTAGGGATTAGGGCCTAACCTTATGAACTTTGATACCACGACACGGTCATAGCTTGGCCTACACAATATTTTCATGGCCTATGTCTGGCCTACCCAAACTAAAATTCCTAGAACCGCCCCTGGTTATTTTTTTCGGCTATTTTTAGGTTGCATGTCCGCTCAGGCCCGTACGCAGTAGATGGTCTGCACCCTATTTCTGCACCTACTGTACCTTTAGAAAGTGTGCAGATGAATTTTTGTTTTTGCTTGTCAAGGTATTTTAGGGTGAAATTGGGCGTCGACGACTTTTTGGCTATATTTTCTATATTTTTGGCTATTTTCTGTTAAAGTTTCTTAGCAAAAATTTTGTTTCTTCGCATGATAATAAAAAAAACAACTTACCACCGCCCGGCGTCGCTTTTTGGCGGGTTATCTTTGCATTTTGGCTTGTTTCACACGACGCTTTGGCGGGGAAATTTTTTGGGACCTGGCAACACTGATGTTGTGTTTCGACTCCAGTCTCCCTGACCCGAAGGAGTCGGAAGGCGCCGAAGGACGGTAGTTTGGCGAAGGTCATCAGTCTGTTTGAATCAAAACACGCGTGACATTGAAAACTCAAGCGAAACGGTGCGAATTTATAGTTTTTTGATTTGATAAAGCTGCATTTTATACTGCAGAACATTATTGCATTGTTGATGTTATTGTAGGGATGCCAGATCAGTTGGAAAGAATTTAAGGACACACAAAACACATTGGCTTGTCTTGTCAGACTTTTCAGGATGTTAAAAAACAAAAAAAACTAGCAATGAACTTTTTCGCTTATCGGACTTTTAGACCGTTAAAGATGCAAAATAGCATGAAAACTAGTAATGACCTTTTTTCTTGCTTGTCGGACTTTCCATAGAGCGTTAAAGATGCAAAACAACACAGAGAACTTGCGAGGAGCTGTCCATTAATTACGGCAGCAAATTTGGGGCAATTTTGACCCCTCTCTAATGTCAACAACTGTAAAACTTTCAATAATCCTCTATAATTATGCCAAAAACTTTTTTTTACCCCAAGATCAGGGATAGGTCCTCTAAATAATTTAGAAGGTTATTATTTTTGTGGTGATGAGGTCTTTTACCTTTTGTGCTCATCAAGTGTCAAAATGTGGTAGTGATGACCCTATTTTGCTTGTCAGGCTTTTTTCTGTTGCAATAAATAGTATTCCATGAAATTTCCTATTTTTTGATTATCTGTAAAAAATGAAATTGTTGACGTCAACTTCTTATGACCCCCTCCTTCTGTCAACCAGTAGCGTAGCCAGAAATTTGATTTGGGAAGGGGTATAAATTTGTGGGTATATATTGTTATAGATATTATAAACATAATATATATATATATATATATATATATTGTATTATATATATTAGGCTGGGGCTTGGAAGTTAGCAGAGTGGTAACAACGCTGGGCGATGGAGCTGGAGGTCGCGGGTTTGAGTTCATAGGAGCCATAAAGGTCGACTCAGCCTTTTTCGCGGTGGTAAAATGAGGAGCAGTGGTAAAAATCTCTGCAATAAGTCAAACAGGTGCGCTATGCGATACACTAGCCCGTATCCGTGGCATTGCACGCCTGGCTGAGGGCTATAGCAACGGAGATCAGCGCCGCCTTATGAGGCGTGAGGCTCGGGGAAGGACTTTGACTTGGCTTTGATATATATTATTATATATGTTATATATATGCATATATCTGTTATAAATATAATATATATTGTATTATATATTATATATGTATTATATATACACAGTATATATATATATATATATAATATAATTATATATATATTCTCCGCCAACTCCAACCCACAGCCTCACTGCGACGCTGGGGTGAACGGCCAAGTAGGGGATTGCCTGCTAGGGCTATACCATCAGTGGTGAAGGTGTTTAACACTGAAGTACCACCTTGGGCATTACGCAAGGTGGGCAGGCCTAGCAGGAACCCTGAAAATGGACGGCAAATGTGGGAAATGGTAACCATGTCCTCCGAGATGGGGGTTGGGCGTCGGGCTAGCAACTCGACACCGTAAAAAATGCGAACTGCTACAGAAATGACGAGAAAATTTCCGTCACCCAATGTTCCAGAGGGAACGGGAGTATCTAAGTCTAAGTAAGTAAGATATATATATATATATATATATATTGGATTTTTGGAGATATATATACTGATATGCCCCAGTTGCTACACCCCTGCTGTCAACAACTGTCAAACTTTTTGAACCCCTTCCAATATTTTGTTGATGTAATTAATGGACAGTCTCTGATGACCTTTTATAGCAATCAATATTAATCAATTACAAGTCATTTTAATCTAGCGTAATGTCTTATATCAGTAATCGCTATTTTAAATGAAATTTGAGGACATTTTGTGTCCTTATTAAGGTCAAACACCCTTAATGATGGGGTCACAGAATTTAAGGACTGTCCTTATATTTAAGGATGTCTGGTAACCCTATGTTATTGCATATCCAGCATGCTTTGAGCACAAGCACAAATACAATGCCGGCCGGATGGAGAACATGAGGCATAAAAGTAGGACATGTCCTTCTTTTGCTGGACGTCTGGCAACCCTACTACTGGGAAACGTGCTCTTTCTGTTTCCGGACCCAGACTTAGGAATTCTCTGCCGGCACCAGTCCGCCAGACTGAATGTCTTACTACCTTAAGGCAGGGCCTGAGCTACCCAATCCGGCGCCCCCTGCAACTTCGTATTTGGTGCCCCCAGCAGTAACAGACTGTTTCCTCACGGATACACCTTAACTACATAAATCTATTGGCAATTTAAACAAAATATAAACAGCCTTCGAAACGATGTGCACAGAACGGACTTCTTCGTTATAATACAATATAATAATAATACAATACCTTTATTTTACAGAGAAAAAATGCAGGATAATATCTCTCTTTCCTATTGGGCGATCAAATTGAATCAATGCAATCATCTTGGCCTGATTTGCCAGCATATTAAATGAATGCACTATATCGATCTCTCTCCTGCATTAGATTGAATGGTTAAAATCTAACCATCGTCTTTATTTAAGTTAACCTAAACGTCCTGCAGTGGTGTTGCCAGAGGGGTGCGGGGGGTGCGGACCGCACCGGGTGACACCACACAGAGGGGTGACACCAAACTGAGAAATGGTAAATGTTCGAATTGTATAAAACAGTCAACAGATGGAGCTCATTCTCTTCGGGTTTCATAGCTAGTGGCATAACTACATTGGAGCAAAGTGGAGCAATTGCTCCAGTCAGATCGACCAGGCTCACTTGTACAAATCGTGCAAAACCTATGAGAAAATTGTTGGGGTGGGGTGGAAAGTAGGCCAGGTATAATAGATGGTTCTGCAAGACTGCAACTGGGTGGTTATAGCTTTACACGGGTTTTGTGTGTCTAAAATGTGCTAAAATTCACCCACGGCCATTTTTAATTCAAAAAATGTTCAGGGAATTAGTACTGTAGCATGACTCAGTGGATTGTGCTGATATAGGCTGGCAATCGCTATCTCAGGGTCTGAGCAGAAGATCCCCACCGTATCTGTTTTGATGACACGCTCAATAGCTACATTGTCTTAGTTTAGCATTTGTGTAGACTTCAATGTATCAGCATCAGAAGTTTGCTATTGCTACTACTACTACTACTAGATAGCTAACTTTTTATTGGTTACTTTCAGAGTTGTGCATATATTGTCAAAATGACAAACTTTGATGATCTCGGAATTTGTTTACGTTCTTTTGCCGGTGTGCCTGGAAATGCCCAAAGCATCTGGGATTCAGTGGATCTTCGTATAAACGCCGACAGTTTCAGCAATGATTACGCACGTATGGAGGATGAAGACATTCGTCTCGGCACATTTCTTAACTTCCCACTGGGTACGCTGGATGATCATAAACTGTTGGCAATGAATTACATCTTCTATACTGGAGTGAACACTCGCGTTCAGTGTGCCTTCTGCTGTGGCATTGCCAACTACAGGATCGTTCAAGATTCTTTAATCCCAGATAGAAACATTCATTATCTTGACTGTCCTGTTAATCACAGATCCCAAGTAAGCACGAACATTTTCAGCACTGACATTATTTAGATCAGAACTATGCAAATTCATTTAGTATTTCCTGACAATAATTGACAACAAGAAATTTAATCTTTTGCATAGAATTTCGGTTTCATAACCTATTGGTTATACAAATCGCTTGTGTAAAAGGGTTAACCTATGGCTTAGCAGAAACAGTTTGCTTTTTCAATTAATATTTCGTACGAATGTGAACTCAAACGAGGATGCACTACAAATGGCAAGAGAACAGAGATTGCTGATTAGTAATGTTATCAAAAGAAGAAGACAGAGGAACTGGATTGGACGTTGTGCTGTGCAGTGAATCATTGTTTAGAACAATTATGGAAGGATGTATACCAGGAAAAATGACAAAAGCTAAGCCAAATGGATTGATAATGGACTGGATGATGAAAACTGATGTGCATGTAGTCTCACAAAATCTATGCAAAAATCAAAGAAGAGGCTAGACAGAGTGGAATGGAAACAATGGAGCCACGAACCTGTCTCAGAACAGAGAACTAATGATGATGATGATGATGATGTGACAATGGCGATGAATGTGTAAAGTGAACCTAAGAAATTTGTATAGGAATTTGGGATTGTATTGTTGAGCTCTGTATTCTAGTTAATTAAAGCAATATTTAACTTTTTGTGTTTGAAGCATTTGCATATGGTCAAAGCACTTTTTGACAGACCAGAAGTTCGTATTCTGTTGGACTATGGCTTTAGTCGAGGTCGTATAAGAAACCTGATTAGCAGAAGACTTTGTGCAGGCAAGGATATTTTTAATTTTTGCATTTTATTTGATTAAAAAATATTATTTACAATTTACATTTGCTAATTAAAAGTAATTTTGAACAAGTTCAGTTTTAAGAAGATGTTTGCATTTTTATTTCATTGACAGTTTACTTAAAAGCTAATCAAAGAAAACAAATTTTGTAGTCATTTGCTAGATTTTTTGGATGTCACCACTTCTTCGTCAGCTTGTGAGTTTTTAGCCTTGTCAGATTGGGAACATAAGTATCTGGTGCAATAATCAGAGATATTTGTATTTTATCATGTATGTCCAATGGCATGGAATGTGCATAATGTGGTCTGCATGAAGCATTGACTCTAACATCACTTTGCGATAATGTAATGTAATAGAGCATTTGTATAGCTTTTTTTCTACTCGGAGGTGCTTTGGCATGTTAGTATTGATTAGCAGTGATGTTGATTTATGTGGCTTCTATAGTTCATATGAGCATTTGAATACCAAAATCATTAAAGTAAGTGGTCAGTCACAGGGACATGGATCTGGAAAGCAGGAAAAATGAGAGAATACTTGTCTTTGGAGCTATGTGTTGTTTACAGATTGCTGTATATTTATGGAGAAGTGCAGTTGAGATGTTTTATTATATAACTGTTTGTTGCTACAAAAAAACAATAAAATGACAACTTGTTGATGTTGCAGGACAAGATTGTTTAACTGCATCTACCTTGCTTGCCATTTTGGAAGAAGAGTCATGACCATGTGTGTGCTGATATCTATATTTTGTGTCACACAATTGCCAACATGTGACACTGCTTCTTTTCGGGTCTTCTTTAAAATTGTGTGACATTTAAGTAATCATTTCCATAACTTTTAATTCTATAAATTGTGAATATGTTTGCTTATATATTTCTGCTTTTCTTCTTTCTGCTGTTTCCATAGTTTTATGTTGCATTTTAAATGTAATTATTCGATGCTAGTCACATTCCTGCAAATGATCTTTACTTATTTGAGTGTTGTTACGATTGTAGTCTCTAATATTGCAGTCATCTTATTTGTTTGTTTTGTGTACACATTTTTACACTGATTTTCCATTTCATTCATTTTGTTGATGTGCACCAAGTCTTGGCTGTGATATGGGGACCTGTTAACTGTTCATCCCAGGGACCCTATCGCATGTGAGTCACATTAGTTCGTAGGTGTGTATTGTTTGCTGTAGGCTATCTTTGTTGTTTCTTTGTATATGACCAAAATAACTCAGTTTTCGTCTTTGGCAGATGTTAAAGAGTTTTCGTTTGGTATTTGCTTTTTTCATGACTTCTTCATTTGTTTGTTTTTCTGTCCATGATATTCTTTGCATTGTTCTGAGAGAGAACATTTCGAAGGCATCTAGTCTTTGTCTTATTTTCTTTTTGATGGTCCAGCTTTCACATCTATAAGTTGCTACACTCCATGCCATACATTCCATTAATCTTCCTTTGTTTTTCATGCTGATTTTGTTGCTTTTCCAGACAGTTTTTAATCTCCTCATTACTTCTCTGCCTTTTCCTAATCGTGAGTTTATTTCTTCTTCAAGATTTCCATTACTGCTGATTATTGCTCCTAGATATGTGAATTTGAATGTGAATGCTTGGTTAATACATTGTAATGCTTGTTAATACATTGGTTAATACATTGTAATATGATTTGGTTTCATTCCCTTTGTATCATGTCTATTCTTAATATACATATCTCTACTAGGATAATAATTTCTGGAACAGTGATCGCTTACCTTTATGCTTGCTTGTTAAACTCATGAGATTTATTATGTTTATATCACCTTCATGTTAATTGTCACCTCATTCTTAAGATTTATTATCACCTTTATGCTACTGTCATGCGGGAACCTGTGGTTCCCTTAGTAGCTTATTATTTCCTAAATCCATTTTCTGTTAAATGAAGTTTGAACTGATAATTATTAATGCTTCTTGAAACTTAGTAAGTTGATGTATTATGCTTTGATGTGTTGATTGTTTATTTGGAAACAAATCCTATCCTATCCAAATAGAAACTAGTCAAGTTTTGATGCATCTACAGTAATTAGACAAACCATTATGACAAATTACTGAAACAGTATTGTAAACAGTTTAGTGGACCCATCAAGTTATCCGTTCTCAAGGTGCTCTGGAAATTTCTCATGCCACTTTTAGTATGCTTCTGCCAAGTCACATCAAGCCAGTTCCATTTTGACTAGTTCTGCTTATGACAAATTTAGTTACATGTATACAGTATCAATGCCAAATGCCTTTTTGTCTCATATCAGTGCAGAGCTTTAGAATTTCAGGAAGGAAACTTTTATGCCGGTCCACGAAGGAGAAAAGTTTGAGAAACATTTTTGTTTCATCTATATTTTGAACTCTTTAAAATATTGAATTCAATCTGTTAGGGACTATGCCGGTATTTGATAATAATTTTATTTTTTCAGCTGTGAGAAATTGTGCCTGCTATAAAAGTTCTGAAAAAACATCTATGATTGTTTAATTTTTGAATATCTTTATACTGACAAATTATTACAGGTATATATATGAAATTGTTCACTGTTCAATAGCTAGTCTATTATAACATAAATTTAGGACCATCTTTCTGTACGAACCGATGAATTGCTGGTGTAAAGCCTCGACTTTGGCCCTAGCTATGCTATAACGTTTCATAAATTATATTATCTATGTAATAATAGTAATAATGGCATTATCTTTGAACTGGTTGAGGATATTTTGAAACTTATTATTGTCAGCGGCTTCTATCCCCTCTTGCAGCCGGGCTCAATTCCCCTCCCACCCAAAAAAAAATTACAAATTCCCCTGTTAATTTGCTCCCTTGAAGACTTAGTATTACGGTATATTCAGATTTTTATCCTTTGTGTTAGGCATAGCTATCATTGATTACGTCACAGTCAGTGTTATTTTGAATCAATATCAGTCTCGGTTCAGTTCAGATTAGTAGCAAAATATCCCCCCCCCATTTTTTCCGGGCGCAGCTGCGCCCACCTTAAATATGAATAGAAGCCCCTGATTATTGTGACTTCAATTTTTACTTAAATTTAAATAAGTTTGTTAACTAGATAAATATTACCTTATAACATGTGGTTTTTGTATCAGCGGCATATAGCCAGGAATTTGATTTGGGGGTGGGCGTATAAATCTTAACTAGCATTTTGCTATTTCAAAATCAAAACACGTGTTAATGCTCCATATGTGAACAAAACAGCTACTAACAAATGACTTTGTGTGTGTGTGTGTGGGGGGGGGGTATATATACCGATATACCCCATCGCTACACAGCTGTTTGGAATGCTGTTTACATTTTGCAATTGAAGTGCAACAGAACTACTTAATCACGGCTTTGTGTGACCAAAGTCTTTAGATATCTTATAGTTAATTAGATTTGCAATGCAGTGGCCTTACATATTTACATTTGAAATGATGATTAATAAATCTAAATGCACGTATGCATAAATAGACAAGATATGGGTTACAAATGAGGATTAATAAATAATAATAATAATAATTATGCACTTCTATAGCACCATTTCTAATACTCAAGGGTATCAATCGATGGTACTTCAAATCCATCCGCAAAAGACCAGGTCATTCCAGAGATCAGTCAGAGGGAAACAGCAAGACAGACTATGGAGAAAATGCTAGTTGGAAGTGATGTGTTTTAAGCCTAGTTCTGAAAATGCTCAGTTTATTGGAAGATCTGACAACCAGAGGGAAAGAGTTCCAGATTTTTGGCCCGGAAATAGAAAAAGCTCTCTTACCAATTTCAGTGTTTGTTCTAGGTACATTTAACAATGAATCAGCAAATCTTGTTGAATGATAATGTTTCGGATGGTTTATAATGGATTTTAAATATTGAGGTTGGCCAGACTGCAGAATTTTAAAAACAAGGACACCAGTCTTAAAAACAATTCTCTGTTCTACTGGCAGCCAGTGTAACTTTTGAAGGACAGGTCTAATGTGATCATGTTTAATAATTTGTAATGGCCCGAGCCACAGAATTCTGAATCCTTTGAAGTTTTTGTATGTTAGATTTGGCCATACCATTGTAAAGAGAATTGCAATAATCAAGCCTACTGCTGACAAGAGCATTGGCAAGAGGAAGCAGAGCAGGTTTTGGCACAAGATCACGAATTCATCGAATGTCTCTGATTTGAAAATGAGCAGCCCTGCTAACCTTATTTATGTGATCATTAAAAGACAGGTTTTTGTCAAATATTATACACCTAGGTTGCGGACAGACTGACTTTGATTAACTGAAATGTTGTCAAATTGAAAGGAATGCATGTCCTCAAATGTAGGATTAAATTGATGGGGCATCTTTTGTAGAAGAATGGCTACATATGACTAGCCATGCTATTGACTGTGACATCCCAGCACTGCAGGAAGATGGATAGACCACAAATAATGGATAGACAACACAAGACCTGAGATGGGCCAGAATGATCATACATCAAAATGCAACCAAATGATTATAGTTAGCACTCTAGGATGTTGCCAGTGAATGAGAACAATGGAGGGCAATAATGGTAGCAGCCATAGCTGGAAATAAAAGGAAAATGAGCACTTGACCCGATTTATAGATTAGTGTTGTGCTAGCAGCAAGCAAGATGTTGTAGAGCATATTGGCTCGAGTTGTGAAAGGATACGTTTGGGAGACAAAGGAGCAAAATTGTGGCGATGGACTTGGACATTTTTGAAATTAGAAGCCATTTATCAGGCCTCAAAAATTATGACAACATCTCGTTGTTTTGTTTATGTACGATTCTAACAATTCTTTCCATGCTATGCACCTCATAATCAGATTATGTGAAAAGGTAAATCAATGCATTTCTGCATACTTTAATGACATTGTAGATGACCATTATAAGTTTCAAAATTCATCTAAAGAAATTCTACATACTGTAAATGGCATTTCAAATTTTCAATATAACAGATGCACAAGATGGCGCTACATAATTTGCCGGCTTCGTAGACTAGCTAAGGTCTGCATATGCCTTTATGTTAATACAACCAACAATGGCGGACTTTAAATGATCTCGCTAAATCTGTGATAAGTAATTATCGGTTATTAGTACTATTTTTCTCGCAAAATCAGAATAATCTACACAGAAGCTAACGCGTGAGATTATTGAACGTGTCCGGCCGTTCAGGTTGAACCGTGGACTTATCTTTTTGGTTTTTCGATTGATTTACCTTGATCTGGAAAATCTGGAACTCTCTCCCTCTGATTGTCAGATCTTCCAATAAACTGAGCATTTTCAGATCTAGGCTTAAAACACATCTCTTCCAACTAGCATTTCCTCCATAGTCTGTCTTGCTGTTTCCCTCTGACTTATCTCTGGAATGACCTGGTCTTTTGCGGATGGATTTGAAGTACCATCGATTGATACCCTTGAGTATTAGAAATGGTGCTATAGAAGTGCATAATTATTATTATTATTATTATTATTATTATTATTATTATTATTATCTGGGTACCCCGTCTCGTCTACGAGCTTCCTGCACTAGAGGCCGGTTGTCTTTTAAATTTGCCTTTTCGGTTAATTGTCGATGTCGAAAATTACTAGCGGCGATTCTTTGCTGGTTTGCATTACGGGGTTTGAACAGTGGGGGCCGGTGACCATGTCGCTGGGTTGCGCAACCCCCAGCGCAACTTCCAATTCTCGCTGCACAATTTGTCAATAACAATAATAATTTCACATGGAAGTTTGTTTGGTGCAGCAAGCCAATTCCCGATAAGAAAAATTATAGGTTTGAGTGTTTGACTGCGCTCCGGCGGCTGCAGTGTGCTGTGAACTGTATGTGTGTCCCTATTTCTCAGCGACACTACGATTTCCATGCTGCGTATGGACCACATAGGCATAATACAATATTACAGAAGAGACTTTGCCTTGCTGAAGTGGGCGTGGCTGTGTCGCTGTAGTGTTGCGACCGCCCCGGTCGATACTAGTATATAGTAGGTCTTGGTTGCGATACGTGCGTTTCAACTCGCCGCCTCAGACTGAGGCATCCTCTGCGGGGAGGTTGTTAAGCTTGTTGCCAACATGCCTTAACTGGCTTAAGGCACATCGCCTGCCTCTGTTCTTCATTGTATGAAGCTGAGGCGACAGAACAGAGGGTCAAAAAAGTCAAACTAATAAAGTCAATATGTAGTGGGAAATTGTAAGAATATGAATTCCCAGCCTAATTTTAAGGGTTAAATTTTTCTCACCAACATTGCAACCGCCACTTCTTAGACCCACTGGCCGCCACTGGGCTTGAACTGATTAAAAGCTGAAGCTCACAATGAATTGTGGCACAATCTTAATTACATTTACACTGTTTGTAGAAGTGCTGGCTACGAATGAGCTATTACTGAGTATTGACTCTTTTGGAAATGTGTAATGAAACAGTGTCTTAGCCGTGTAGTCCATAATAATAAAATAATGATAATAAAGCACATTATTGTTGCAGCTTGCAGCTCTTGACCTCAACTTTGAGTCCAAAAATTCCAGTTATTGATTTATTTGAAGGCTACCATCTGATGCTTAGATCACTCTTGTAGCCAATTATATTGCAGGATGATTTCAATATGTATTTGGGCATGTATTCAGTTTCAAGTAACACATGAACTTTAATGCCATTGTGTTTATTAGTTGCAGTTATATGAAATTTCCAGCTGTGTAACATTTATCTGCCTTTGTATTCTAAATCCATTGAGACAATTGTAAACTATGACAATTCTTTATAAATTATGAATGTAGCAGATTTTAAAATTATGTTTTTTGTCTGTTTGTTAGCCATCAGCATTTTGCCTCCAAAATGGCAGAGGGCCTGAATCAGCCCGGAGGCATGAGTGGCCCAATGTCAGGGCGGTGGGGGCCAGTATGACGGCCAGGTGAATATGGGTGGGCCCATGGGTATGGGCAGTGGTGGGTCAAATGTTGTAGCAAGAATGGACACAATGGGTGGAATGGTCAATAGTCCAATGGGTTCCAGCGCAATGGGGGTGATGCCCATTGCGGGTGGAGGGTGCCCTGGGGGAAGTCATGGTATAGCCATGACTCAGGGAGACATGATGGATAGGCAAGGTGTAGCAGCCACAGGACAGAATTTGGGCGGACAAAATATGTCAAGAGGTCACATGGGAGGACAGACAATGAGTCATGGGGTGCAGATGATGGGCACTTCGATGGATGGGGCTTCTATGGGACAGCATGGGATGACTGCAAGTCAGAGTGGTGTTGGCCCTATGATGAGTGGCACCCAAATGAGCATGCAGGGCATGGGTGCTGGGGGCCAAATGAGTGGGGGAGTGGGGCATATGAGTGGTCAGGGAATGGGAGGAGGAATGATGACCCCTGGTCAGGGTGGCCCACTGGGAATGATTATGTCTGGTCAGAGTGGAGCGCCAATGGGTGTCCCGGGTATGGGTGGGAGCATGATGTCGGGTCCTGGTGGTCCAATGGGAAGCCAGGGAATGATGAACCCGATGATGGGTTCAGTTCAGAGCGGTCCACTGTCTAGGCAAGGAATGATGACGGGTGGCCAGGGAGGACCTATCGGGGGACCAAGTGCCATGATGACACCTGGCCAGAGTGGTGCCATTGGGGGCTTACCTAACAGCATGACTGGAGGTGGGACCGCAGGCGGACCCAGCCTACCAGGTGGTCCAATGGTTGGCCAAGGAATGAGCGGTGCTCCGGTGAACAATCCCAATCTAGGAACAACTGGTTTATTAGGAGCGCAGGGCATGAATGCTCCCCTTCCGCGCCCTGGCATGGCAGCAGATTCTACCCTACATGTGGGGGGACCGGGAGCAATGGGAGTGTCTGTCGGAGGACCTGGAGTTGTTAGAGGGCCGATGGGAGTCCACGGCATGGGACCTGCACCTGGCCAGGGCCCTGTGGTTGGATCCGGTATGGTGGGAGGGCCCATCGGAGGCCCCGGGCCAATGGCTGCGGCCGGAGCGGCGAAGAACATTCCGGTGGGAGCACAGAGCATGATCGGTGTTGTTGGAATGGGACCTGGACCAACCGGCGCTGGTACTGCAGGAGACGGAAACTTGAATCCAGGGCCCATGGTGGGAGGCTCGGTGCAGGGGCCTCCGGGGCCCGGTGACGGCGCTCGACAGACCCCCATGACGCCAGCACAGCTGCAGATGTTGCGAGCACAGATCATGGCATACAAGTGCATCGCTCGCAATCAGCCGGTCCCTGAGTACGTCCGCCAGGTGCTCGAAGGAAAGCGTCAATTTGGACCTGGCATGCCAGGTAAGATGCCTTTAATATGTTAATCCATTTACCTGCATCTCAGGTGGATTCATCTACCATAAGTCAAATGCATGCTGATTTTCCAAAGTTAACTTGTACATGGTGAATGGTTGTCATTGGAGTGCTGTTTATTTGCAGTTTGTTCTTCCTAGCATCAGTATAATTGAAGAATGTTAGGTATTGACAGACAGTTGCTTTGTATGAGAGAGAGAGAGAGACAGAGAGAGACAGAGAGAGAGACAGAGATTTTGACGAAGGCTAAATCTAGATTCTTGGAAAGCCCCTCTTACAGCTTCTGTATTTCCAAATATTATAATTATCAAGACGAGTATCATAAGTACACATTGATCCGGTCGATAAATAGCAGTAATGTTTGATAATGACTCTGAACTGGAGAGCTAAAACAAGTTTGAAAAAGTTATGATCATTTTAAAGTGGTCATAGAATGTAGAGTTAGATTTAGATATTTAAGCTTTATTCACTTTGCAATAGAGTGCAAGTCGTGATGAAATGCATAATTATAGAGCTTTTAGCTACTGGTAAGCCTTATTTATTATTATTATTATTATTATTATTATTATTATTATTATTATTAAACTGACAATTTTTGTGCACCGTATTACCAAAGTGTCAGAAGCAAGGGCACATTACAGAGTCCAGCTATAAAAATAAAATTAGACAACAGTTATTATATTTTAGAAAAACAAACAAAATGAATGGAATAAAATCTAAGGTGTATACTGTATAAGTAAGAAAAGAATATGACTATGTGTAATATTAGTATATATATAGTATTATGGTATTACTAATTTAGTTTATCTTAATTTTAGTAATCAATCTTAGGTGTAATAGCTTAAATGCTTCTGAATGTACAACAAAAGTTTATTACATATATAGTAATTCTTTGCTAATAGTCTATTATAAGCATTGAAATTGCATAAATGATAAAATGTGATGCTATCATGTCATCACCATTGAATGCGATAGTAATTGGTTGATATTTTTCTTTGATATTTTCTTGTTCCTCGTTTCTGTTGTTAATTCTGTCTGATTATATGTTAAATTGCTTTATTACTGAGTGTACGTTATAACTGAGTTCCGCTGTCTGTCGATGTGCTACAAATTTGCAGGTGTAACTTTGAAGTTTCCTTGGTGTTGCTAGATTCAAGCCATGCCCGTGGAGTTGGCCTAATGCCGTCGCCCTATCAGGGAATGGGTCCGCAGCCGATGGGTGCCACAGGACCGGCCATTCCGGAGCCCGTTGTCGACCCAGAAGGTCAGCGCTACCCCGGCGGTCAGCCGGGCACCGTCGGCCCGCAGGTGATCATTAACCAGGCTGGACAAAAGGTGGCAATACCAGGGATCCTCCCGGGACAACCAGCACCTCCGAGTTTTCCGTCGTCCGTGCAGGCGGTCATGTCAATGCAACAGCGCAACAACCGCATCGCACCTGTGAGCAAACCACAGGGACTCAATCCTCTCGCGCTTCTGCAAGAGAGGGAGAACAGGTATTTAGACTTTGGATTGCATTATACATTGTCAGTTGGTTGACAAATAGCTTTGTGTACAAGTTTCACTCGGTACAGTATAAATTGTTGTCTATAGACAACGATGATCAGCTGCTCTTACTTTCATCCGTGGTTAATCTGACGCACTTTTGACTTTCATTGAATGGCTTTGAATAGGCTTGGTTGTTTAACCCTTTTACTGTGAAAATTTTTTGGGAAAATTGTTCCAAAATTGTGTATTTGTTAATTTAATAATATCATTGTTTAGTTGTTTTAACAACATAAAAGAATAGTTATAGTTAAGACTAAGGTGCAGTACAGAAGTTATTTGAAAACTGAAAACTACACCGAAATTGTTCAATTTCAATTATATAGTGTTATGAGATCCTTTTTGTAATGTATGATCTACATACTTATTATTGTGGATTATTCGCTAAGTGGCTGTATTTGCGGTGGGCGTGTAAGCTTTCAGTTTAGAATTTCGGATGAAACTGCATGTGATTAATAAAATTATTATAATCTTATGCAATCTTGTCTCAATTCGCAACATTACGCTGTAAGCCTTCTGCAATATGTGCAGTTTTATGTAGGCTGTACGAAGAAATTTTGATTAGTAACAGCTATTGATAACTTTTTTAGATGAGGACAAGATAACTCGTGGTGCGCGGTCTCAGCTAAGGCTGTGGTGGATGAGTTATCTCAGGGTGCATGGTAAAAGGGTTATAGAAGTGCATTAATTTTTTAACCCTTTTACCGTTTGCCACGAGAATATGCGTCCATTTACATTACATTACAGATAAATGAACAGTAAAAGGGTTAAGGGCAGGGTAAATGTGAAGCATGAATTAACCCCTGTTGGGGCTTGAACTATTTGAGAGCCAAATTATTTTGGCTGTTGGCATATACTTTGATTTGAAAAACCATCTGTATTGGTTGACAGTTTATGAAAATTGCCATTTTCATTTCTTCTCTTGAAGCAAAGTCAAAAACTGGAGCATAGAGTTAAGTTGTCTTAGAACATAGAGTTAAGTTGTATTGGAGCATAGAATTAAGCTATCTTGGAGCATAGAGTTATGTTGTCTTGGTGCATAGAGATAAGTTGTCTTGGAGTTACTTTCATTCCAATGAAGCATTGACCATATGGGATTGGATTTCTTCTTTGGTTTATGATGACTTGTGCAGTTTGTTTTGTTGCATCGCAGAGTCACGAGTCGTATTGCAAAGAGAATCGAACAGCTCGAGAACTTACCAATGACGTTGGCAGAAGATCTAAAGATCCAGGCGGTGACCGAGCTACGAGCTCTCCGACTGCTTAACTTTCAGAAGCAGGTCTCTCTCTCTCTCTCTCTCTCTCTCTCTCTCTCTCTCTCTCTCTCTCTCTCTCTCTGTCTTGTGATTTTCTCAGCAGACAACAAAAGGATATTTGCTCTTGCTGCTTCATGACATCAAAATTTTAAAAGAAAATGCTATCATTAGATGGCGACATGGAACAAACCCACGTGTACAAGTTAATTGTATGTTCTTAAGACAGGGCTATTTGCAGTTGCTAATTATTAATATATCAGCAATTATCGGTGGAAAGAGACTAACAATGGAAAATATAAATGGGAAAGTTTTGTGTCTAGCTATTGCCGCTAATGAGCTGGCAGAAAGCAACTATGACGACGACGATGATGATGATGATGATGATGACAACGACGACGGTGGCGGCGGTGATGATGGTGATGATGATGATGGTGATGATGATGATGGAGATGATGATGATGGTGATGATTTACCGGTATTCATAAGTGAGTAGAGTATGTTTGCTGTTTTCGCCTCTAGATATTTCGGTATCTCATGCGATAAGCTTCTGAAATGAATTGAAATTGACTTAAGAAGTCAACGAGATCGTGAATGTCAGATAGAACTTACTGTAGTCAGTTGCTCTATTGTTACTACTACTGCTAGTTAAGTGCTATGTTTTTCCCTACAGCTACAGCAGTTGAATCTGTCTTTAGTATGTGTTATGCTCGAATTGTGAAATTACCCAATTCATGAAATGCAAAAATGCCTCTGATATAACACTGAGCAATGAGTTGAACACTGACTTTCTACAACTGGACAGGAGCTCTCTCCAGTTCGTGAACTTTACAGAATTTTGCCTCATTCATGTATTGGGCAATTTCAGCATCTGGGCATGAAATATGCACAGTTTCCACTCTAGTGCTTGCTAGAAAGTTGGGAATGCTGAAATTTAGACAAAAGATCTAGGCTTAACAGTAAATGTTGACATGGAGCATTCATGGATATGGGCATCAGCCAATGATTGCATATTTTAAATATTGTAACACTGCAGTTTTAGAATTTTAAAAATATTTTAAATAACAAAATATTTTTATAAATAGTAAAAGCTTTGTTTATCATCATTACTTGAGCTTACTATCTTACTTACTATCTGAGTGATTCTTCGGAAGAGGTATTATACAAATATTCTGTAAGATTACGTTGAATTGCAGTTATGCTTGGCTGTTTCTAACTGAAAGATTGTTTTTAAAAAGACTTGTGATATGAAAAATGGAAAATCTCTTTTGATGAGAATTTTGTATGTGTTTTTAGTTGCGCAGAGAGGTTGTGTCATGCATGAGACGCGATACGACGCTTCAGACGGCGCTCGACTGCAACGCGTACAAGAGACCAAAGCACCAGTCGCTCAGAGAGGCTCGGATAACGGAGAAGCTCGAGAAGCAGCAGAAGATCGAACAGGAGCGCAAGAGAAGACAGAAGCATCAGGTGGAAAGACGCAACAGAGGCTGTCTCATGGTTCTATGATTACATTTGCCACTGCTGTGTTGGTGCTTTAGAAACTGTGGCGTAACATGGGGGGGGGTCAGGGGGGAGTGGCCGTTCCAGGCACAAAATTTTAAGGGGTGCAAAATTTCAAGTGAAAAGATAAAAAAGTGCAAGTAATTAAGAAATTCTTTGACATACAAAAAGACAAAGAGAAGGCTTCGTTGGTTAAGTACAATGTGCGATATTTGAAAATAATTCAAAATGTGAAAATACAATCGATGTGAGCGAAGACCTTTTTAATCCCTCTTTTGTCCCAGACGCTTCCAAGCCACGCTATGCCGCTGTTTAGAAATAAGGAAGACTGTTGAATCATTGGATGGTAATGCTAGGATGTTGTTTATTTCTTATGTTTGCTTGCATTAGTGATTTACAATGAAGTAATTGCTGTATGAATTGAATTGTAATCAAATCATTGAATAACTAGCCATGAGGGAAGAGAGCAGTTGGAAGACCAAAAAGAAGATGGATAGGTTACCTTTATGGCTGCCTTAAAAAGGAATGAGGAATTGCCAGAAGCCGAGAACAATGGAAGGATGTCAGCATGAAATCAGCTGAAGGATGATAACATGACATGAATTGCATAATTGCATTCTCAGCCTGTTGGCCATAAAGTGCATTGGAGAAGTACAGCAAGTCAGACAAATCAGGTCAGGAGTGATCAGGTTGTCCAAGGCAATAATGCATTGTGTGGAGTAAGGTGCACGTATGCAGCTGGACATTTGCGTGACCTGACCTGTCGTCATGGCGTATTTTCTTGTGTCGTTTTACCTGTTACACCTGGCTTTATGCGCCGCCGTGTAGGAGTACCTGAACGCCATTCTGCAACACGCGAAGGACTTCAAGGAATTCCACCGCACCATCTCCGGCAAGGTGAGCAAGGTGAACAAGGCCGTCATGGTCTACCACATGAACACCGAGCGAGAACAGAAGAAGGAACAAGAACGCATCGAGAAGGAACGCATGCGCCGTCTCATGGTTAGTATCACTGTACTTTGCCGGGACTGTTGCATAGATGGGTGATAATGGGTGTTGAGGTGTTCTTAGTTAAAACTGACCATCAGAACTGATGTGCAACCACAGTGCTACTTACTAATAGTGATGTAATTCATTTATTATTATTATTATTATTGTTATTATTATGGTAATTTTCATGGCACTGTGGGTATGGTAAGAACCAAAATCAAAGTTGCTTAACAAATGTGACTTGTATGAGATGTTAACCCTTTTCCGTTTGCCCCGAGGACATTCGTCCGTTTTACATTATGGTTACAATAAATGAACGGGTAAAGGGTTAAACGAGTGAGTCGTTAGATTCTGTCTGAATGATACAACAGAGTTCACTTTCTTGGCATTGTCTGACAGTGTATTCCATACGATCAGATTGCCAAGAGGAGGTACATGGTAACCTCTGACTGCCAGAGCAGAATCGGAGGGCAGAGGGGGGTCATTGAAGGCACAGTAGGTGAGCAGACATTGCCTGAAGATGATGCATTCAGGGACCCACCCAGTGAAGAGGCAGTGGAGATTTTTATACCAAAAGCAATGCATTGTTCAGACCTCTGTTATTTGTGGCTGTTTTTGTTGTCTAAAAAACCTGTTGTATAATGAACCAGATATCTTAATACGCGGCTCTTCCCTCGATCGCCCTACTAGACATTCCACAAGATATGCAGCAGGACTTTCATTTAGTTGATGTCACTCGTTCTCTTACAGTCATTGGCGTTAGTATGTACTGTATGAAATGGCTGGGAGTGCTCTATTTCGAACCCTGTAGATCGAAATTGAGAATAATATTATTGGTTATTCTTGCAAAATCTAAAGTAATGAAGAAGGAACAAGAGGAAAATGTGGATTTTGTCAGAGAACTTCTTGAAATCGATTAGATTTACAATTTTACATATCTATACGCCCTCTATTCAACAGTCCTTCAATTGGCTTCTCTCACACAGCGAATTAAATCAGAGATTTCTGACTGTTGAAACAAGTTTTTTCTTGCTTTGTGATGCAATGAATTTATTAACATTATCAGACCTTTGTACTTACTTAGGTTATGGATGACATATTTTGACTGTTATCTTGAATGCATATTACATTACACTTGTTTGTGTTTGATGATAGGCAGAGGATGAAGAAGGTTACAGGAAGCTGATAGATCAGAAGAAGGACAAGCGTCTGGCATTCCTCTTGTCACAGACGGACGAGTATGTCGCCAACTTGACTCGCCTTGTGGCCGAGCACAAGATCGAGGCGAAGAAGAAGCAGCGTCAGCTGAAGAGGCGGAGGAAGAGGGGACCCGCTGTGGAGGGAGAGGCATCGGCTGAAGTCGCCTCGGGAGAAGTAAGATGGTCTCCGCTGTTGTTTTGAATATTTGCTGAACTATCGATTAAGACAAGAAGTAATTTAGGAACTGGAACTTAAGGAATCATCATCATCATCATCATCATCATCATCATCATCATCATCATCATCATCATCATCATGGTCTCTTTCCTTCATTGTCTAAAGCTGTGGTTGCAGAATGGGTGATATTATTCCTGTTGTCTCTGTCTTCTCTGTCTCTATGTTGTGGATGTTTCATCCCAATACTCTCTTACTAAATGGTTAGCAGGTGAATAGATGAATGATTTAAATGATTTTTTCTTTAATTTAATTTTAATCATCTCTGCAGTAATTTTAGAAGATGAAATCTTACTGATAATGTTGCATATGATCATCTTAGCCCTATCATCCCATAAGACTGATATTTCGGTTTCATAGCACATTGGTTATGAGTCTAGGACTTTTCATCTCGGGACTATTCATTTCCAGACCTTTCATCAGGAGGGCTATTCATCTCCGGACTGTTCGCCTCCAGACTGTTCATCCCGGACGGTTTTGACACAGCTGCCTCAGTAACCTGTTCGTGGTTAGCAGTAGACTAGACTACTGCAACTCTGTTCTTCAAGGCACCTCGAGGGGGGGGACTTACAAAACTACAGTGGGTGCAGAGAGCTCACTGGTTAGGACCATTTGTAAAGTACGCCAAACAGAACACATCACACTGGTCCTTGCTTGTCTCCACTGGCTGCCAGTATGGTACCACATTCAAGTCAACATCACGCTAATCACTTTTAAGTCAATAACAAAAAAACCCAGCTACTTTTCAGACGTCACCCAATTGCAAAAAACAGTCTCGACTGCTAAGATCATGAGGTGTTAACAAACTGTTACAGCGGCGTACTTGTCTATCTCCAACCATCCGTTCCTTTGCCAACACTGTTTGAAACAATTTACGGAAAACTGTCACTTTGGACTTGTCTGTTTCTATAGTTGCCTTTTAAACGCTGACTGAAAACTGTACTCTGCAGTTTGGCCTATACTGCTTAGGTCACGTGACTCACCCCACACTTATGGTTCTTCACTTAGTGAATGACTTAATGTGCGTTAATAACCATGTAACAACAACAACATCAATAATAATACTTGGTTACATTGCATATAGTTACAAGGTATTTGGTGGTTTAAGGGTTAGCGTTAAGTGTTCTGTGCTATGTTCCATTGCATCTGAAAACAAGGTACTATTAACCTCTTAACCGGCCGTGACGAGTATACTCGTCCATTTTACATTGAGTTACAAATAAATGGCCGGTTAAGGGTTTAACTGTTTCTAAGGAAAATTCTGTGCATTCCTCTCCTGTGATAATTTGTTTATCTTGACTGTATTATTTTCCTTTTAAACTCTTTGCGTAGCCTGTCGATGAAAGCTCGAACTTGAGCGACGTGAGACTGAACGTTATCGAGACCGCGACCGGAACGATCCTAAGCGGTGAAGAGGCTCCACTTGCCAGTCAACTGGATGCCTGGCTGGAAATGCACCCGGGGTTAGATTGCTGCAACTCATGCCGTATTCTGTGGCACTGCGGTGGCACAGCTAGAGGACATGCTGATCGGTCGGATTTTGAATGCAGGAATCAGGATTATTGCTAAAGATGACACGCGTAGATTTTGATCGTACAGAGATTTAGTTTTTTTTAGCCTCTCATGATCTTTGTTCATGCGCCGGAATGCATTGATGGTCACGTCAGGTCTTCGCCCTCCAGCTGTGTCCAGCTATCAACTTCTCCATGACATCTCTCCAAAGTTCTCTGTCCTTTGCTATTTCTAGTAATTGTCTCATTATCTGCACAATGAACGTTGGGCATGTTGGGTGTACATTTGTTGTTTAGTTATGAAGTCGCTCCTAGAGATGACTTGGATGAAGGCAGCTCTGATGAGGTGAGTGTCTGCTGCTAATGCAATTATCTTGCCCACGTGTTATTAGAAATTTTCACAAATTTTTAGCAGTTATTGTTTTTTTAAAAAATAGTTGCTACTCCAGTTATCTTAATTTTTGGCTTTTAAGTAGTCCTTTAAGTATCATCGATTGATACCTTTAGAGTGTTAGACCTGGTGGATAAAAGTGCATAATAATAATAATTATTATTTAATTATTGAATTCAACATTCTCTGCTGACCTTAAAATATTGTTGTGATCGGCTGAATTTTTGTAGCTGCCTGACACTATATTTTGGCTGATTTATTGTCTTTAATGCTAACATACAAGCCACATTTCAAAACTTGTATCAGTGACGTTAACACTTTGTCTGCTGGGCCAAAAGTCCCCCAGCCACTGAAGAAAAACTTTGGAAAAATGAAATTTGATAATTTATTGTTCTTGATGTTGAACAATAGTAGTTCAGATGTGTTTAGGTCATGTTCTCCATAGACCACAATTACCGGGTAAGTTCTCTTAAGTGTGATGAAATCATTGGAATTATGATCTAACAGTTTACCTAAAACTTCTTTTGCATTAAATTTACGGTTTTAGATGCCATGAGCAAAGTTAATGTAACGCATCAACACATATGCAAAGAATGTATAAATTTTACAATTCTATGCATTCTATGATATATCAACAGCCATAGATAGCTAAATAAAAAACTTTGTATCAGCATTCACCATATGGAAGGACATAGTGAATATTACCTGCATATGTCAGAACAATCATTTCTGAGATGCTAGAGGCATCATAGCATACGGAGGTGCGAAAGACAAGTTAATTTGTCTTTGGCAGTCAATGTGTTAATGCTTTTGCGTTGCATTGCAGTGTTTGCAGTTTGTGTTTTAGATGCGTGTTTGTTTTCTTATTCAGGGAACAGATGGTGATGAAAACGACGTGGAAGATGAGGAAACTCAGAAGACAAACGTTCAAGCGGCCATCACGTAAGTGTAACCAGTTACGTTGCACTGTGCTTTCCTCACAGCAGCTGAGAACCAGTGCATGCAGCTGTCATCAAGTAAAGCTTACGTAGTCAGTATGTATGTAGCAGAGGCTGTCTGAATTAGATTTGTCGCTTGCATAGTTGTGTTTCATTGCCTCACAGATGAAACTTGAGATATGTTTTTTATTGAGACAGTGTAACAATTGTTGTCATTGCTACCATTTTACTGATTAATCTACCAGTTTTTACATAATTTACTAGTGTAGCAGATGCTTTGGTACTTATTGAGATTTTTTTGTCTTTTTTATACTAGGATTTCAGGTTTAATGTTGTTTGGCAATACATAGATATCAGTTTCTAAAACTTTTAAATAACAGCCCTTTTTTCATTGGTGTTAGTTTTTGAAATCTATGTGGATGTTTGACATTTTCCGCTAGGAATTTCCAGATTGGTACAGTTTTTTATCGCTGGTTTCTACTAGATTTTAAGCCACCTACTCGTAATTTTTTGTGAGGTTGCAACATCCATGGATTTCTACGTTCGTGTTTTCATTTTATTTCTGCAGAAAAGCTGCTCGAGATGAAGATGACGAATACAGAACAAAGACTCAGACATATTACAGCATCGCCCATAGCAACCAAGAGGGCATTTCAGAACAGCCAACACTGCTTATAGGAGGATCTCTAAAAGAGTACCAGGTACCAATCGTAGTAGTTATAAGTTCATCGTTGAATTAAAGAGTTTGCCCTGATAATTTTGTGGGTAAGTAAATGGTTTGTTCGTTAAAAGATTATTTGTCATGGATGCAAACAGTGTTGAATGATTTTATTTGGATTATCTGGACAAAAAACCAGATTGTCTTAAAGGAGCCTCATAAAATTTCTTAAAATCTCTTTTCTGCACCATTTTATTTTATTATTATTTTCTAAGATTTTAATTATTAATGAGACAATTTATATAGTGCTGTAACAAAGCGAAGGCCAAAGTCAAAAGCACTGTTGATAATGTTGACATGTCACTGAGGATCTGAAGATGGCAATATTAACCCTTAAACTGCCAGAACTGAGTATATGAGTATATACTCAGTTAAATTGCATGTAGGTACAAAGTATCTGGCAGTTTAAGGGTTAGAAATCTACTCGGTTGGTACTCTAAGCTCATTTCCATTTTACAAACCTAGAAATTATCCAGAACAACTTAGACTCACATTCCAAGTTCAGAGCTCAAAGTTTGATTTCTTCATTATAAGAGTTGCTGTACGCCAAGGATATTTGAATGGTGGCTCGCGGTCCAGATCTGGCCCACCATGGGTGTGGAATGGCCCGCAGAGATACTGATACTGAAATGATTAATAACTTTTTCTTTTATAATACTTATGAAATAATTTTAGATATTTTGTTTTCAATTTGCATGTTTTCTACTACTTATGAGCTATATCTGTAACTAAAAAAATGTAGCATCTGGCCCAAGGGCACCAGTGAAAAAAAAATTTGGCCCTTTGTGAAATTTGGTTGAATACCCCTGCTATATGTGTTTGCTGTTGCTTCAGCATGAAGTTGACTACTGCTTTGGTTTGTAGATGAAGGGCTTGGAGTGGATGGTTTCGCTCTACAATAACAGTCTGAACGGAATTCTGGCTGATGAGATGGGGCTTGGAAAGACAATTCAAACGATCGCGCTTATCACGTATCTGATGGAGAAAAAACGCGTCAATGGACCGTTCCTCATTATTGTTCCTCTGTCGTTAGTATGAGAATACGCTTGAATGTCTTCCATGTATGTAGTTAGAATGTTTCAGGTTCAATAGTTAAGACTCGTTTGGACTTAGGACATTTATGAACATCTGATAATTTGATTAAATATATTGTCAAATTGTGTTAGTGAGTTTCTTTTTTGTTGTCATTGGTCACTGATTGTATAAAGATATGTATGACTGTGTATGAAGTCTTTAGGCCTATGAGCAGTCAGAGTTATCTGATTGACTTCTCTGGCTTGACCTGGCTTTAATTTGGATTGGATTTGGTGTGCCATTGGCTGATGCCCTAAGCATTATGATAATGGAACCATAGAAGTTGATTGATTGACTGATTGAGATTTAAATGGTTGATTGATTGAGAGTTGCTTATTATCATGCACACTGAATTTATTATCCCGAGTGTTAGGCATAGCTGCATGCTATAAGCACGATGCTTGGGGCATTGTCTGATGGTTTACCAAAGCCAGGCTGTTAGGACTCGTCCAGTACAAAAAGATAATTCTGATTGGGTGAAACACCATCTTTGGTGTTTATGCTTGACTAGGCAGGTGTGCTTAAAAATATGATCTAAATTTTGTTGTCTGTATTATTTACGTTGATGTGTACTAATAAGTTTATTTCTAATCAAATTTTCATCTTATTTGCTTGCACTTCTACAAAGATGTTACCAAATGCCATGTTACAATTCCAATATCTCTGTTGAAGCACTGATGTGCACAGTTGTTTAACCCCTTAACCGTGTATTTAACTGTAACTCAATGTAAAATGGACGGATATATCCGGGATCTCCAGTTAAGGGGTTAAGATGCTGGACGCTTTTCCTCTTAGACTGGTTTTTCAAAAAATCTTTTGTGGGCAGAACTCTGTCAAACTGGATGATGGAGTTTGACAAGTGGGCACCTTCGGTCGTCAAAGTTGCGTACAAAGGATCGCCGAGCATACGCCGTTACTCGCAGCCGATGCTGAAGAGCGGTAAATTCAACGTTCTGTTGACGACCTACGAGTACGCCATGAAGGACAAATCGAACCTTTCAAAGGTTGGCTCCAATTTAATCGATTTTTTTGGGGTTCTTTTTTTGTTCAGTTGAAATTTAATGTGAATTTAATTGACAGTTGAATGCCATCAAATGAATGGACTGTATAGTTGTTGAAAAGTAAGTATAAGTAAGCAAATTCTCATGAGTTTATATAGTGCTTTTGAAAACAGGTACTGTAGTAGCTGCTTTATTCCTAGGTGCTTAATCTACAGTCAAAATAGCTGCTGATATAATGGCATTTAATGTTGAAAATTTCTTTTATATATGATTAAGTGTATTGTACCCTAGTAAACTTTTTGTCTTTTCAATAACTGCTTTCTGACAATTAGTTTAGGACAGTCAAAATCTCTGATGTATTCTTGGTATTCACCCTTTGTTTTTCTAACAGCCCATGGAGTACTACACCTTTACCTTCTATCTTATCCATTTATATTATTATTATTATCTTCACGTGTAGGTTGTCCATTTGTTTCCCTGATAGGTTCGTTGGAAGTACATGATAATTGACGAGGGACATCGAATGAAGAACCATCACTGTAAGCTGACTCAGGTGCTGAACACCTACTACACTGCACCGCATCGTCTGCTGCTGACCGGGACACCTCTCCAGGTAGACACCTGACTTCGGTTAATTGCTTTTTCTGATGATTCAGCATTTTTAGTACTTAGTGTTACACGGGCGGAATCTGAGAAGAATGGTTATTTATGTATATTTATAAAATCTGTTTTCCTCTTTAAAATTTTATAGTCGGTGGCTGCTTTTGAAGTTTTTCAATCTAATCATTGTGTTGTTTAGAAGTTGATGGAAGAAAATAGATATAATTCTGATTTATGGATTGCCAGAGAATATAAGAATACAAATGGGTGTCTTTACATAAAAGGCAGGAACACATTTCATGGAAACTTTCCTTGATAAAATTTGTTGCTAAAATCTGTTTTCCTCTTTCAATTTTTGGTGTGACTGTTTTTGAAGTTCAGTAATATAAATATGTTAAATGACTTGAATTGGAAGTTATAATATTATGTGTTTTTAATATTCTTTTTATGATATATTTTATAGAATAAGTTGCCAGAGCTTTGGGCTTTGTTGAACTTCTTGCTGCCAAGCATCTTTAAATCCTGCGCAAACTTTGAACAGTGGTTCAACGCTCCCTTTGCAATGACCGGGAGAAAAGGTTAATATTTCATGGGAAAATAATTATCAAATAGCAGCATATATATTAAGAAGGCACAGTGCAATTTCTGCAAATTTTGGATGTGCATCTAATGAGTGTATTGTATGATTTTCATTTTGTGCTTGTTTTAGGTAGGCAACATGAGTTAAAAATCAAATGATTCATCGACTGTCTTGCTTTGAATCTAGAAAATAGTTTTCCAGGATCTTCTTTCTTGTGAGTGCCAACTTCCCCCCCCCCCCCATTCCCATCAGGTGATCCATTTTTTAAGTGTTGATGATGTTAGAAAAACAGAAAATGTTCACAAAACGTCACATTCCATTCTGCTCAATATCTGACACACTGAACAGTAGATTTGTCAGAATTATAATCTCTGATTCTTGCTCACTGAAGGGTGGCACTTTCTATTTTACCCCAGGTGGCACTTTGCCACTGTTTATTACAATACATTGTGTTACAATGTATGGCACCACTATCACAGTGCCTATTCAGAAGCATGTCCTGGCTTTGGTGATCAAATATGTCTCTCATAATAGTTACGGTGTGCTTAACAGATGGAGCTGAATAACGAGGAGACGCTTTTGATTATTCGGCGTCTTCACAAAGTCTTGAGACCGTTCTTACTTCGTCGTTTGAAGAAGGAGGTTGAGTCTCAGTTGCCGGAGAAGGTCAGTGGGCAGAGAGCTTTGTGAATTATTCCAATCCGGTGGTCGTCATATTGTTTAGAAGTTAGTGGCAGAGAAGAAAATCAACATATTCCGATTTGTGCATTGCTTGAGAGGATAATAATATTAACGGGTGACTGTAAGTGGAAAACAGGAACAGATTTACTGGAAACTTGTCTTGAAATATTGGCTCAACGGTTGATGAAGTTGTAAAATAATTATGATATTATAATTATGATATTATTATTATCAGTCTGTTTCTGCAGTCAGTTAGTAAACAACCAATCATTTAGACACAACGAATATAAGACAGATGCTGCCTGTCCTCCAATAGGCAAACATGCCAAGGCTAAATACGCTTTCCATTAAGTATAATTTGTAATAAAATCATCTACTGAAACCCATGTAATTTCTAAACATTCTTTATTTAATTGAAGTTATGTACACTACAACTTTGTTATAACAGACTCGGTTATAATGTACCACAATGTACGGTCTCATGTGATGTGCTACCATATTGGATGGTCTTGATATAATGCTTTTCTCTTCAGGTGCTCTGTCCAAAGATGTTTGTTTTTTTCTATCTTGAGCTTTTATCTTTGGGGTGTTTTTGCTGTAGCATCAGTGTCCACTGATCATCGATCATCCTTTCTTTCTGAGCTTTGCCTTTCATCTTTCCATCTAGTACTTCTCTTATTAGATACAACATACCTTGGGTATAACGTACTAAATTTTACAGACCCGCTAAGTATGCCATAGCGAAATTCTACTGTATGTGGCAGTGACAAGCATTTCTGCGAACTGGACAATTCATTTGCCCTGTGCATGTCACCAATCAATGTTTGCTAGACAAGCATTTGTGAGATTCGAAGCGTGAAAGGCTGTTGAGTGGCTGTAGATGGTGAGTGTCTGGATGTTTGCTTTTCCAGGTGGAGTACGTTATCAAGTGTGACATGTCTGCTCTCCAGCGACTCCTCTACAGGCACATGCAGAGCAAAGGTGTCCTTCTGACCGACGGATCGGAAAGGGGAAAGAGCGTGAGTTTGACAACAACATCATCATCATCATGTTCCATCAAGTCGGCGTCAACTCCTGGTGATGCCACGGATATGTTTTGTCCAGTCTTCTGTGTTCTTTACATTTTTGTTTAATTAACTCATATTCATTTTCACCTGTGTTGCTTCATAAATTCCATCCAGCCATCTAGCTCATTTGTTGTTTTCTTTTTCTTCTAGAATCTAGATCCATCCATTTTTTCCAGCATAATTGCTTTTTCCAGAGTGTACTTCTATTACTGATAATTTATTTGTTCTTTTAGCTGTCCATCATAATTCTAACACTTACTTTTTAACATTTTTACAAACTCATCTTAAAAGTACACATCCTTCAAACATTTGAGAGATCGCCTGTTAGGATGGATGTTGTAATGTGACAAAATATTTGTATTGAAGAATCACTCAGATCCCACAGCAAATTACTGCATTGACAAAGAGATAAGTTTTAATCTTTTTCAAAAGAGGGCCATAGAATTATTGCTAAGCCAATATACTGGCGTCAAGAGTTATTTAAGGATAACCAACTGATTCAAAACCTCGTTAGGAACATGGAAGTTTGTGCTTGGGGCACACTGAGAAGACCATTGGTTGTGGACCAAGACATGGCTGCTAAGGGGGATGGAGTAGCTCTGAAAGGTAAGATGGAGTGGCACCATAAAGAGAGAGTGCAACCGCTCTCAACATACGAAACTCAACTCGAGCAGGATAAGGCAGCCAGTGTCAAACCGACATCATATAATCACTAATGTGATCACGTCTTGTGACACCAGCAATCACCCTGGCCGCCGAACGAAGAACCATCTGGAGTTTATCAAGTCGCACCGATGGAAGACCAGCAAAAAGTGAACCACAGTAGTCTTGAGCAAATAAATGCATGAATCAAAGTAGAAGCAGATGGCATGTCTAGTGTACGTCGAATCACTCTAAGCTGGCGGAGATGATAGAAGCAACTGCGACAAAGTGAGTTAATATGATCCATAAAGGTTAACTCATTGATGATTGAGGATGCTCTATAATTAATCTTTTAAGCGTTCAGCCAATAGCTATAGTTATTTCGATAGGATGTTTAAATGTGCTAGCCTACTTTGGAGAATAATTATTCTAAGCATTTGCCATGTGTATCATGTTACATGCTTTGATGTCTTTCAAAAGGCACTCGGATTTAATCATGTTTTCATTTGTAAAAACATTTAAACTCTGCTGCTGCTGCCAGGGTTCATTTATGTAAAATTATGGCTTTAACACGCGAGTTTACTCAGGCAAACACCGCAGACACTACTATTGCCACCGGCGAGTGTACTCGGGGCAGACGTGAAATGGGTTAAAAATCAATGCTTTGTTTAGTTTTGAGTAAATCTATTTAGTCTACAAAACTGCAATGTTCCTAACGCTAAAGCTTGGTGTAGAGTAATCAATTAATGCAGAAAGCGAGCAATTTTTCATTTGAAACTGACAATTATTGTCATCATTGACCGGGGGGAGGGGTCATCGCCCATTGGTGTAGAAAACCCCACTCTACAGTTTGTTGCATTCTTTCCTGTTCAGTGCTCTATGACTCAGTTCCTGTAGACTGCTTCCACACCATTCTTCAATATCATCACACCATTCCTTGTGTGGCCTTCCTTTTCTGGTGGCACCGTCCATTATTCCAAATATTAGAGCTTTGATTTTTCTATCGTCTTTTGTTTTCAATATATGTCCCAATAGATAGAGTTTCCTTTGTTTTACTCTTTGCAGCATAGTTTGTTTTGGCTGAATTCTCTTATATAGTTCTTCATTTGTGATCTTTTCAAACTCTAAGCTGTCCAATAGTATCTATGCACAGGAGCTGATGTCAGGCATTGTCTTTGACTAAATACTTTGGAGGTAAAATTGCTATTACCATTCTAAAGTGTGGTTACTAAGATGTTGCTATGGTTTGAATTAATTATTTACAGTGAAATTTCTTGTTGTATTTTTGCTTGATTGCCTGATTTGGTATCGTTTCTTTGACTGGCTTCTTTTATTTCCATTCGACAGACGTAGCATTTCGACTGAAATGCAGAACGGCGATCATTTCTAATTCTCTTGCAATTGCAGGGTCGAGGTGGAACGAAAATCTTGATGAACACTATCATGCAACTGAGGAAAATCTGCAATCATCCGTTTATATTTCAGCAAATCGAAGAGGCAATCGTAAAGAGCCACGGGATACAGGCAGAGTACGTCGTAAAATGTTTGTCAGATCTGGTTTTAGGCCAGTGGTTCTCAAACTTTTTAGGATTTCTTGCGTGGCAGTCCCTTTGAAATGTATGTGATGATTCGTGGGCCTTATAAAATTTAAATTTTAAATTAGCTGCAATTAACATATGAGTTATCAATTAACACATATGCTGCTTATTTTGTCAATCAATTATTTAATCAGAAAATTGCAAAACTTAGTCATCAAATTTTAATTCAAATTGAATCAGCACTCTTAGAGCCATCAGTGTGTTCTGCTGTGTTGGTGAGATAACTTGAGAAAGTAATCCCTTTACGGTCCCTCTGAAACCGCTTGACGTTCCCTTAGGGGACTGCAGACCCCAGTTTGAGAACCACTGATTTAGACAGACCTCTCTTTTGGAACATTTTCCTGCAAAAATTTGAACACCATCAAAGATTTCACTGATTGGCAAAAACTTTTAATTTTTTTGTCTCTAATTCTTGATTGTTTTATGTCTGACATTTAATTCTTGCACTCTTTTTTTGTTCTGTTTCGTGCATTTGTTGTGTGCAGTGAATTTAAGTCGAGTGTAGTTGTTTTCGAGCTGATACGATGCTGTGTGTTGTACTGCTCCAGCGCCGACTTGTACCGTGCGTCTGGAAAGTTTGAGTTGTTGGACCGTATGTTGCCAAAGCTGAAGACGACCGGGCATAAATGCCTTCTCTTCTGCCAGATGACGTCGCTCATGAGCATCATGGAAGACTACCTTCTCTACAGAGGTATTGATTCTCAAGAGTTACCTTTGGCTGGAGAATCTTTGAAGTGGTCTTGAGTCAAAAAGGAAAGTTATCCTAGAGGCATCCAAATATGGATATGGGTGGTCTTATTTGGGGTCCTCCACCCTGGGAGTTAACCTCTGTCGGTTATTTTCTGAGGGTTTTAAAATTTTCCTGTAACTGTTAGTAGATGTTGTGATAGACATTGGCGAATTGTTCTTTTGAGACCTGTTTTATTAATCCATTGACCACATAAGGCCGATAGTTTGGCTTCATAACATATTGTTTAAGCGCATTGTTGTTGCAAAAGGGTTAATAGTCATTGAGGTGGTGATGTACAGTTGTTGGCAGGTGTTGTAAAGACTTTTTGGCAGGTGTTGTAAAGACTTTTCATTTTTAGAAATGTTTTTATATTCATTACTGTCTGAACAAATGGAGATCTTGTGCATTCTTTTCGAATACGGAGGATCATTTGGTGATTTTCAGCTTTCAGTATTTACTAATTGTGTTCATGTGCGGTTTGAAGTTTATTTGTATTGGTTACACTACGTAACAAAAAAAATATTTTTGTTTGTTCCTGGGTTGATAGCTTGTTTTCCTAGTCCCTTATGCCTAAACTAACTAGAAAACAGTTTTTGTTCCAAACTGAATTTGCTTTTGGGGTCAGGGCAATGATATTTTGAAATTCGTGTATTATAGAACACATTCTCGGTTCACATTCATAGCTGAGCAGACATACTTATTATTCTGAAATATTGCAAGCTGTCCATAAGTTTTTAGATCTGAACAGAATTTTCTATAACCTTCTGGAATCTTCTAGAACCCTGTTGCACTTTCTGGGAGCTTTCAGTTGCATCCGTAGACTTTTAAGAGTGCAGATTTCTTAAGCCAACGTACTAGTGTATCTTGTTGTTGAGTAAGCGAATAGTGACCAGAAAAAATTGATTTAGATGGCATCAAGAGGCTGCTTGCAGCCAGGAAATGCATTCTGCTACGTTTGCATCGGCACCGGTGTGAGCTCCCCATTCCCATCCCTACAGAGAGTGATAAACTGTCTTCAGGGGAGCGCGTCAAGGCAGACAGCGAGGAAGATATTGCAGATCCAGGATGCTATTGCACAGAAATAGCTGAGATGAGAAAGCCGTACTTCCCCAATCAGAAAGATCTCAACGACCTGATCATAGACCTTAGTCTCACCAAGTGCAATGCTGAGCTTCTGATGTCTAGACTCAAGGACTGGAACTTGTTGGATGAAAGTGTGCAGGTGACAGAACAGAGAAAGCGTCACGAACGTTTTTCCAAATTCTGCAGTCAGCTAGATGGGCTGTGCTTTTGCAGCAATGTCACTGGTCTTTTCGAGGCCATAGCAATCACCTTTAACCTGAGTGATGACGCCAATTCATAGAGAGTTCATCCAAGAACCTCAAAGCCATGCTACTTCATAATGGCAACAAGTACTTGTCTCTCCCAATGGCTTACTTTGTGCACCTGCACCTCAGAGAGGACTACACCAGTGTCAATGTGTTGCTGAGTGCCTTGAAATATGACAACTATGGCTGTTAAGTCATCGGAGACTTCAATATGGTCAAAATTGGGACATTCCTGATGGGTCTGCAAGACGGTTTCACAAAATTTCTTTGGGTTTTCTTTGCCTCTAGAACAACCGGGACACCGAGGTCTGAGGCCCACTATTGTAGAAGGGATTGGCCACAGCTGACCAAGTTCACCACAGGTAAGAACAGCATCAAGTGGGAGCCGCTGATAGACCGTCGAAAGATGCTCAAACATCAAGTTAGGTCTCATCAAGTAATTTGTCAAGACAAGGAATCCACAGCTTTCAAAAACCTCCTAGAGCTTTTTCCACAGCTTTCGGAGGCAAAAGTCGCAGCTGGCATCTTCGTCGGACCACAGATAAAGAAGATCACATAGCGTGACGTTTCGCAAGAAGCTGAATAGCATGGAGAAAGGGTCTTGAAACAGTTTCGTTGCAGTATTGTATGGCTTTCTTGGCAACCACAAGGCTGAAAACTATGAGAGACTGAACCAGTCTCTCATAAAGAACCATGCCAAAATTAGATGCAAAATGTCCCTGAAAGTACATATTCTTCATGCCCACCTTGACAAATTCAAGGAAAACTTGGGAGCCTACCCAGATAAGCAAGATGAACGCTTTCATCAGGATATGGTGGACTCGAACGTCGTTACCAGGGGACGTATAACAAACACGTGATGGGGACTATGTCTGAAGTCTTCATTGAAAAAAGCTATTGACAGTACAGGCACAAATCTCGAAAAGCAACTCATTTCTGAATGTTTTTAAGTAATTTTGACTATTGTTGCTTATTTGCAATTAGTACATAATGTTCATTCTCGAGAAGAAAAAATGCACCTTTTTCCATTGTATAAATAAACAACTTTTGTAAGCTGTGCCCATGAAAGCAAATATAATGATGAATATAGCCATGTTTGCAGATCCTTTTTACATAGGCAACTGAAATATAACACTTAGAAGCCAGGAACAAAAATCGTGTTACATAGTGTTATCGTTAAAATCGACTTTGACTTCGCCAAGATTGGCCTTTCCATTGGGCGCTGTTGTGAGTGGCAGTGTCGGGGCTCATCCATATAGTACGAATGCAAAATAGGCATATTTTCAACCCCTGTTTGCATACTGTACATATGCAAAAACTCTCCTAAATCCAACCCTGCCCGCTCAGTGAGTACATGCTATAGGGATGGACCCTTGTGAGATTTGTTTTGTGGTCGTAGGGTATCGCTATCTGCGGCTCGACGGCACTACAAAAGCGACGACCGAGGCCAGCTGTTGAACATCTTTAACAATCCTGAGTCCGACATCTTCCTCTTCATCCTCAGCACCCGTGCCGGCGGCCTCGGCCTCAATCTTCAGACGGCCGACACCGTCATTATTTTCGACTCGGACTGGAACCCTCACCAGGTTTCTGTTGACAAGGATTGACTTAAAGTGACATGTTCTGCCATGTGTCATTCTTTGGTTTGGTGTGTGCTTGTTCTTTTCTTGAATACCCATAAAACCATACCATTCTGTGATTAAAGTGGCTTAGGGCTCATCTGTATAATATGTATGCAAAAAAGGCATATTTTCAACCCCGCTTCCCCGTTTGCACACTGTACATATGCAATATCTCCTAAATCCAGTCCTCCTACCTCCTCCTTTGAGTATGTACTATATGGATGGACCATTAGGAGGCAGGGTAGAAGCTTTATTCTAAGTTTTGGAAGCAAATTAAAATGGGAAGTTTGATGAACCCATCAATAGGGGCAGCAATGCCTGTGTGAAAACCACTTGGGTGCTAACTGGGCTTGAACCTTGCTCCCGTCAGCCCAGCCTGCCACTGCAGCACACAACCCACACTGCCATCTTGTGACCCCCCATTGTTGTATTTTGTGTATTCAGACTCTTTGAGATTACGGGTGTTGCCGGTATCAATGTCGTGAAATTTGAAGGGTTGAGATTAGTTGCCGCCGTGTTGTTTTGAAGGACCTCCAAGCGCAGGATCGCGCTCATCGGATCGGACAGAAGAACGAAGTGCGCGTCCTGCGTCTGATGACCGTCAATTCCGTCGAGGAAAAGATTCTGGCCGCCGCCCGGTACAAGCTGAACGTGGACGAGAAGGTCATCCAGGCCGGAATGTTCGACCAGAAGTCGACCGGACAGGAGCGCCAGCAGTTCCTGCAGGCCATTCTACAGCAGGAGACCATGGAGGAGGAGGTACGGTGTCTCGGTTAGGTTCCACAGAGCTCAGCTCTTGTTGTTATTATAAATTGTATAATGTTATATGTTATATGGTGCAGAAACTTGGACTATCTCTAATGTCATGAAGAAAATGCTGGAAGCAGCAGAAATGTGATTCATAAGAAAAATGCTGAAAATATCTTGGACTGAAAAGAAAACGAATGAATTAGTACTCGGGATGGCAGGCACACAAAGAAAATTGCTATCTACAATACTTAAAAGACAACTTAATTTTTTTTTGGACATATAATGAGGAAGAAAGGTATAGAAAACCTGGTAACTACTGGAAAAGTCGAAGGCAAAAGATCAAGAGGAAGACAAAGAATGACATATATCAGCAGCTTACTGACTGATGTAAAGGGGGTAACTACAGAATTAAAACTCATACAATCTACAAACAACAGAAAGAAATGGAAGCCCATAGTCATCAACGTAGAAATACATGACGCCTGAAGAAAAAGAATAACACTATAAGCATGGCATGAATTGTACTGCCAGAGAATAAACAGAAGAATATTTTGGGAGAAGAACCCTTTGGCAAATGGGGAGAGCTGGTGAAAAGAGAACCAAACAGAGACCCTTAAGAAATGCATTGTAAGAACCATGATATGGGCTCTGATAACCAACAGATGAGACAGTTGTACATTGTACAATAAGAGCAGCAGACAGAAGGAAATTATAGGCAAGATTTGGATGTGAACACACATGGAAAAAACACCAGCTGGACTGAATGAAAATCATACAAAGCAGTTCTGAATACAGTTGAAGAAAGGAAAAAGAGATGCCTTCTATACACGATCAGATGCAGACAGTAGGATGGATTAGGGCACATCCTGTTTGGAAAAACAATAGAAGGCAAAATAAAAGGAAGAAACCTTAAGTAAGACCGAGATTAACGCTTTTGCGGCAAATGGGGTCGATTTCAACACCATAACAAAAACGCACTCATTTCTAAATATAGACGCTTATTTTTTATGACCAATGGTAATTCCAATTGAAGCTAATATGCTTTTGCTTCCGAAACGTGCGAAAGAAAGTGTTGTTTCGCGAGTTTTACTGTCAGAATGTAGCGATTTGTTGGGGAGATTTGCGGTCGTTCAGGCATTTGAATTTTAAATACCCTTCCATATACAGAGATGGCTGGCTACCATGAAGAAGCTTTATTTGAAGTTATGGAAGTGATTGAAAATGGGAAGTTTGATGACGTAGATATCTCCAAGCCCAACAATAGGGACAATGATGAGCGGATGAAATCTGGTTTCATTGTTGACGGTGGAATGTTGGCGGATCTCATGGATGTGGCCGGTTTAGGCAGCTACTGTTGTACTATTCCCAAAGCACTATATAAATCCACAAGATTTTGCCTACTTACGTACTTACTTAGTTGAAAATTGCTTTGAAACTTTTCACACAAAATCCTTTATAGATTAAAATATGACATTTTATATACATACATGTATTTTTTTATGTTTATTACATATGTATAGTTGTATACATGTTTCAGATAACTTGCTTATACTGTCTTGTTGCTGACAAAATTATTTATGAACTTCAAAATCAGATTTTGATTTTTAATTTTCTAATTTTAACATCATCTCAAGAAATATGAAGTATGTCATTGCAAATGTTACCTTTTTCTTGTCATATTCTCGTGGATAATTAAAACCCCTTTTATTTGACATATACATTCATAATATTGTGACGGTATTTGATTTAAAACATTTCTGGAAACTGTTGAAGGATAAATTCCACGAAAACAACGTAGCTGCCAAAAAGTTAAAGTTGCTTGACTGGATGGCTGATGATGAAAATACCACAGACGAATATTCTGTCGTAAAGCATAAAGCGCAAGACAGAAAAAAGTGGTATCATTGGAGCAAGGAATGTATCAACCAATAGAGCACCAGATGATTTGATATTATACAGGGTGTGCCAATAAATCCCGCTCGATTTTGAAGCGATGTAACTTTCTTAATATTTAAGTTATGAAGGAAATAAAAATACGAAAGTTGAGAAGATTTACTCGAGAATTCGAAAAATCTAACGTAATTAACATTGCTCTAACATATGACAAAGAAAAACAGTATAACAAACCGGTAGACCTGAAATTGACATAATTACAGCATTAACATACGATACGTCACATAATCGCTTAAAATAAAGTTTGCCACAGACTATGGAAGGTAGTCTTAGTCCAAACGATGTTCAATGTGTCCCCTTTAGCCCAAATAAACAGTAAAATTCTGCCCAAGCACTGGCCAGTCGCTTTGTCTATCAAATCCTGTCCGATCTGATCCCAACACAATGTTAGCACTTCTTTCAGATGATCCACGTCATGAATCTTTTGTTGTGGTTGGGCAGTTTTTTACTGATTTTTCGAATTCTCGAGTACTGGTAGATCTTCTCAGCTTTTGTATTTTTATTTCCTTCGTACCTTAAATATTAAGAAAGTTCCATCTCTTCAAAATCGAGCGGGATTTATTGGCATTTTGGCACACCCTGTACTATAGTAAAAAAAATATGACAAGAACACTTTGCAAATGGTTCAATAATAATACATTGAAAAGATTAATGTCTTTAGCCCAACGGTTCTCAAACTTTTAGGATTTCTTGCGTGGTGGTCCCTTAGAAATTTTTTTGATGAATTGCAGACCTTATTATATAAAATTTGAATCTTATGTAACTGTAACTGTAATTAAAACAGGCTGCTTGTTTTGTCAATCAATTATTTAATCAGAAAATTGCAAATCTTAGTCATGAAATTTAAATTCGTATGCAATCAGCACTCTTAGAACCTTCAGTATGTTTTGTGTTGGTGAGATATCTTGAGAAAGTAATCCCTTTACGGTCCCTTGAAACCACTTGGTGGTACCCAATGGGACCGCGGACCCCAGTTTGAGTACCCCTGCTCTAGCCTCTTCTTGAAGTCTGTAACTGAGGTTTCTCTTTGCAGGTTATTATTCTACTGGGCCTGATGTTGTATAGTTTCTTTATGTTTCGTTGTTAAATGGACTCGTACGATCTTGACTATTCTTAGGATGAAGATGAAGTTCCAGACGATGAGACTATTAACCAAATGCTGGCAAGAACTGAAGCAGAATATGAAATTTTTCAGGTATTTTATAATATAGCAAACTTTAATATACGAAATATGTGATATAAATGTAATATTAAATAGTTTTGTTCTTGTTTATGCCAGTTACTCTTAGTCTTTATTAGAGAAAAATTTTACCAAGAGCAGATATGTTTCTGCGATTTCAACATTGTACTTTCTCATTTAATATGCATTTTCTAATGATTCAATGGGTTTAAGTGTGATTTTTATTATTATTAATATATAAACTTTTACTTTTAGCATTTTTTAGAACTCATTTTCCAATTTACTTGATATTTTTGCCTGAATTGTTTTGATAATTATTGTAAATTATGCGATCCATCCCAAGCCACACACCGACACCCAATTGCATGCACACTCATTTGAACCTTCTATCGAATTCTTTGAATTTAACCTCCTATTGAATGATCTTCGGCTCATTTTTTGACGTAACAAGCAAGCAGGTAAGCAAGTAAGTAAGCGAGGTGTCGTTCGATTTCGACTGAGTTCTTGCTGCATTCGGTCGTGGCTTTTCAGACGACTGTTACGTTCTCCCTTACGAAAAATTTGTGCAAATTCTAGAAAATGGATTTGGATCGACGTCGACTCGAGGCGCGCGATCCGAGACGAAGACCTCGTCTGATGGAGGAGGATGAACTGCCCAGTTGGCTTGTGAGAGACGAGGGAGAGGTCTGTGTTGAATCATTTCGTTTGTGTGTCCATCTGTAGTGGGGCTTGGTCTCATGACTTGGTTCTCTTAACAGCACGGCTGAGTTTGACTTTTGATATTTTGCTTTGCTGTGTGTTTGGTTTGCAATGGTAATAAGGAAACTCCTGTGCCATTTGTCGTCTTATTCATAACTTTTCTCATGGTCAGATCGACAGTGTAATCTTTATGTTATCATCAGCAGCTGCTGGAATCCAGTGGCATTTGTAGTGGTAATAGTAGTATCAGTAGTAGTAGTAGTAGTAGTAGTAGTAGTAGTAGTAGTAGTAGTAGTAGTAGTAGTAGTAGTAGTAGTAGTAGTAGTAGTAGTAGTAGTGGTAGTAGTAGTTGTTGTCTTAGCAGCAGCAGTAGCAGTAGTAGTTCATGGTTGATTTATACCTTTGTTTGTTATGAATGTGTAGTTACTGTATTAATCGTCATTCTCGAACACCTTTATTTTATCCTGACTGTAGTTGGTTGCAATGGAAAAGTGCTTTGTCATTAGATCTTCTGGTCTGACCATGAGGTTGGAGTCAGAAGGAAATATGTTACGGCTTTTACGTCATTTTAAAGGCAGGATGTTTTTGTCATTTAGGTGGAGCGCCTCACTTACGAAGAGGAGGAAAAGATGATGTCTGGTGGTAAACGACAGCGCAAAGAAGTCGATTATTCCGATGCGCTGACCGAAAAGCAGTGGCTGAGAGTAAGAAAGACGACTGTAGCTAAAAACTTCTTATCCACGTTTTTCAATCATTTCCAGATGTGGTTATGTGATGCAATTCTTCCAAACCTTATTCCAGGTGAAGTCTTATTAACCCTTTGGCTACGTAAAGGCTGATATTTCAGCTTCGTAACATATTGGTTATACGAATTCTTTGGTGAAAGAGTTAACATTCTCTTGTTTTGCAGGTGGCCTCATGAAGTGCTTGCAATAAATTGCTAACATCAGAATTGATTGACAGGAATGATATGATGATGATGATGATGATGATGATGATGATGATGATGATGATGATGATGATGATGATGATGATGATGATGATGATGATGATGATGATGGTTATGATGATTAATTGTGAATCGAATGGCACAGTGTTGTAGCAACCGTGTGTTTTTCAGGCGATCGAGGAAGGAAACTTGGAGGAAATCGAAGATGTGAAGAAGAAAGGAAGAAAGCGGCGGCGCATGAATGAGGACGACTACGAGGACGAGCCCGAAGAAAAAGGACGAAAAGGAAAGAAGCGAGGCCGGCCGCCAGTGGACAGAGGAGTGCCAAATCCTCCAAAACTCACAAAGATGATGAAGAAGCTTATTGACATTGTCATTCAATACAAGGACAGGTGACGCTCGTCTAAGTCCACGCTTGTCTCTGATGTTGTAGTGAATGGCCTGTCTCTCAGACAATGCCAGTGTTCAATTATTTCTTAATCTTCTTCAGGTGCTCTGTCCAAAGACAGGTTTCTATACTCCAGCTCCTCTCTATCTTGAGCTTTTATCTTGGGCTTTCAGTATCTTTTGGCAAGGGGGGCCGTTGAATAACCATTATTTTGTTGTTAAATGTATGTAGCATTAAGTATAGGGTCCCAACTGGGAGGGCCACTGGGGGCCAGGCTCTCAATAGGGGGCATGGACCTCCCTGGCCCCGGTGGAGCCCTTGTTAATACTTGTTTTTGTCCGTCCTTCATGTCTGTCCCCTTTCTGTGTTGTCTAGTACTTCTCTTAGTAGGTTTGGTTCTTCTCTCAGAACATGTCCTTATCCACTTCTTTTGTCTTATACAAATATTTTTTGATAACAGTTGTTTTTTCTATTTTATGTTCTGCAGCTATATGGGACCAATTGTAAATGTATTTTAAGGGCATTTGCAAGAGAAATTAGAGATGTTTAGCCAAATTTATTTCAAGCTTTGTGTACAGATTTCTAGATGCTTCAGTCTTGTCTTTAATGGGGCATTGAGTGTTGTATCATTTTGTTGCTGTTTGGAGCCACTGTTAGTTTCAGATAACTTCTTAACAAATTATGTAATGTATACCGGTATATACCATAGTAGGATGTTTATTTAGCACCTCTTTTGAAGAATCACTTAGAAACGCTCTTGCTGCGATTACTGTATATTGATGTTGTGATTTTATGGTTTATTTTAGCGACGAGAGAGTTCTCAGTGAGCCCTTTCTGGTGCTGCCATCTAGGAAGGAACTGCCCGACTACTATGAGGTTATACGCAAACCAGTTGACTTTAGGAAAATTCAGGTGAATTTCCTCATTTCCTTGAAATTTATGCACGCACTAATGTAAAAGGCAAGATATGACCAATTACAGATGACAAACCTAGACAATAAGAAGAGCTGAAAGAAAGAAATTAGAGCCATTTGGTCCAGATAAAGGTTATCTTTGCATTGACAATTACATGTTTTCTAGTAGTTATAATTATTGTATAACTGGCTGTTTGCCCATCAAGCATGACAGAAAGGCTTGGCTGGTTTTTTTCTACCCATTAGACAGGGTTTCTTGGCTCTCATGTTCTGTCCATCTTTGCTCTTCAGGCATATATGCTAACAGGTGTTGTAATAACAGTTTAAGATATAAATAATGCAGGCAGGCCTAGCATCCTAGCAACGTCCAACGAAAAGATTACAAAGTCACGTAACCAAGTGTTTCTATTATCAAATCACTTTGCATTTCTGCATTCCTGGCGTACATCTCTAGAAAGCTCCATATATAAAATGAGTTTGGTCGCATGTATCTCCAATATTGTTATTGTATCAGATATTAAATGCTTTTCATTTACTTCAGTGTTCAGAGTCTAAATCATAGACAAGGAAAGTCGTAATTTTAAACTATTTTTACTTGAGGTTTGGACTGGGAAATTTCGAATGTGTGTTTCTGATTTGTTAACCCTTTAAATGAATGCACTTATTTGCAACATAATGTAAAATGGACGAGTATTCTCGTGGTAAACGGGAAAAGGGTTAATCTGAGGTTTGATTGCCTTGTAGCAAAAGATTCGATCTCATCATTATCGTAGCATTGATGATCTGGAACAAGATGTCATGTTATTGTGTAAAAATGCTCAGATATACAATGTAGAAGGATCGTTGGTGAGCAGAACTTATATATCGATCGTATAACTTAGTCATACCGGTTTAGTGCGAAATTGCGATCGCATATTTAACAAATGTTTTATTGCGCTGCACTTTTTTCGTTTTTTTTCCGCATTGTGACTACTGCACATATATGGACAGCCTTTTGGAAAACATTGCACTCCAAAGGAATTCCAGATGTTTTGCTCCGTCTGATTGAAGATTTACCGTATATATTCGCGTTAAAGTTGAATAATTTAAGACCAATTCACAGGCTTTATATCCTGACCTCAACTTATATGCAAGGCACTAACTGTTGGATAAAGCTTCCATACATAGGATGTCACAAATAATTAATTTAGCTAAACTTTGTGTAATTGTGCAATTAATTACTTTAAATAAAAAGTTGACTTATAATTTATAGGCGCCAAATAAATATTATTTGTAATTTATCTAAATAAAAATAATTTTTAAAGATTAATTTCAAATTGCCAAGAATTCTCAAGGTTTAAAGTTTCTGCATCAGGTGTGAGACAGAGCTATATAACTCACGCCAATCTCTTCTGCATCACCTTCGATTGGATCTTAGATCACATGTCTGTGAACCGTGGCATCAGTGTCCCGCCACACACCACTTCACAGACACTTGGTCTATGCAGACGATACAACTCTGTTTCTACCTCCTGCTACCAATGCCTCTGAATACCTCTCCAGTTTGAGCCACGCTTCTGCTCCGCTTGGTATGAAGGTTTCCTGGACAAAAACCAGGCTACGGAACTTAGGATGTGGTTCACAGCCCCCTGAACCATGGTTGGCAGAGAATGTTGAGTCAGTAGACAGGTTCATCTACCTTGGTAATGTTCGGTCCTCAAATGGGTACTGTGATGAAGACCTGACCAGGCAGATCACCTTAGCCTCCACAGCCATGTTCTCCTGCAAAATATCTGGCAGAACAGATGTCTCTCTCTGGCCATCAAGCTCCATCTGTATCAGACACTTGTCCTGTCTGTCCTCCTTTACTCACCTCAGAACTAAGGAAGTTGGAAGCCTTCCGTATGAAATACCAATGCCAGGTCCTCAGAATTTGATGGTAAACTTCATTACCAATGTGGAGATATCCTTGCGAACCGGATATCAACGAACTGATAAGTAGTTTTCCACTTTGCCATCTTTGGACATGCTGCCCACCTCTGAAGCACGGTTGCGGTTCATCGAGTCCTCCTCTGCCACATCAACCTATCCGTCTGTCATCCACCTGACCAATCATGGTAACACTGGCCTGGTCGTCCGAGGAAACGATGGATCAACCACATTCATACCCAGACCAGCGAGATTCCATCAACTCTCTGGAGACATGCCATCTGACAGGGTCATGGTCAAGGGTTGACACAACGGCCATGCGCTTCTGATGATGATGTGTATTATAATAATAATAATAATAATAATTATAATTATAAATTGCTATATTATAACACCATTTATAATACCCATGGTACTCCAAATTCGAACCGTAAAAAACAAAGCAGAGTATGGAAAAAATCTGTAAGAGTGGAGTTTTGAATCTAGAGTTGAAAGTAATGTATTGTTGCTGGTGGACTGTAGATATCAGAACGAGGACAGAACGCTTGATCGTCGCAAGGATCTTCAGTCTGTGTTTCCAACAAACTAATTAAACATCAACTGCTTACACAAATCGCCCTAAATGTGCTCTATAAAATTAGCGTTAAGCGAGCGAACCGCGTCTTTCTAACATTTATAACGAGATAGGATTGTTCACCATTCAGCACTGCACAAAAATGCCTCTAACTTAGAGCGAAAATTAGCTTTAAGCGCGTAACTGCGTCTTTCGATAACGACGAAGAATTCACCATTCAGTTGCAGCATTTAATTTAACTAAAATTGATTAATAATTAATTCCTTTGCAAGAAACCCGATAAAAATTTCAGGAATCGATAGAAACGATGAATTATAAAAGATTAAGTAATCATTGAATTTATCACAATTTTTACTTTGCTTATTTTAAGAGTTGTTGAGGGTTGTTTGGTGGTTTTTGATCTAATTAGAAATTTTTTCTCTTTGAACTGTTGTACTGTAATGACTCTATGGTTAAAAAATCCAGACGTTAGTTGATTATTCCAGTCCAATCAATCAATCAAGAAACTTCTATGGCGCCACTATCATAATGCCCAGGTTATCAGCCGATGGCACGCAGAATCCAAATAGAATTAGAGCCAGGTCAATCCAGAAGATCAGTCAGAACAGTCCCAATCCATTTACCAACTATTTCATATTTACCTATTTGGGGCATTTGTCAGTTTTGTTTTAACATTTGTATTGTAAAGTATTTGGATCTAGTCTTGAAATGTGCATGGTTGGCTTGGCTTATACTCTGTAGATTGTCTCCCCCACTGGTCTTAACATATTGGGAAATGAGTTGTCACTTTGTTTTTAGGTGTCGATAATTATGGAATACTTTCATCAGATTTTCAGGATGAAGTGAACGTTGATGTCTCTGTTAAAATCATTTGTAAATTCTGAAATTCATGTAGACAATTTGATTCCCAGTGACACATTGCTGTTACTGCTAGATATCAGACCTGTAAGCCAGTATAGTTTATGTTGGAGCTACATTCAGACCTGTAAAGTAAACATAGTTTTAGCTGGGACTATGGCCATAAAACAATATACCGTATTATCTCGGGTATAAGACGCACCTATGTATAATACGCACCCTTAATTTCTAGTGTTATTATAATGAAAAAATGTTGATACCTATGTATAATTCACACCCAAAATTTCCTATGAGAATCTCTATTAATTAACTTGGATAATCACAATTGTCTTTCAAATTCTCCTTAAAATTGGAAGAGTAGACAGTTTTCCCTCTCACTGGCGGCCGTCATTATGCCATAAAACAATAACCCTACATCATTTTTAAGCTGTCAATGACAGAATGTCTATCGAGTAACCTGGACAATCACAATTGTCTGGCAAATTCTTTTTAAAAATTGATGTGCAAACAAAGTTTTTCTCAACCACCAACTGCGTACATAAAATTGTATGTACATAAAATTTATTTCTATGTATAATACGCACCCGTGCCTTGTACTGATTTTTAAGGGGAAAAAGTGTATCTTTTACGTGAGTTAATACGGTAGTTTTTGCTGCAGCTGTGGTCAGACCTGTAGGCCTAAGCCAGTATGCTTTTTTCTGTAGCTATGGTCAGACCCATAATTATACAGTTTCTGCTAGAGCTATGGTCCATGTGTTGGTGTGTGTGTGTGTGGGGTTGTGATGTGGTTGAATGCTTTTACCAAGCTTGTTGTTTTGTTTTTGTAGCTGGATTGTCTTCAGGGTCCAGAGATCCTGTCAAAACTGCAGTAGTCATTGAAAGAATCTCCAAAATTTGAATGCTAGTCAGATTGTAAAGAGTTGACGGCCGTTGACTCTTGAACTTGTACATATGGCATTGAATACGTGGCATTGTTTAGTTCATTTATATTTATGTTGTGCTAATTTAAGTGGACAATTATGTGCATAACCATTGACCTACAGTTACTTTTACAAATTGTGGTTGATGATGGATTGCTTTATCCAGAATGCATTGTATTTGAAAATTTTGACTTTCTTTTTAGTTTATTGTTATCATTTATCTTTATTTAATACAGTAAAACCTTGTTAATGTTGACTTGAGACCAAAAATTTATTTGAGTTAGCTAAGAGTCTGTTAATGGGTTTTACTGTACTTTTCTGGAACCTGGACATTAAACACATTAATTGAGCTCCAACTGCATTTTAATTTCATCTGAACTAACAGACGTTTCCTTTTTGGAAGTAAATTAATTAATTCTAAGTCATAATTGTGTATTTGTTGTATTGCTGTCTGTTCTTCGGTGATAATGAAAAAATAAAAATTTTGCAAACACTTGTGCTAGTCTATCACACTTTGGTGCTGTAAATATAAACCAATGTGCTGCATAGTATTGAAACAGTCTATAATAGGCTACTGTAGCTGAGTTTTAAACTGGTCTTGTACGTTCAGTCATGTGGCCCCTCCACTAAACATTTCCTTTAGATCCTGAATATCTTAGCCATTGTTTTCATACTTATTGCCATTGTGTGGAGATGTGATCAGGCCTTGTGTTTTTGAGCAATCCAGATGTTCTTGGGCCATGGTTACAAGGGTTTAAATGAATGCCCACCCTTTTAAGGCTTTGTCTCTACTTCCCTATTCCTTCGTGTCCTGGGGTCATGGACGCCGAGAGGGGCAAATGCCCAAGGCGCTGCGATCTGAAGGGGCCCGGGCGGGTCCGTAGTTAGGGTTATGGTGGGTGGGTAGGGTTATGGTGGGTAGGGTTGGGGTTGAAGATGCTGAAGGGGATTGGGAGGCCCATACACAGATTTGACCTTGAACTCCAGAAAGAGACAAGCAAAACGGTCATCACTCCACTTACAATATAAACTTTCTAGGGTCCCATGACTGCCCTGCCCAGTGGCCCAAAAATTTCTCTATTGCCTGTAGTTGACTTCTGTTTGGCACACATTTAGGCCTTATATATATATAATTATATATATATATATATATATATAGGGCTGTCCATTAATTATGTCAACAATTTTTGACCCCCTTGTCACCGACTGTAAACTTTCACTTACCCCCATAATTACGTCAAAAACTTTTGATCCCCCCTAAGATCAATGACAGGTCCCAATAACAAGGTTATTATTTTTTGTGGTGATGACCACTTTTTCCCTTATTTGCTCATCGAATGTCAAAACGTGGTGGTGTTGACCTTTTTTGCTATGCTTTTTTCCATTGTAATAAGTAGTATTCCATGAACTTTCCTATTTTTTGATTATTTGTAAAAAGTAAAATTGTTGACGTCAACTTCTCTTCTCCCCCTCCTCCTGTCAACAACTGTCAAACTTTTTCAAACCCCTCCCCTCTAAATTGTTGACGTAATTAATGGACAGCCCCTTGCAATAATAGTGCTAGGTGCTGCTAACCATCGTACATGTACCAAATTGTGGCACAATTAGGAGTTTGCGTTATATAATGGATAATGTTTTTAAGAGTTTTAACATGTTTATAAAGAAAAATGACAACTGTAATAAGTGGCTGACTTTCAAACAAGTGCTGGTGTAAATGCGCTATATGAATGTGAAGTGCGGCGGAGCTGGTTGTTGTAGCTCCGTCCGTTGTTAGAAGCGAAGAAAATTTACGGTTTCATTCGCTTTTTTCTTTGAAAATTGATTTTATTTCGAACGGAACGACGAAGAAACGGTCCGGATGACGGACGAACGAAGCCGGCCGCAGTAGACGCGGGTAAGACGGGACCCGATCCACTCGGTCGGTAGGTCATTGACCCTACTCTGATAATATAATAGAATCTCCTTCGTAGATGAATGTTTAGTCTAATCGTTGTTGTCGTTGTAGTTGTCTTGATGATAACGACAACAGTCTCTTTACAGTGATTTTGTCGTTTTGTTGGTCGTGTTTCATTGTTATTTCTAGCCGACAGACGCTTTAGATCGTCGGTCGCGTGGCCGATCGGCGAAATATCGATTTTCTTTGATATAATTTGACATTTTAAAACGAAATATTTTGACATATTTTGTCTATTTACTTACAGGCTGATTTATTATTTTTTACAGCAGGCAGTGATTGTAAATGGTGTAATTCGGTAATTTAGATTTATTTAGCGCTAGAATGAATAGTAGATGAACGCAGATTGCATCATTATCATCATCATCATCACATTCCAGAATCCATAAGGACCGTTGAAGCCAACGATGGAGAGGTGCTTGTCTGTGGTCCTTTCATTTCTTTGGCCATGTGTATCACAGTGGGGTGTTAAGTCCAGTCCATTCTAGTAAATCCATCATCTTGTTGGTATTCCTCTTTTTCACGCACCATCTGATCTTCACGTCATCACTGTCTTTATTAGTTTTCATCTTTCGTTCTGCAAATGTGCCCAAATATTGATATTTTCAGTCTTTGATCTTGTCTATAACAGTCTTTGTTCGTCTCATGTTTTTGTGAATGGTATCATTTCTAAGCATATCCAGTGTTTATTCTAGCCACCTTGACATTGGGGGGGGAGTTTGAAATGTTTGGGGGAGGTTTGTCTCCCCAAAACCTGTTTTAAAAAAGAAGTTTCCTTCCTTATCTTTCTTCCCCTTCTTCTCTACATGCTCTAATGCTCTTCTGAATATGGTCATATCCTTATATCCTTATGCTTTTCCACGCTCCTAAATAGAAAACCCCCTCTCATCACACTTTGGGGAGGGGATTTCCATCCCCAATGCAACATATAGAATTTTTTTTGGGGGGGGGGATCCCCCCAAAAAGGGCCTAGAATAAACACTGAAGCATATCTTTATAACTTATTTTTATCATTTTCTATAGCATTTCATTTCAAATGCATTTAGTTTTAATCTGTCTTGTGTCTTGATGATTGCAGAAGCAGTTAAATGTTAGACTGAGTGTTGACAGCAATTCCCTTATGAGAGAAATTTTCATAGATTTCTTTGCTATTGAGTCATTCCGTGTCAATTCAACAAATTTTTCGGAAAGTTCCAGGTCGACCATCTCAGAAAATTATGAAATTTGCCATAAATGTCCCCCAAACATCCAAGTGAAAGTTTGCAAAATTTTAGCCTGCCCTCTTGAGCAGTTTTTGAGATATTCAACTTTTATAGTACCTGGGGTGGACCGTTTTTGGCGTTTTCTGACTGAAATTTCTTGCAACTACAGACCTCTGTAACTTCAGAAATATCATAGCTAGGGGGCTGAAACTTTCTGAACTTATTCACTACTAGTAGTATTTTACAAAACAAGAGCAAAACTTTGTATATTGACAAAACTGTCCTTTCTGCAGAGTCACAAAAATTGAAGAAAAAATTTGCACCTTTCCTGATATTCAGCCTCTCCAAATGGAACCTTTCTCTTTATTTCAGAGTTGTAATTTTATTCTGTAAACTGTCCTGTAGCTATATTTTCTTTCAGTGCAAATGAGATTTTTATTGTTACTCCCTGAATTTTTACTGTCTAAAAATGTGTCCAAAGGCCTCAACGACTTGGCTTTGAGTGTGAAAATGGCCATGTGGGACAGGTGGTAGCTTAAAATAAATGGTATCACTAAATAGAGCACATTCATTGCTACAATATATCCAAAATCTGTGATTTTACTTTTTTTTAAGATTTTTAATAAATTTTCAAATTGTTTTTTTTTTAAAAGTTCGATCTCCTTAAAACCCAATTTTCAAAGATTAATTAGTGGTAAGAAAGAGAAGTACGATACACATCCAACAGCACAACTGAGAATGGAAGACACATTATATATATGATTTTGCTTAGAGGATATAAATTGAATTTTCTCAATCATTTGATGAAAACGAACTGTTGTTTGAATGCAACTTTCAAACTTTTGCACTTATGACATTTTATTTGCACCTCTGATATATGCTGCTTCCACACCTTTAAATCTTCTGCTGATATCTGGTATGATTGTCCAGTGGGTGTTACTGGTGCCTACATTTTACATAATACGTGGATTTGAGGCAAGTGCTGGTGGAGAGGACTGAAATGCTTGCTAGTCATCATTTTATTTCTAGAAATCAGGCACAATACTTCAGGTCATTAAAGTCAACACCATGAAGTAACAATCATTCATCATATTGCTGAAAATTTAATTCATAGTTCATGATGCAGCTCAGGGATTTCATTGGGACAACAGTCACTGAAGCCTTTTGTTCTGTACCATTCAAGATGACAAACTAAAATGCAGCCTGTGCATCAGTTATGGAAAGCATCATGATGCATCATGTGCATACATTTCAGCAGAAGGTTAACAGTTAACTAAAGACCATGATTCTAGCTGTGACAAAACTCTATTATTTCAGTGATGGTGCCAATACAAAAATGGAAGAACTGAAACCTAATCATGGACTTTAAAGACTTTTCATTTAGCCTCAGAATGGCATTTTTGCCACATCCTATGGAAAAAGTTCTAGTGATGCCATAGGAGGCACAGTGAAACATCAAGTTGCATGAGCAATTCTACAGACCATCATTTCAGCTTTATTCCTTCACCTTGTAATTTGTACAAGTGGTGCCTGCAGCACATTACAGGCATCAAGTTTATGTGGGTGAGCCAGAAAGAAATCAAGCAGATGGTCATGAAATCCATGACAGATTTCTTAAAGTTCAAATTTCTCTGGAACTAGGGAAATCACACCTTTATTCTTTGTGACAGAGGACTACAAAGTAGCAGAATTTCTGGAGTGGAGATTCATTACAAATGTTTCCTGCAGCAGCCAACAACTATTGATATTTTTGCTGAATCCTGTAACTTTGTATGTTGACTGCCTTTATGATGGACTTTGTTGGATTGGATCAATTTTTTGTCAGAAGAACATGATGACTATAAGATTGTATTCATGCATCCATATGACCATTTATGATCCTAACAAAGGCCCTAATCAGGAGGATATCTGCAGAGTGCTGGAAAACCATGTATTGTGTAAAATATGGACACTATTAACATCCACTGGACGACCATAGCAGATATCAGCAGAGGATTTAACAACAGTGGAAGTAGCATGTACCAGTTGGATTTAAACAACAGCTCGATCGCTCATCAAATGATGGCGAAAATTCATTTTGGCACAAAATATCCTCTAAACATCTTTCTACCATATACTGTAATGTGTCTTCCATTCTCCAGCTGTGCTAATTTCAAGATAGAGGTGTTTTTTAAAACAAACTTGTCATGAGACTGATGAACAATATGATCCGTGTAAGCTGTAAACCTGCATATACTAATCAATTTCTTAGCTCTAGGCAAACAATTTACAAACCAAATACCACATAATTAGCATATTTTGACAATTCTTGCCTTGCTGTTGGATGTGTATCATACTTCTCTTTCATACCACTAATTAATCTTTGAAGAATTGGGTTTTAAGGAGCTAGCGAACTTTCAAAAAAATTCGTAAATTTGAAAATTTATTAAAAATCTTAAAGAAAAAGTACCATCACAGATTTTGGATATATTGTAGCAATAAATGTGCTCTATTTAGTGATACCATTTATTTTAAGCTACCACCTGTCCCACATGGCCATTTTCACACTCAAAGCCAAGTCGGAGCCAGTAAAAATTCAGAAACAATAAAAAAATCTGTTTGCACTGAAAGAAAATATAGCTATTTACAGAATAAAAGTTACAACTCTGAAATAAAGAGAAAGGTTCCATTTGGAGAGCTTTATCAGGAAAGGTTTGTTTCTTCAATTTTTGTGACTCTGCAGAAAGGACAGTTTTGTCAATATACAAAGTTTTGCTCTTGTTTTGTAAAATACTACTAGTAGTGAATAAGTCCAGAAAGTTTTGTATGATATTTCTGAACTTACAGAGGTCTGATTGCAAGAAATTTAAGCGGCAGTTAAATGTTAAAAACGACCCACCCCAGGTACTATAAAAGTTGAATATCTCAAAACTGCTCAAGAGGGCAGGCTAAAATTTTGCAAACTTTCACTTGGATGTTTGAGGAATTTATGGCAAATTTCATAATTTTTGAGATTTGGAGCCATTTGTTGAATTGACACGGAATGACTCTATTTATATTTATTTTACATATTTTTGTACATGTCTGACTGAACTTGCATGTTGTGTCTAGAATGACTGGCACTGTTAGGTATAAAGCAGCGGTTCCCAACCGGTGGTATGCGTACCTGTACGGGTATGTGAACTGTTGCAAAGGGGTACGTGAAGAAAATAAGAATTTAAAAATTTTTTAAAAAGAAAACTAGAAAAGAAGATAATGATCTAAAGCAGTTTCAGGCAACCATTTTTGGTACCAGGCACCCTGATTTAAAAAAATTCAAGAGGGATTTTAAAGGGAAACGAGGATATATATACATGGCGGACATCTTGTAATTCTAGCCCAAAAGTCTGTAGTTCAGAATACTGAGAAGCAAAAAAAATTAAGAGAAAACGTGATTTCCAAAGTCTTAAAAATGCCAATGTTAGAAACAAAAGACATACTGTTAAAGTAAAATATTTAAAAATTATTTCTAGTGCTGTATGCATTATATGCCTAGGGATACATGCAAAGTTCACTTGTTTGCTTGGGGTACATTTTTTAAAATGTTGGGAACCGCTGGTATAAAGTAAGCAAAAGAATTTCAGGTGATCTTCAGTTTTTTGGTGTCAAGTAGTAGTCATTGATTTTGTCCTGAGTTTATACGTGACATTTACCTAACGTAGTTTGATTGCGTGTAACATCTGCTTCAACTCTCCCCTCAAGTGATTGGAGTTCAACCTCTCCTAAAATTTGCACTATTTCTGTTACCTTTTGCCATTACACATTTTACAACACAGTGCAGTGTTCCTTTCACTTATATCAGCAAATACGGGCATTATTATTGTATGTTCTTTGATGCACATTAAGTCATCTGCACTCTGTCATTTCGCTAGCATCTCATAAAAACTGCAGCAAAGGTGGGCTTGAGGAACAGCATCATTTCAAGAATGGCCGGCTCCACATGGGACATAAGCGCTTCCACCTTACGAACATCAGCACCGGCATTATGCTATTCTATCACAGAATAATGTGCCCTGGTATGGTGCTGAAGCCCTCACATCCGTTTGGACGATTCCAATTTTAATTCCTCCATGAGAAAAATCTTTGGAGCCATCCATTCCATCCCTGTTCCCTGGTTGCCAGTCTTGTCCTTAACAACATAACCCGTCAGCTATATGTTGCGAAGCTGCAGCCTCTAAGCTCACTGCCCACGTTAATGCCCGACTGGACTCACCAATATATGCGGACGTCTTTGACCACCGTGCCCAATGTCTGACGTCTCGTCACCCAATCTGGTTTCCCGCGCCCATACTGAACTTCTCTGTACCAGTATCTTGGAAACTGATTGATAGTCTGCTGAGATAAAGAACAAGCACCTCATCACAGACTCCTGCAAGTGCCAACCCGGCTTTGACCCAGTACACTCTGATTGGGTCCACCTCAATTGCCATGGCCAGTGCGCTGCTATGTTCCACCGCTGGGGGAGCCAGAGACAACCCGAACTGCCCCTGCGGCAACAGACAGACTATGAACCACATAGTCAATGACTGTCGCCATGCCTGATTCAAAGGTGGACTTTTGAGACTGCATCAGACTCAACCTGATGCTGTTGAATGGCTGCGAAAGAAAGACATGCACAAGAAGAAGAAATTGTTTGCAAGTGAAGAAGCGTGGAGCAAGTCAGGGGCGAATAATTTGTCCCAAGTCACTATGCCGTGGCTATGGTCAGATTCGAACCCACTACTCTCCAGTTTTGTGCCCAGAATCCTACCACTACACCCCGCCACCCCTTGAAGGTATTTAGGGAGAGTATTGGAAATAAGGTTGGTTTGAATTTCTTAATGATATTGTGGGAGTTTCTATCCATTTGTTTCCATTGGAGCTTTTGCACTGAGCCTTGCACTGTATAGATGTCTTGGATTTACTTCACTAATTAAACCCTATGGTAATGTCCATAGAGCATATTTTGAGTATTTTTGAGAGATTTATTTATATATAAGATAATGGTTTAAGTTTTGCAAATTTCTTATTTAATTGATGTTTATAATTTCTTGAGAGATTTAAGCAAATTGTTTTTAAAATTTTACTGTGTTTTACAGCTGTTAGCTGTGAATGGAAACCGAAAGTAGATTTCTGAAATGTTTAGATGTTACTTTTTAAGAAACGGATAATTATTTTACTGTTATTTAAATATGAATTTGAGTTCAAATTAACCCTCATCTGACCATCTGAGATGTGAAATTTCAATTTTGTATTAAATGCTGAGTTATGTTCTCAGCTGATTTCATGCATACTTTTAAGCCATGAGTTTTTTCAGGCTCCTGTAACCCAACATTTTCCTGTCTTCACTGACTCTAGCCTGCTTTTCTATTAGGAAAGATATTTGAAATTGTGGTCTATCAGTGTGCTGATTAATATTTGGGTTTTCAAGTTGATTTTTGAAAGCACAAGTTTTATTTATTTGATAACAATGGTCAACAGAGAAAATGTTACTGGCTTAGTATTCAACATAAGACCTTGGGTGAAGTAATGAGCCATGCACACAAAAAACAGACAAGAGCCTTTGTATTTACTTTACCAAAGTCTATCAAAAAGGTGATGTTAGCAAACAGATGGTGACAACCACCTAGTTTTTATTAAGCAAATTTAAGTGGTGGACTGATACATTGACCCAGCAGGCCTTGGCCTCTCTTTGTAGCCTCTGCACTGGGTCACTGAGTCACTTTGTAATTGTGTGAACTTTTTTGCTTCACTGTCATGTCTGTCATATTTGTCTCTGTGCATTGTTTGTCTAAGGGTGACCTTCTGGCCCTGTTTGAACCAGCTCAATCAGGAACAGTTTGATATCATTGTTGACATTGCTCTGATAGTTGTTTGTTAAATTGAAATAGATTTGACATTGGACAATTAATTAATTAACCTCATTTGATTGCAATGCATCACAGTTGTGAGAAGCACCTGTTTAGGTAAAAAAAACAGAAAGAAAGTAGTTTGTTGATTATTATGAGTTGCCACTTAACTGTGATTCCATTTTGGCTTCAGATCACAATCTTTGTGAGACTTTTTGTGTGAAACATTTTAGTGTTTAATAGTTGGTATACCAAGGTTAGTTGGTATACCAAGGTAGGTATATATATTACTGTTATTATTACTGTCATTATTATGATGATAATAATAATTATTATTATATTTATTAAAGATAAGGTTCATTTTGTAACTTGTCCATAATAGACTATGTGGGGAATGGACATTCTCCCCTGGACATAATCCTCGCTTTGTTTACTCAATGGGCTTTGACAAAATCCACTGGTGCTGAAAGAGAATTAGTGTCGCTATCACTGTTGAAATCTTCTCTATTGAAATCTTCTTTAAATCAAAATTGAAATCGTTTCTACTCACCGGTCTTCATTCTAGTTAATGCTCCTCATGATTTTCCTATAAAATCGGTGCTATTGGCTTTGGACACCTAATTCGTTTTTAGATTATTCTATACTAATATACCAGAAAAGTGACAGTTTAAAATGTTATCAAATGCATGATTAAGCATAAAACTCCACTGCCATTTTAAATTTTTTAAATTAAAACCTATGATATTGATTTATATTGTTCATTACTTCTTTGCCCGGAGGGGGCAATATGTCTGGGGGATAATGTCCATGGGGGAGAATGTCATACACTTGACTATGTGAACCCAGTAAGCACTGACTTGTCACTATTGCAACCACTGTTTGTAACTGAGATGAAATAAACAAGTTTCTAGGCAACGCTTGAGTGCTTTGACCAATGGCAGCAATTTGTTCTGTGGGAGTAGTATGTGGTTGAATTTATAATTATATTTGTAATTTTTAATTTTAAAAGAATTTATAGTTCTTTTGATGTGATGGCTGTTTCAATAAATTCCAGCATTAGACAGAAATTTGTTTCAGTTGCCTCAGCAGCATTTTGGAATCTTTGAAGGGCTGTTGTCATCCTTGATTCGAGTTTGTAATTTTTGCACCCGCCTGGAAGCTGCGACTGAGCTGCGAAGTAAACAGGTGCATTACACGAGAACAGTGGCTCCTTATCGTGTAATCATGCACTGTTAACCTGGCTGAGGGCCTTTGATAGGGAGATCAGCACCGCCGTACAAGCCTTGTGGCAGGCTGTAATGGGCCTTGTGAGCTTGGGACGGACTTTACTTACTTACTTCCACGTGCTTTGAAGCTGATTGAAATGAGTCTCTGCTGTTGTTGGTTGCCTTGTTATTTTGCCATTTGCTGCACTGAAACTAAATGGATTATTATGCACTTGTGTTTAGTCATGTATTCTATTGTATTCTACTTGATAATTTATGTAGCGCTATAGCATGGCCAAGGCCAAAGGCAAGAGCGTTTTACAAAAGGCACTCATGCGATATACGAAATAAATGCGTTTTAAGGTTCGATAAGAACGACTCGAAGTTGGTTGTCATGGTCACTGAATCTGGAAGTGCATGTGATGTAGTTTAATGTGATGTTGTGTAGCATCTCTTCCAGTATAGTTTAACCCATTGAACTCCAGCCTCCCTAGCAATTAGTCAGTATATGCCTACATGGCAAAGTTCAAAGGGTTAAGGGTCTTAAATGTTTGTAGTGATCTTCCAGATGGGGTAAAAAAAGGAGTGTCTATGATGGGAATCTGCCCATTTAGAGGGAAAGTCCAGTGTTGCATCTGATGTTGAGTAACGGTGCATGATATAAGGACATGTACATTTGCAGGTGTACAAAGCAGGTGGTGAGAAGCAGTTGAAAAAGGTGTTGTAAGAGGTCGTTACAGTAAGGAACCTGGCCTTGAAGTACAGCAGTTGCATGCATCATTTGAAGGCAGTGCTTTACATTGACATAAATCATTGGGGCAGATTTATTGCTCTCCTGTGTGATGAGCTTTACTTATCTACTACAATGTTTGCCTTTGGCAATTATCACATGCATTTGGCATCACATCAAAAAAGATAACCCGGATGCATCTGCTGAGTCTCAATATCCATCCACTGTAGGTCACGTGACTTACTTTCACCACGAACACATTTATAAAGCCTTGGCTGGCAAATGCACTCCTCAACCGAAAATACAGACTATTATTATTATTATTATTATTATTATTATTATTATTATTATTATTATTATTTGTTATTATTATTATTATTATTATTATTATTATTATTATTATTATTATTATTAGCCAGACAATTTCTATAGCTCAATAAGCATGGCAAAAGTGGCCAAAGACAAGAGCGCTTTACAAAACTACATATACCAGATGGTGAATAAGTAAGTCTTAAGATTACGTTGAAAAATTCCAAAAGAATCAGAGTTTGTGACATAATCCGGTAGTGAATTCCACAGTTCTGGATTGCCCCGTGTAACCGACCTGTCCCCAAACTTAGCCGTTTTAGACGGGGGAGGCACAAGCAATTTGACTCGACTGCCGGATCTTAGCATATCTTAACAGATGCTGTGAAAATTGAGAAAATACCATAATAATGGAATACACAATGAAGTAATTTAAACGTTCTCCGTTGTTTGAGCAGCTGATGAGGACGCGTCTTGAGCAATACACCGTTGACTTCGTTTCCGAGCTGCTCCGTGAGTCGAGTCCGAAGTGCCTTCGGGGATCCGTGGCGGCCGCTGCCTGCGACCAAAACTCACGATGGACGGGGGCTCTCCGGTCGACGTGGACAGTCTGACCGACAACGTCGGCCCAGACCTGGACAGTTCCATCCCTTCCTCTGGTTCCTCTAGGTCAGTGTCCGGTTGGGTCGGTTCGGACCGGACGGAGACCGGTCGACCGCGGAAGCACAAGGACACAAAGGTCTGCGGCGTCTGTGGCGACCGCGCTCTCGGTTACAATTTCGACGCCATCTCCTGCGAGTCTTGCAAGGCGTTTTTCCGTCGGAATGCTCACAAGGGAGTGGTTAGCAGAATCCGTATAAAGCTCGTTTATGTTTTTTTTCAACAGCTTTCGATTTGCTTCTAAGCAGAATTCATTTGGGTGAATGATTTGTTGAGCAGGATGTTGACTTGTAGGTTAAAAATCAGTTTTCTTTATTGAGTAACCATTATTTATCGGTAAGTGGTTAACGAGTTTTTTTATGAGTGATGGATGCGGGGGACCAACCAGTGTATATGCAAACTCAAATAGGGCAATTTTAATGTGTATTTAATATTGCCTTTTGACAATCTTCAAGTTGTGAAAAATATGTTTTGAAATTCCCAAAGAAGCCTTAACCCTTTCACCACAGCAATCCCTGTAACCAATATGTTATGAAGCCTAAATATCAGCCTTGCAGCGCAAAAGGGTTAAAAGCTGTATACAAATAAACACAGAAAATGATTCTCAGTGAGAATGTTTATGTCTAAAATGTCAGAGGTTATTGGCCTTAGAGTATTGTAGCACAATTTCTATTGTGTCATGATTTGTGCTGTATTTGATATGGCTGTAGAAGTGTGCTATCTGCAGCTAGAAGAGTATTGTCAATAAGTGGAGAAGAGTTTTGTGACAGTTTTTTTTCTATGCTGGAGCTTGAATGAATTTCATTTTGTGCATCTGTGTGTCAGTTGTGTTGTGTTATTCGTTGTTATGTATACTTTGTTCTGTCCTCATGAGGTTGATTTTAATTGTATGTTCACTTAGGAGTTTGTACCACAAGGATTTACCCTATGTGATTTGTATTGTTTGAAGTGCAAAGAAATGGACAACTTATATAGCTCTTTTATAATAATGCACTGTTCATTGGCATAAGGTGCTACACAGACTATATAGTCTGTGTTGTGCCTATATGGATGTGTATATATATATATATATGTGTGTGTGTGTGTGTGTGTGTGTGCGTGTGTGTGTGTGTGTGTGCGTGTTTATGTATGAATGTAAGTATATGGCATTAATATAATAAGATATTAAAAAGTTTATGTGTGTTTGTGTGTGTGTCAGAGTTCAAGCAGGCATTTCTTTTATATATATTATATATTTTATTTGTGTGTGTGTGTGTGTGTGTGTGTGTGTGTGTGCAACATTCACTCAATGCCTCTGCATATGTCTATGCTTAATATACACCATCTCCATACCATTAGTATTGAAGCCAGGTTCTCTATGATTGTGTAAACTGGTAAACTGTTGAGGTGTCCTTTGTCTGATGATGATGCCTTCCAGATGACCGGTGTGTTCAAATCGTCTTGCAGTTGCTAAATTTCTGAGAAGAAGAGGCGAGGCCGAGGAATTTTTTTTGACGATGTGTCATTTTTGCGTAGGATTATTTTAAATGTCCTTATGACGAACGGTGTCGCATGGACCAGTCCAACCGGAGATTCTGCAAACGGTGTCGCCTCAAGAAGTGCACCGAGATCGGAATGCGGAAGGAGTACATCCTGACGGAGGAGGAGAAGCTCATCAAGCGACGCAAGATCGAGCAGAACCGCTCCCGTAAAATGTCCGTCAATTCGGAAGATTCCAACTTCGGCCAGCAGTAAGACGGCCGCTTGTTTTTCTGTGTCTCGACGTTTCATTTGCTGCGGATTCTCTTGAGTTTAATCGCCGTTAAATTTGTCTTTTTGCCAAATTCGTCGCTTAGAATTGCATCTTTGCATCTTTTCCCAGTGCTTCATTGTCTTCGAATGCCAAAGACTTGGGTTGTTTATTTATTTATTTATTTATTTCTAGACAATTTTCCAGTGCAGCAAACAAGGCTAAGGCCTACGACAAAAGCGCTTTGTCATATAATCATTTGAATCCGATATTTAATGGGTGTGTTTTTAAGTTCCTAAGAAAAGTTTCTGGTTTGCAGAATCTCCAGTTGTTGTTTCTGTATTGTGTTTCAGGACCAGGCGTTATCGGGTAAAAATGTCATTTGTAATTTTGTAACATCCGGTAAAGTAAATATGAAGACCAAATGTTGTTAAATTGCAAAATTATTTTAAAGCGTTGACAAGTCGTATCACTGCCACAGTTGGTAAATAGCGATGAATCTCCCGGATCTTTCAAAGCTGATAATTAATTAATATGAGGGGTATTCAATTGAATTTTACGACTGGCCAGAATTTTTATGATTGGTGCCCAAGGGCCAGGTGCAAAAATTTGTAAAGTTTAAAAAATGTAGTTCATTAGTAATAGAAAGCAGTTATGTTGTAAAAATGACATTTAGCAAATATTTTTTATATGGATTAGAAAAAACTATTTGTTATTTGCAGTATCGTTGCAACCCCCTGGCTGGCCACGGGTCACCATTTGAATACCACTGCTCCATGTGACAGCAGTCCAGTTAAGTTACACTAGCAACCTGGAATCAAGAAGTGAATAAGTTGTGAACGTGCTTTGCAGGGAGCCTCAGTGCTTGATGAAGGTCGGAGAAGTGTCGTCTCAGACGAAGGCCCTGAGCGCCGAAGACAGCCGAGCGATCGACGAGCTGCTCGTCGCCTATCGCAAATCCCTCGAGATCCAGATGGACCGGGACATCCCGCGCAACCAGGCCGGGTTCGCCGATCTCGTCAACATCGCCGAGCTGAGCATCCGGAGGGTGATCGCGATGGCCAAACAGATCCAGGTGTTCAAGACGCTGCGCCAGTGCGACCAGATCCACCTGCTGAAGGGCGGCAGCATCGAGCTGCTCATCCTCCGGTCCGTCATCACGTTCGACAAGGAGCGCCAGCACTTCCTCGACCCGCTCGACCAGGAGGAGACGAAGGCGATGAGCGTCGAGCAGCTGCAGAGCGCCGAGACCGGGACGGGGCTGTTCGACGAGCACATGAAGTTCGTCCGGTCGTTGGCGATCGACCTCCGGGCGGACGAGACCGCCCTCATACTTCTGCTCGTCATCTCGCTGTTCTCGCCTGACCGCGGCTGTCTCGTCGACCAGCTGTTCATCTCGGCTCAGCAGGAGCGGTACTCGATGCTGCTCGAGAAGTACCTCCAGTCGAAGTACCCGCCGTCCGTCGCCGGGCACCTCTTTCCGAAGCTGCTGATGAAACTGACGGACATTCGGAACCTCAACGAGGAGCACTCTCACGTCCTTCTGAAGGTCAATCCGGAGGGAATCCAGCCGCTCATGAAAGAGGTTCTCGAACTTTCTCACTCTTGAAGAAGCAATTCACGCTGCGATCTTTTTCGTCTAGGTTTACTTTATTCATCTGTATTCTTATCTTTATTTTCTCTCAGAATCTGGTTTTTAATATCGGGCACGAATTGGTGTATATGTTTCAGAGAAGTCTCTCTGTCTCTCTCTCTGTCTCTCTCTCTGTCTCTCTGTCACTCAAGATATTTCGTTTTATATGATGTACAGTACTTATCTGTAAAGTTATGTTGATGTTTTTGTGTATTATAATTATCAGTACTGTAGCTTTGGTATCTTTGCTGTATTCCTGTTTATTCTCAGTTGGCAGAGCATTGGTTTTTTAAAATAATTTCATCGTGTTTGGTGGTTTATTTATTTTGAGGAGTAGAGCAGTTTGTCCTTTGTTAGTTTGGTTAGAATCGATATGTCTCTGTTTGTTCTTAAGCCTCTTGTTAGGCTCTGTTAGCAAGCGTTGAGGATTAACGGCAAGGCAAGGTTTGATTCTGAACGTGGAACCAGTCTTGTTTCTTTGCAGAAAATCTGAGAATCAGACTGAAATGCGTGTGCACGTGCAGCAGCTGATATTGCTTTGATAATTGATATAATAAGACATTAGTAACGTTTGAAGATCTTCTTAGTTGTCTTGCTTTTTATATTATGGCATTTGTGATCAGTCTGTATTGGTTTTCTTCCCGTTGAGCTGCTTGTGAAATTTGGCATCCAGTTCGAAAGAGTGGAAAATCTAAACACAAATTGTTTCTTGTCTAAGGTCTAATCGTATGACGTTGGAAGTTTGACGGCGTTGGCAGCGTTCTAATTTCATGCAGTTGAAGAGTTTTGAGTTTATAGCGCAGTTGCTGATTTTCAATTTTTTCAAATTTACTTTGGTTGTGTATGTTAGTTGACGAACTGAATAGAATATGAAAATTTCCGATGACAGAGAATTTGAATCGCCGTTTGGTTTTGCATTTGTCAACAGCAGCAAGTGTTACAATATCAGACTGTCTTGTGAATATGCAATTTTATCAGATATTTTGCCGTATTGATGTCGATTGATTTTGTCGTGCAGTCTATATACACCATCTCATATGCAGAACTGAATTATACTTGCATATCAACCGCTATGCACATGTATGTTTGTTCGTACGATGGGCCTGACGCTTGCATCTTCTTGTTTCCTGTGCAATTATTATTATGCAAACTATTCGAAGGGAACCTTTGTATTGTTGAGGATGTGTGTCGCTGCCATGTTGCTGTTGTCTTATGAGTGTTGCTTGACATCGTTTGTGTGTTGCATAATGTTGAGACTCTGGTGCTATGCGGATGCTGAAATTTGCATTTTAATTCAGGATTAACATGAAATATTCCCGTTTTTTGCATTTCGTACTGTAGAATTTATACATATACATATATATATATATATATATATATACAAATTTTTGTTGACTGTTTTCTTGTATGCCCAGTATTTTGTCAAAAGTTTGGTACAGTTTGTGGGCCCGTAGCTGTGCTCATTAACTTCCATCGCAGATTTGCCTTTAGTTGTTGGGAGGTTTCTGGACCGGTCTGATTGTGAAGCGGTTGTGATCGGGGAGTTTGTTTGATCGTGATTTTGACGTTGATTTTTGCTCTTTGGTTGTTTCTGTATTTTCGATGGATTTGTTTGTTGCTCTGATCTATATTTTCGCTTGGTTCAAGTTGGTTAATTTTCCTCAATACTTTACAAAATACTTGAATCGATAGTTTTGAAACAATTTGAAGGTTGGCTAAGGGTTTTTCTTTAAGCTCCTGGCTTGTGTGAGGACTGAAGGGTTAGCGCCTTCAGTTTTTTATGGAATCAGGCGATCGGGGGCGGTTGATGGGGTCTCCCTTGCTGCCTCTTTTCGCCAAGTAAACACCTAATGTACTCATTAACAGTTGAGTTAACTTGGTGAGGCAGAAATTACTGAAAAGTTTCTGTCGTGAGTAAGGTTTCAACCCATAACCTCAATGCTGCTTGGGCCATCTCACTGAGCACTTTGCTATTATTATTATTATTATTATTATTATTACTATCACTTTCAAATGACTGCCTAGCATTGAATTTTTGCTTTTAATTCGAGATGTAATGTGGATTTTTTAAAAAAATTTGAGGAAGTTTCTTTGAACTTGGAACTTTTCTGAATATTAGAATTCATCACCAGCAGTTAAACAGACAAGCGTCTAGATTGCTGGTCTGAGGTTATTAATAAAAGTGGAGGTAGTCGCACAACATGGACATTTTTCTGATATTTCCTGATACGACAGATTTAATTTCTGTTGTGTGGTAGCTTTAAAAGTGAGAATCTGTGCCATTTTTACAGTAAATATTACTTTAATTGTGAGAAATCAGATGAGAGATTTTAGGTTGTGAAACCACTAATTCAATTACCTTTTTGCTTAAAAGTATTGTTGTAAGTTATCATGTTGACTCTATACAGTGTTAGGTTTTCCCTTTTCGAGTTATAAATTGCAATAGGAAGCAGTTTTCACAACGATCAATTACCTATTAGTGTATGTAGAAATTGTGTAAATGAGAAGCTGCCTGTTCTTTCAATTGTTGTGATAGGATATTCGTGTGTGCACAATTTGATTCTTGTGTTGCCACTTTGTGTTTTGTGAGCACAGTTTGTTAGCCGTAAAACATTGTGCAGCATTTTGACAAGTGGAACGATCCTCTTAACCTTACTAGTAGAAAAAGTTCTTTTGATGTTTTTTTCCAGTTTAACTGTAGAAATATGGATGCAATATGATGTTTAAAAATGTTGATCTACTAATTAAAAGAAACTGATATCAAGTAGTTATTTTAAACTCCGACATTTTAAATGTTGTGGAAAATACCGGATTGCATTTCTGATTAACCCTTTCCCCCATACTGGCTTAGGTAAAGTGAAATTGCAACACAGAACCGTCTGTCAGTACGTCTAAATACCATTGCTCCATTCTGGTTGATGTATGTTGACCTTTGGCCCAAAGGGTCGCGAAAAAAGGCTAGGTTTAGGAACCCTTCGGATGAAGGGTTTATTATTGAAAGGGTTAAGTACAGACATTTCTTTGAGTTTATTATGAAAATACAGTATGTAAAGAGTCAGTTTTGCTGTTCCAGTTGTGTCCTAGAACATCATTTGTTTAATGTGAATTATTTGACGACCTTGCTTGAGCATTAAAGTTACAAGTAAGTTAAGTAAATCTCATTATTTTGTTTAGTGCTTATGTTGATATTACGTTACGTGTAATCAGATGGTCATACTTCTTCGTCTTCTTGCATCCGTTTCTAGAGGAAGAAGAAAATGTTCCCAATGACAAGAAATGGAGATACACTCTATTTTGTTTTGCTGCAAGAAAAGTTAGCATATTGTGTAATGCAAAAAGATTACAGTAAAACACCATTAACATGGAATAATTATTATGAATATGATAGAAGAAGTATCTATAATAACAGTGTTTTTAGAGTAGTTCAGTAGGGTCTGCTGTGTGTGAGAACCACTATGCTTCACCCATCCATTCATTCACATTATGGTCTTGCTGTGTAATCTCATTCTTTGTCCTCTGCTAGGTTTGTTCCTGTATTCCTCTTCTTTGTCTTCTTGTCATCTACAAATAGCAAAACTTTGCAGTATATGATGTCATAATTGCCTCATTCAGTTACTCTGTATAACTGCTACAATACTTTATTCTTCCATCTAATAGCTATACAAGACCAATCTAGTATCCCTATAGTACTTAGGTTTATTAATGTTAAATGAATGTACATTATGTGTTGATTGATTGTGAAACCCCTTTGAGTTTTTATTGGTAAAAATAAAATGTATGCATGTTAGCAGAAGATTCAAGTCAGTGTTAATAGGTTTTAACAACATTTCTAAAATTTATTTCTCTCTTTAAACTTGTGTGGTTTGGATGACTTGTTGATTGTCTGTAAATTTAGAATTTCTCATTTGTACACAAAGCGTTTGGAGAATTAAATTTGACCTTGCTTTTCCGAAATGACTTTTGCGTGGATCTGGCGTTGCTGAATCGACGAGTTTTTGGAAATGATTAGACAATTCCAGACAACAACTTCATTGGTCTATTCAGAAGATCACTGGTAACTGGCCTGTTGGTCTCTTATCCTTGTGGACTTGGAATTATCAGATAAATTGGAAGCATTTTATGTTTTAAGTCTGCTTGTATAGATTAGTTAAAACCAGTGAAGTCATTGACCATTATGGTTTTAACACTGCATTGTTTCTATTGCAGAGTTTTGGTAACAAATGAGGACAATCTTTGTCTGGGTAAATGGATCAGTCAGCACTGATTTCACTTGTATAGATTTTTATATAATGTTGGGCTTGTTATTATTACGGTCAATTGATTGCTTAATGGGTAAATTTTTAGCCGGTGTTAAAGAAGATTGAATTAACCTTAAGCCGCCAGAACCGAGTATACTCTGTTGCGTTACTTTTTGTTACAAAGTATCTGGCGGTTTAAGGGTTAAGGTATTGTGTCATGTACTTGGTATGATGTGCAGTGGTGTTCAAAAGTCTGCTATCGTCCTCTCTTTTTGAATGTCCTATCTTCTACGTTATTTCTAAAATTGACGGAAGACACCGAATGACCTTGGAAGAAATAGAAAAAGGACAGAGAATGTTGGAGAGATGTCGTGAAGAAGTTGATAGCTGGACACAGCTGGAGGACGATGACCTGACCTGAAGTTATATCTAATTTGTCTTTATGGCTATTTCTTTCCTTCTGTCCTATTTCTTCTCTTTCTCGGGTCAATGCAGTAAAAGAATTATTGCATAAAAGATGAGTTGATTGAACTTGATTCCAGACTTTTGTACACCATTGTAGTTGATATGTTTGTCTTAATGTTTTCTGTCTGCTATTGATTGTTGATTGTTATTAAGTGTACGTGCTGTAACTGTTTGATTGTGTTACGGTATCATTTCTTACGTGCTCTTGTACATGTAGATTGCATCGTGCATGCGGAGTCGGGTGTTACATTTTGTGGGCTCCGCGCTTTCTTTTTGAGGCTTTGTTAGACAAATCTGTAATTAGGCAAAGGATAACATTGGCCTCTGTAATTGCGCTGCCTCTGTAATTTTGGATTACGCTGTCTGTAATGAAGGTAAAATGCAAGGTAGATTGTGCACTATCTGTGCTAAATACATGTGCTGTTTTAGTTAGTATTTACAACGGAATGTGGTCAGAGTGCCAAGCAATTCACTTCCAGTGCTGAGTCGTTTTTCCGTACATTGTGAAGGCTTTTAGTCTTTCTCGATCCAAAGGTGAGGGCTCATCCATCTAGTACGTATGCAAAAAAGGCATATTTCCAACCCCAGTTTGCGCATCATAACATCATGCATACACAAAATCTCCTAAATCCAACCTCCTCCTCCTCAGTGCATGTGTACCATATGGATGGTCCCTGACAGGTTTTTTTGTCTGCCTTTTTGCATTGGTTTATTGTATATTAATTTCCTCTGTTGATGCTCACTGATTGTTCCTGGGCCTTTGCCATTCAAATCAATCTCTTTAAAATTATGTGTGAGAAATATTTCTTTACAATGTTTAACTGATTAACGCATTCATTTATGCATTGACTCGAGAGTTGGCAGTTGATATTATATGTTTTTAGTTTGTGCTGTTGTCAGAGATATTTTTGCACCCTCATAAAACCCCCCAAACCCCCCCAATTTGAGACCGACACCCCTTTCCCCAACACTCCCCCAATTTCAGCTATTGGATGACCTTTTTTGCTTGTCAGACTTTTTTGGCAGGGGCCCCAGAATTTACCGACACCCCCAAATTCCTAATCTTAGAAATAACCCTGGCTGTTGTTATTGTTGTGGTTGTTGTTGTTGGGAATGTGTTTGTGGCATGTCCTAACCCTGGTCTGTGCTTTATATGTTTCGTAATGTTGATGGTCTCTGGCCGTTAGGTTTTGTTCAAAAGATCTGAAGTGTACTGCACCCCTCTACCCCTTATAATTATTACACAGCCACTTGTTTATGGTTGTCAAGCTTTGTAAAACAAATGTAAAAACGTTTTAAACTGTTTAGTCTGTTACTCATTTAAATTAGATTTAAATTACATTTAGACTGTTAATTTTGCCAATCTGAAACTCTGCCCTGTAATCCGAATCATCTTGAAGGCAAATATGCTGATGAGTAATTATTGCATCGATCAGGACTCTTGTCAATTAAGCAAATAAAGAGATATGTTGCAGATTTTCCTGGCATGCTGTATTATTTGTATGTCTTTATGTATTGGATAATTATCGCACATGTGACAGTACAGTGTAATATCAAATGTGTTGTTTGCCTGGATAATGTATTGTTGAATTGCTGTCATAATTGCTGTAGTGTTTATTATTATTATTATTATTATTATTATTATTATTATTATTTAAACTCTTATCTGTTAATCTGTGGTTTAGGTCTGTACCAGTCATCCAATGACTTGTTTGGTATCAGTAAAAAAATGAAATGAAATATACAACTTTTATTTTGTACTAAGCTGTTGGGAGTACAGTATTAGTATTATTCTAAATGGAAACTTTATAATTAATTTATGCCACCCATTTGACCAATAGAGGGGATTAACCCCAAGTAATCTGCTAATGGTATGTCCTCCAATTACTGAAAAGCAAGCACTTGCACCAATTGAATTCTCTAGCTACAGAAACCCCAAATATTAAGGTTTAAAACTAAACCATTCAAATGATAAATATATACATATCTCTGTTAGTGCAATCTTTTATTACCTAAAACTAAGATTAAATTTTGGCACAGATAATTTTGTATGATTTCGTGGCCATACACTGAATTAGAGCTCAGTAGAGAGAGAGAGAGACATTGTTAGATGTGTTACAAACCGTGGTTCTCACGCAGGGCGGTCCCTACTGAACCACTTTAAACCTTGTTATATTATGTTGTAAATAATGGCGCTATAGATGAGAGTGAAAATGGCGACCACGGGGTCAAATTCTCTATTTCTACGCCGATGCCTTTAAACATAGTCTCGCTATCAATATTTAAATTCTTATTAAATAGAAATCTGACTTTGAAATCGAAAATTTGAGTCACTGTGATAAAATTAATATATTTCTAATTTGAATATCTAGACATTTTCGAAGAGGCATGCACTAAAAGATATGGTGGGAATGGGATGTGGAAAGGCAGAGATACGAGGCTAATTTGATTGGCCGACATTACTTTTGTAAAAGCAATAATATTTACGTTTTATTAAATGAATAGTTAGAAATTAAATTTAAGAAATGAAAATTAAGATTTATGTATTGCACGATTGAGGTATTAAAATTCGCGCATTTTATTTATTAGTTTTATGGAATTACACGTACTTCTTTGTCGCATATTAACTCCATGGTTGCATATATCTGAGCTACCGGTAATAAACTTCTATAGCGCCACTTCATAATGCATCAACTGATGGTACACGAAATCACAATCACTCAAGATCCAGGTCAAGTCCAGGGTAACAGGCCGGACAACCAGATGACTGTCTATGGCAGATAAACCAGGTAAAAGAGATGGGTTGACACTATTACATAGAATTAACCCTCGACTAGCCTATTCGATTAGATACTCGGCAGGGCTTTCATTTGTTGTTCCTTTCTCTTGTACAGCTATTGGAACTAGTTGTTTCTCAATGCTTGGTCACAGACTCTGGAATTCATTACCATCATCATCATCATCGCATAACCAGCACATTACCATCTCATAGATCCGGTCTTAAAACGTGTCTGTTTGACTGGGCCTAACTGCCTTAGATGATACACCGCTGATCTGGACTGGCTTGGCCTAGTCCTAATTCACCTTGGATTTGGTACACCATACGCTGATGATCTAAGCGTTATTATAGTGGCATCATAGAAATTGTGTGTGTGTGTGTGTGTGTGTCTTTGCAGTTTTACTGAGCAAAGTTTGCTATTTACAGAAATTTACTTTGCCTGTCCATATTTAACATCCCTATGCTTGATTTGCGTTTGGTCCAATAAGCCTGATGTCGCTTTTGAATCATGAATGCGAATATTTAATTGGCCTTTTTCTCAAACTCAGAAGTGAATACCAGCATTTCTGGCTTCATGCCAGAGGTTTTAGTGAAATCAGTTTAGTCTATGCTGAATGATGAGTAGCACTGTGAAGAATGGACTCAAATCTGTTTACTGTTATTCTTGTATTTTATGACAGATCGATCGTTTTGTTATTTGCCATTTCTAAAGTCAGTTTGAGTTGAAGAAATGCTTCAGTGTGATGAAGATGAGGAAACAAAGACTATTGAGTCCAGTGATAAATGTTTTGCTTCTGAAGACAAATCAAATGCCGATGTTTCTAAAGCGACTGACGCTTCTAACCTAAAGGAGTTACTTTTGCTTCATAACGGGATGCTTCCTGTTTTGCACGACGGTGAGAACAACAACAGCGGAGAAAGCACCGGTCTCGGAGCAAACTGTGGAGACGAGGGCGACATCAACAATCCGTCGTTTTGGAATTCCGTACTGAACGACCGCAGTTGTAATTCGAGCATTTCAACTCAGATGGCAGACGAGCAGAGCTTTCTTGTGAGCAGCAGCAGCCGCGGTGGGAGCGGCCTTCAGGATGTCAGGGAGCTGTCAGAGAACCAAGGTGAGTCGGCAGAAAACCCGCCTGAAACCACAGAAACATCCGAAGAATCTGCAGACATCGCTGACATTTCTGATGAAAATAAAAACTTGGCTTACAAAGAGGGCGATGCCAAGAAGACTCGACATCTTAACATGCCTTATGAGGGTATCAGAAATTCCCAAATTCAGAGATACAGTAATTGTATAGAATATAGCAGCAGCTACATCGGCAGCGTCAGCTGCGACAGTGAAAAACTTCAACGTTCATCACCTTATGAAGGTGAAATGGTGACTCACATTGCTGATGAAACGTGTTGTGAAGAAAACGAGTTTGGAAATGAAGACCTTGTCTTGGCAGAAACCAACCAGCAGCTTCCCAAAGGCTCCTCCGATCTGGCGAGAGGCATGTTGGTAGGGGATGGAGAAGCATTTAGTTTGATCAGCGGAAGAAGTGGTATTTCCGTGGAATCATCCTCAGAGAGTCATGACCTCAGTGCAGACATCGAAAAGAATGCCATGAACATGAATCGGGAGAGAAAATTGTCGGAGAAAGACGAAGGTCGTGAAGGAAAGGACGTAATAAGCATGAATGGAACTGTTGATGGTTTAAAGAAGCCGCTAAATGATGTTGAGGAGCAGTCAACAGAAAGAGACAACATTGCTCAAATGGATGATTTGTGTCAGAAACAAATTGAGAATTTGACACTGAGACAGTCTGGTGGCAGTAGCAGTAGTCTGTCTGAATTGCAAACTCTGAATGCAGGCATAAGGAATGAATGCAGTGATGTGAAATGCGAAAAGGTATTGGACAGCAAGGCGTGTTTTAGCATGGAGGTGGTTCAGGAATTGAATGAACCAGAAAAAGAGGCTTTGTTCTCAGATTGTGGTGAAGATAAAAGGCTGGAAACGGATGCCTTGATGATGGTTATCGGACCGGACTTTGAAGGAGCATCATTGGATGATGCGACGGAACGTGACTTGGATAGATCGCTGTCAGTTCCTGTTGGCAAGACCATCACATGTCATTTGCCATCCCTGGAAGACGGTCTTTCGAGCGGTCATGCGAGCGACAGCGACGAAATGGCAGCTTCACGTCAAGCCGAAGGTCCGGGCGACGGTCTTTCTTTGGCGCAGAAGACAGGGGTCCAGGTTCGACCGGCTTTGCTTGCATCATCACAGCTGTCAAGAGGTACGGTGGAAGGCATTCATGCTTCGGTCGACCCTGTCTCTGAGGCAAGAAAGAAAGATGTCCTCCACCTGGCCATTCAAGATATCAAATCGGCAATTGAGAAGAGCAAAACGGTGAAGCTAATCTCTCCTTCGGTGGGAGACGAAGAACAACCAAAGGAGGCCGACGAATACAGGAGCGTGGAACCAGGTTTGGATCACAAGGTAAGTGAACATGGTGTTTCTAATCAACTGTGGAAAATTACTGAAACTGTTGCAGAGTACATATTATAGACGGTGTTCTTACATTTTCATCGGTTGAGACATTCTGAAAGGATTTTGTCAAGAGTCTCATTTAACATTGACTGGATATTCACAGATTTACAATTTCACTCAGACATTGGCATGGCGCCCACATTTGAAGGCAAGATAGTGGCAGATTAGTTAGATAGAATCTCATAGTAGAGTCGAGTATAAGTGAATTGAAAATCATATGTTATAATCAGGATTCACTTTAATTCAGGGGTGCACAACCTTTTAAGGACGAAGGGCCACATTTTTCGGTTCCAAGACTCCGCGGGCCACATGCTCTTTTTCCAAAGCAGAAGTGGTACGTTGAAAGTAACCGTTAATAGCAATATTTAATATGGTTATGGATAAAATTTAATTTGACAGGACTAATGGAATTAATAGAATTTCTGATGAATACAATCAATCCAGTAGGAAAAAATGGAATTGAAATGATTAGTACTGTAATTTAAATTTAGAATTAAATGTTAAGGCCTTGTTAATAAAAAATACTATGACAATGTTCAATTATTAATTCATAACATTAAAAAAACCAAAGGTCAATCGCCTTTTTTATACTCAATGGAGTTGTTGAGACTGAACGTCTTTAACAATCTTATTCATATTTTGTGGCAGTTCGCTTGTTGCAACTTTCAATACCGAGCACTCAACCTGAACCTTAGAACATTTTTGTTCAATTTCATTACAGAAAATGTTTGTTCACACAAGTCTTAAATTTAAATTAGCCCCAAAGGCTTTATTGCTTTCATATTTTTAATGATGCAGAAGAAGTCATTCGTTCCAGGGGTCTAAGTCGCCATCAATTCAAGTTATTTTATGCCTCTCACCATGACATACCATATTCACAGATGTGAGACCATATTCACAGATGTGAGAGAGCAGAGGACGAATTTTAGAATGCTTTGTTGAACTGATAGCAGAAATTCATGAATTTCAACAAGGGCATAATAATAAAAAATAATAATAACAAGGTTAAAAGTGTAGCACTAATATGAAAGCAAGAACCTTCGGGGCCACTTTAAAGCCTTTGGGGCCACTTTCCATTGAAATCCTGGAAACGTCCGCTATAAAAATCGCCAAGGCGGGCCACCAGTGGCCCATTGTGCACCCCTGCTTTAATTGAATATATTCTGTTGGGTTGAATGGGCCTCATCTGTTAATAACCATTAACCCTTTAAAAACCCATTCATTTATTTGTAATGTAATGTAAAATGGTTGAGTATTCTCGGAGCAGATGGGAAAAGGGGTCCTGTGCTATATAAAAGGGGTAATTGTGCTATAACTGAGTTTGTTTTGACTGGTTCCTGTGCTCAATCTGAATCAGTGTTATTAGTTTCTGGAAACTATTTTTAGCATTCATCGTGGTCCAAGGTATGGCTAATTATCTTGCTGTGTGGTGAATTTTTGTTTTGTTTATTTTTTCCTTTTTTTGTTTTTGAAATAAAATTAGACGTTAACACGCATACTTTTTGAAAATTTGTCTGCGTTGCTGGGGCCGTATTGTGGTACAACCAGTGTACTTATGTACATAGCATCATGACAGCATCCTTGTATGACTTGTTAAAATTAAATGAAACTGTTGACTTCGTATATTGCTTTGGTAACTGTACGCTGTGCAGCAGCCTTAAGGCTACTTAAGCAGGCCTTAATAACAGCCACTTCAGGCTGAAAGAGCCACATAGGAACTGAAAAAGAAAACAAGGACACAATGAAATTCTAAAGTAATATTACCAATTGTGTTTTCTGGTTAATCATGTGTCATTATTCATGTTATCCGTATTTATTCAGTTAATACAATTGTTGTCACAAAATCGTAAATGGTTCCTTGCCTTTATGTAAAATATTCTAATAGTAAGTGAAATTTAGATGGACAATAGAATAAGCCAATGTTAGTATTTATTAGTCTTCTATTAGCACATATAATATATGCAGTTATGCGACATTAGCACATATATAGAATATGCACGTTTTGGTGAGAAGATATAGAATATATGAAAGAAATATAAGTTTGCCTGTAGACATGAGAGTTTATATTCTAGAATTCCAGGAAAATTAGTCGGAGCAGGAGGTGGTGGTGGTGGCAAAATGTCTGACAAACCTTCAGAATTAAAATTTGCTGTCGACTGCACCAGTTAATTGGCCCCAATTTTTGAAGTCTTGACAACGGGGTCTGATTAGGAAGCAGTCTTTCATTGGTCTTTGGGGAGCTTATGTCAGTCATGCTATCGCTTTGATTTTGTTGACACTTTGTGGTTTTTAAGATGGTCTTGAATTAGTTGGATTTTTGGAATATTGATTTGTGAAAAGTGATGTACAAAAAATATGGGGGAATGTGTTTTCAATTAATCTGATTTTAATCTTCTGGTTTGCTTGAATTGTAGTTTGATTCTCTTTTTCGTACTTTATTTTCGTATTTTATTTTTCGTACTAAATTTTCTTTCTTTCTATATTTATGTTTATTCAGTTGATATTTGTAAAATTATAAAATATTTTCTAAAATGTCTGTTTGCTCTTTTTTGTACATTAATTTTCTTTATTTCAACATGTGTGTTTGATTACTATGGTATACTACATTTTTTCATGATTACTATGGTATACTACAATTTTTCACCAGTTTTATTTATTTATTTAGGATTGTATTTTAAATGTCACTGTTTTCCATGTATTGCAAGTGATGATTTATTTGTAAGCCTTTCTAGGTTACATACTCGCTAAATACCAGTTGTGTGGCATTTTTTTGCTGCAAGAGACGTAGTGGTGACAGTTGTTGTTGAATCATGAATCCATGCAGTGAATCTGTGAACTTCTTTTTCATTTTATGTGATTTAGTGCATCTCAGACTTGTGCCAGAGAATCAAGACCTGTTAAAATCAGAATTTTATTGTAAAATATAATTGGCAGAGACCATTGGTGCTAACAGTTTCATTCATTCATTCATTCATTCATTCATTTCTTGGTATTTATAGTGCGCCTGTGCCAAATAATGTTAGCAGGTGCATTTTGTAATGCACCTGCTAACATTATTTTGCACAGGTGCACTATAAATACCAAGAAATGAATGAATGAATGAAACTGTTAGCAGTTTCTTACAATTGTGTTAGTGTGTTATCAATCTGTGATGAATGTCTTTATTTTGAATCTGTTAAATTAAACTAGTTTTCTTTTTTTAATTGCCAAATGTTTAGTGTCATCTTATTGTTTTTTTTAAAGAAAGGAACAGGCAAAGGATTTACAAAGACAAACTCCGAAGAATCAAAACAAACCATCAACGTCTCCTCCTGAAACAGCAAACAGCCACAAGAGTAAGCTATTATTATTATTACTAGAAAGATGCTGCAGAATGAATGCAACGTTTCAATGAATGGATAATACCCAATCATTGAATTCATGCTGCTGAGCAACGCTTCAATGATGATGTACGCCACGCACGCCACTTTTTTCTTTACGAGTTGTAGGCCTACACACTAAACGCACGCCAAACGCCGCGTTTAACGTCGCCGCAGTTTATCAAGGCCTACACACTATGAAACGCACGCCACAACGCCATGGCGTGGCGTTAACCGTCGCCATAATGTTAATCTATAGGGCATGACGTTGCACATTTGCGTAAATTAAATTTAGTTTTCTATTCTTTAATGTTAATCTAAGAGCATGATGTTGCACATTTGCGTCAAATTGGTGTAGATTTCGGGAGGGGAGGGTGATGGGTATATTCCAAGGCTCAACAAAAGGGATGGTTGTTTGGGATGATGGATGGGGTGGAGAGGGATGGGGAGGGGTGGGATAAAGAGGGCCTGGGAGGGAAGAGGGGTGGAGGAAGAGGGGTTGGGAGGAGGGGGGTTGATAGGGATGGGAGGGAAAGAGGGTGGGGAGGGGGTTTGTTAATCTATAGGGCATGACGTTGCACATTTGCGCTAAATTTGCAATTAAGACGCTTTAACGCTCCGTTGATTAATAGACAATGGTTGTCAATGAAAGTCTCGAACCCAGGACAGAGGTTACACAATTGATTGTTACACAGTTTTGATTAAACAATAGACAATGGTTGTCAATGAATCAAAAGGACAGAACGCATCAACGTCTCCTGACCAATCAGAACGCTGAAACAGACAAACTGGACAAACAGAGCAAGAATCTTAATATTATAAATTATTATTATTATTATTATTATTATTATTATTATGGTATTATTATTATTATTACCAGACAATTTCTTCAGCGCAATAGACAAGACTAAGGTAGGAACGGTTGATCAAAGTGTTAGTTATCAAATGCTGTTGACACAAATTGTTATTTTCAGAATTGAGAGATGTTTGTGTTGTGGGTTTATCAACTTAGCTGTTTAACTAGATCTTTTATCTTTTATGTCTATTGAATTTTGGGGTTGGGAAAAAAGGAAGAAGAATTTTAATGATTGAAAACCTTGAGGTCAAGAACCATGACACTTTCTTTTAGTAAATGAATGAAAATCGTAAAACTGTTATTTCTATTTCGTGTGATTCTGATTTCCCTAATGATTGGTGTTTTTATTTGATTGAATGCTGTGCAATGGCTGTTTCTGTGTCTTTGATGATAAATGACATCATCTGTGCTTCACTTTGATTTTAGCTTCAAAGTCTAAATCTGCCGGGAAAGGTAAAACATTACAAGTGCTTTTTTCTTAGTTAAATGCATTTAATTATTTTGTGGCTTCAATGCAGACCTATAGCTAAAGCAATTTTTTGGGGTTCTAATTCAAGTAAAATAACAAAAATCTGCATTTTAAAAATATTTTAATGTCCAGACTCCCAATTAAAAGGTGGAAATAAAACAGAATTTCATGGAACCTTTCAAAATAGCTGACAATCTCTGGTGCGGCGCTAGGACAAAATGTCAGCGGACAAAATGTAGCCCCAACTCTAACCCTAAACCGTGAGATTTTGCTCATGACATTTTGTCCCCATGACGTTTTGTCCGCTGACGTTTTGTCCGACCGCGTCTGGTGCTTATCAGTGTACAAAAAGCAGTTATTGTTTAATCTTAAAACTGTTGATGATTTGCACATAAGGGCAGCCCCGTTATTACCGGGTAGGAGCTTCAGATCAGACGTACAATGGTCTGTGTAGCACTGTTTATTGCATGTTCCACAGACGATTTGCCACATTACATTGCGTAACATTCAGAAAGAGGTTTTGAGAAAGTTCCATCCTCCAGGTCACTATCTTACTCACTGGGGTCTGTTGTGTAGTGCTAATTAATCAATTATGGAAGTTAAATTGGAAAATCGTGTAGTTGTTTTTCTTTGCTTTCCTTGGGATGTCAGGCGGGATATTGATTGATCTATGTCTGTTTAATTATATATATTTTTTATTTGCGATCGTTGACATTTCTTTGCTTATTTTAGTTGCCATAATTTTTCTGTAGAGGGGAGGGGGTTGTGAAGGGAGTTACACCCTGGGACAGACAAATATGGAGCCAAAGCATTTCCACTTAACTTTATTTTTTATTTATTAAACTCGTTTCCAATTAATCTTTATAGAGTGTAAATGCATATTTAGGCATCATTTTGCATAGACTTATCCTCATAAATTATGTGATTAAGAATTGCAAAGCTTTGTATTTTTCATACCACTTGCTTTCCTTGCTTGCTAACTCCGCAAAGCAGCAATATATTTAATTCTGATTTTTAAATGAGCTTTTTATAAAATGTATACAAAAATTTCTAGACATTTCTTCTTCAGTATTTGCAATTTTTATGTAATACCTTTTTAAAATATCAAAATTGTGATTTGCTTGATAGCATAGCTTTAATCGCATCCTTCAAAAAATTAAAGATATATTTGTATACTCTCAGTAATAGTAAGTATGTTTGTCATTTAAATATTTGTTATTACCGGTATACTTCTATTCTTAGGTGAAGCTCTTTATATTGTCTTAAATATACTTGCTGCGAGTATAAATGTGTAAAGTTTTAAAGAATCGTTAACCCCTTTTGCCCTGTAGGGCTGATATTTCAGCTGCATAACCTATTGGTTATGCAGATCGCTGCAGTCAAAGGGTTAAACCCTGCTCAATATTGAGCCATAGAGGCACAAGACATTCATTTTTCCGATAATAATATTAATACTCAAAATATGCACTTACGAGAATTTCATACAAATTCAGTTTAAACGACCATATAAAATAGGCTTTTCTGATGTGAAGTATTTTATGATATTGATCTGGTGAGCATGTCATTTGCTAGTTGCAGTTAAATTTATTAGTTTTGCATTTTTTAGATATTAAGTGATAGTGTCAGAGTAAGAGATTAAGTTGATTATTGAGGATAATTATGTGCATCATATTCTGCTTGAGAATTGTTATTGTTTGCTTAGTGAACCTGCTTCATTTGCTTATTTGACAAAATTTTGGAATGCTGCTTGAAATAAACAAAGGTATTTGGCTTCATGCTGTGGTATTTACTGCAAGTTTATCTCGTGAAATTGTTATGGCTGTTTGTGGCGTACGGTTGAATGGAAATTCCAGCTGATGCTGGTTCTGTTTACAAATGTGCGTGAATTTGTACAGTAAATGCTTGACTGTGTTGTATTGTTGAAGACTTGTTTTGCAGGATGATGTTTCTTTCCTAGGACCTCAGAATATAACTCACAAACATAACAGGCAATACAGCGCACTGCCCGCGGTCGACTCTGACCAAGACGACTACGACTCGGACTCGCTGACCGACTCGCAGAGCGAGACTCGGACCGCTCCGAGTCGGCGTCTCTCCGACTCAAGCACGGCATCGGATCACTCGTCGCAGAACGTCACGTCGGTCGACGGACACACGGGCTCCACCGGGCAGGGACCAGTCGTTCGAGATCCTACGAAGCAGGGTGGACCACCGATCGAGGCAAAGAATTCATGCCATTCGGAGAAACCAGGAGGCGAAGAAGAAGAAAACTCTGCGACCGAAGTTTCTGTGGCTCAGAGTCGGGCCGATGAGCCGCAGAAGAAGACAAAGCGCCCAGACGGTCGTAATTTCGAAGATTATTCGGCAAAACCACAGATTCGATCAGTGGAAGGAGGAGGTAACAGATTATTAGCTCACTGAACTCTCCACTGCTATTCAAGAGGGTTTTGAATAATTTTTGTATATTATGTCATTTTATCTTTAGCAGATCCTGTCTTTATATCGATAATTTTATGTTGTTGATAGTCATTATGTGTTCTTCTGGCCAACAGTAGAGATCTTTTACGTGTCTTCCACACTATTTTATTTATTACTTTACATTACTGGTACTCATACTCTTCGTAGTATTATAGTATAGATAGTATCATTATCGATAATCTCTACTAAATCTCTACTATCTAAAAGGCTAGTGACTTTATGGTGTTGGTTAGAAAATGACACTTTAATCTGATTTCACACTCCCACTCGACCCATTGGACGGAGCCGTGCAACCCACTTTTGGGTCGCGACCCACAGTTTGGGAAAGACTGTTTTAGGCCATGGTTATCTGCCACACTTATTTTGGCATATTAACTGTTTACATTTGTAATTAATACTATTTTAAAATGTTCTTTTATTCTTGTACATTCTTGTACTTTCATGCAGTACTTGATTTGTGCATATCCATTTACTCGTGTGTGTGTGTGTGTGTGTGTGTGTGTGTGCATCTGAATGAGTGTGGGGAAAAGCTGAAGGTTTTTCTTTATGGTTGATCATTTATTTGGGGGTCATGATGGAATAGCAGTAGGATTCCTGCCATGCATCCATGAAATCTGACCTTAGCCATTGTGTTGCGACATTGGACAATTTCTTCACCTCTGACATGCTCCACTCTTGTTATTCTCCACTTTGTGAACAACGTAATGTGCATTAACCCCTTAACCGGGCGCGACGGCTCAGAGCCGTCCAGTTTACATTGAGTTACAGATTTATTCCCCGTTTAAGGGGTTAACAACCATGTGTTAATAGTAATAATATAGATAAGTATAATAATATATAAAACACATTTGGTAATTTTTTTCAGAATATAAAAGTGTTTATTTCCTTACTGCATAGCAAAGTCTAACTGAAACTTATGAATGAATAATATCAATTTGATGGCATGCTTTATACTTAAGATATGTATTCAGCAGCTTTCTTGATTTCAATGGCTTTTGCTTCGAATGTCCTTTGGAAAGTTTTAAGCTTTGCTGCTTATCTTGTTTCCCTGCATTCAGTGATCAGTATTTAAGTGTTATGCATCTGTATCCTTAAATTTATTGGATACTGTGGTTGACTGCATTGGTATCTTTTAGGCTATCTATGAATTGTATCTATTATAATCTGTGTATTTTAATTTAATTACTGTAAATGAACTTTTTGCATGTGGCAGAAACAGTCAAACTCAGTTATTGTCAGATTCAGGCAAATAGTTCATTGTGTTATATTAAGCACTGCTGATCATATGTACTGTAATAGCTGTTGAATGTTATATGAGCAGAGAGTGAGGATAATAAGTGTGGTGAAGTGATTTCATGTGGATTTGAGTGAGGGTTTGATAGTATGTGTGTGTGTTTGTGTGTGTGTTTGTGTGTGTGTGTGTATGTGTGGTATAAATTAAAAATTGTGCAATAGCGATTGAACACCGGTAATTATAATTAATAATTATAATTATTGATTATAATTAATAATTATTAATTATATTTAATAAAGTTATTGCCTTCATAGGTGTCTATTAATGGACCACTTTTATCAAAGTATTTATTGAAGAAATTTCAGGAATATTTGCTATAATGTCTGATGATTTCTATGCTTTGATGAGGTGTATGTTGAATGTGAATTGAATCAGAGTACAGTACGGATGATGAGACCGATGAACTACTAAACAAGCAGTACGTACAGAGCGCAAAACTTGATATTCCTGAACTTTCTACTTCGCATGCGAATCAAAGCCAGGTAAGATCTTGCGTTTTATTTTACCTAACTCTAGCACTAGTTGACAGATCAATGTTTCTTGAAATTCAAGAGATAAATCCATAATGCATTTCTGTGAAAAAATTTTCTATAGAAAAGCCGAATCAGAAATGAATTCTGTCTTTGGTCTCCAGTTGAATTTGGGTCTACTGGTCTTCTGACAAAAAAGATCTGTGGAATTTACAAAATAATGTCCCAAGCAAAAAATTTCCACATTCAAACACTGCTTTAATTAATAACATAATTATCAGTGGGAGAAAATTTTGATATTTACCAGGAAACATTTTCATCTTTTTTATTCTTTTAAAAGTTGTGCTTTGAAATTTTAGGATGAAAGACAGAAGAGTCGTGCGCGTGAAGGTTAACGGAAACTTCTTCATTTTGCTGTTTTATGAGATTTTTGTCTGACATCAAAATAAATTGAAACTTTTAAAATAAAATATAAGTTATTTTCTTAAGTTTTTAAAGATTTGTTAAAATAAAAGAGAGACTGGACAGAGTTTCAATGAAGACTTTACTTTGATTGGAGATGTTGTGATGTTGTCAGTTGCCCTGCGCGATCCTACAAACGAAGCAGTCTTGATAGAGGGCATCCTCTTTCGGGCCAGCTATCTCGGGTCGACCCAGTTGGTCTCCGAAGGCCAGCCTTCGAAGCGAATGCGAACGGTGCAAGCGCAAGAGGCCGTTAACCGTATCAAGGTCTGTAGCCAAAAGAATTCTCATTTAGTAAATTAACAAGTTCGAGCACAGTCATACAAATACCGTTTTTTTTGTTTTGCATTACTGTGTGTTTTGGTGGATGATTGAAATTTTGATTGCCTGATTGGTTTCGTATGTTTATGATCGATGCTAAACGATTTGTGTTGCATGATCGCCTTGTTCATTGCTACTTAGCTACAGTAAGAACCCATTGGCATGGATGTCAAGGACTCATGCAATGGGATCTTACTTAAATATTCTTTGTTTCCTTTTTGACTTGGATGGCTGTTGTCATGTGAATAACTTCTATTGGTTCTGACTGTAAATATATTTTACAGATTTATTTTGTGATAAATCTGGCCAAGTTGATGGTCATAATTATGAGTTGTCTGACTAATGCCATGAAGCTCTGTATTATTTAAAAGAATGGACAACAATAGATGGGCCTGCAAAGGACACTGCATATGTACAAAGTAGAAGGAGACAGAGGGAGAGAGGAAGACCGAGAAAAAGATGGATTGATAACATCAAGGAAGATCTGGAAGCAAAGAACATGTCAATTGTTGAAGGATGCAGATTAGCGCAAGATCGAGCGAAGTGGAAATGTTTTGTATCTAGCTATTGCCGCCATGCAGGCAGAAAGTGAAGATGGTGATGATGATGATGATGATGATGATGATGATGATGATGATGATGGTGGTGATGATGATGATGATGATGATTATGATGATGATGATGATGATGATGATGATGATGATGATGATGATGATGATGATGATGATGATGATGATGATGATGATGATGATGATGATGATGATGATGATGATGATGATGATGATGATGATGATGATGATGATGATGATATCCATACAGAGAAGTCCCTAAAACATTAGGTAGGTAACAGTAGCATGCAGAGGGGCAAAGAAAATGGTAAATTACTTATGGTATTATAGTGGTGAATTCAGGATCCTCCTAATTATTATATACCGACTTTAAAATGTTTGTATTTTAGTGTTGCCACTGTGATTTGCAGGATGAAAAGTTTTCATATAGGGAGTCGAGTTATACAAAAGTCATTCAGTCCTTTATCTTTTGCGTAATCTTTTGTATGTTTTTTTTTATTTTGTAACTTTACAAATGGTTGTAGAAAAGATTACGGGTAAGTACCTTGTCCTTTTCACTTTTCTTTGTACTTGTCCTTTTCCTTCTGTGTCATTGAACTCGTCTTGGGTCAACTCAGAGCTGCAAATATTGCACTTGGTTCAATTAGATTCATGGGCAGAGCTGTGCTTTCCACATCTGGTTTAGTTATTTAGTTATGTAATGTGTTGACGCAGTCTTTCGACTAGTCACCACAATAATATTGACTTTACTTACTTACTTACTTATCTGGTGGGATTTTGTGAGTAGGAACTAAAGGGTTTTTGAAATACGTGTACATGCATCACAGCCGCAGGAGATTTTATATAAAAGGGTTCGAGCGTCGAGAAAAGAAATTTCGCTGAGAATTTTTTGTCGACCAGGGGCACATCCAGGAATTCAGTTAGGTAGGGGGGGTCGTTTTGTGTTTCATTCTCCATTCTGTCTTAACCAGCCTCTTCCATGTGGATTGATGCATGTTCTTGAAAATTATTGAAGGGACAGAAAAGATGACATTCACTTATTTATTCACACCTTTGTAACTTTATGGCTTTTAACCATGATGAGAAATTAGCTAGCAAAATTTTTGAGGTGGATTTTTGGGGCACAAGCTCCTGTACCCCACCGGTAGTAGAATACCTCCTCTGCTAGTAGGATGTTTCTCTGTCCATCTGTTAGGTATCCTGTTGCAGCTGTTGAACTGCCTCAATTCCAGTATCTGACATGGTTAAAAGGCATACAACAGGCCAGGGCACCATTTCTATGTCTATACAAGCACTCAGATTTTGATTAGATTTGAAACACTGTTGAATTTAACCTACCACTCGACCAGTTAAGATATACTGTATATATTCAATAACAAATTTAATCTTTTCTTTTCAATGGATAGGCCCTATATCCAAGCGCATATGTCCCTGGTGCATGTGGGCGCATCTATGCTGAAGTAATAATGAACATTGACACAAATGAGTTTTCCAGTTTACTTAACTTGGATCGTAGTAATTTGCAAATGTTGCAGAGTAAGTGAAATTGTTGCCAGAGTCAGTTGCAGAGTTGTTTCTTGAATGTTCTGAGATGTTGAGAACATCAATGTAGGGCCTAAAAATTAGAGTAGGCCTATTAGTATTAGGCCTTTAGGTCTTTTGTGAATTTTCGGGCTGTGTATTCTCCGACCATTTCATGACTGTTGGCAAGGCCGCTGAGAGGGGGATAGGAGGCAAATGCCCACGGGGCCTGGCGATCTGTAGGGGGCTTGGGCGGGTCAGATTAGGGTTAGAGTTAGGATTTGGGCTAGGTTTAGGGTGACTGACTTTATGCACGTCGAAAGGCAGATGGGGGCCCATAGAAGGCATAGCTTGCTCACACCTACAAAGGTCATCATCCCTCTTTGCTACTTGATTTGCTCATCCAAAGTCGTGAAAAATCTGAGAAGCAAAAGAAATAGGTCGTCACCAGTTTCAGGCATTCTAGGGGCCCCGCCGGCTACTCTGTGTGGGGGCCTGGAATTTCTCTTGGCAGCCCCGGCTGTTGGTGAGAAATTTTGTGTTCCTCTTGATCATCCTTACGAGGTGCCGGATTTTCTACCCGAGGCAACGATTTGTCATTTAGTCTCGGTGTTTATCATCATTTGGTTCTGTCTCTGATCCGAGTTGCGTCTTTCAGTCACTGCGGTCTCGGGGTAATTTCTGTTTTGCTTTTGCCATTTTCATTTGTGCTTTTTATCATCTTTCTGTTCTCATGCGCACGGTTTCTGTGATTTTTAAAGCTACTGTTAGTAATTTAGTTGAACAGCATTCACTGCCTTAGACAGAATTTCTTATTTCATTTGCAGAACTGGGTTTCAGTCTGTACTTTTGATACTTTTCACTCTTATCTAGTGGAGTACACCTGTAACTAGTTGTCTATCACATTCTGTGTATTATGCATACATTTGACTGTTATATATGTATGAAAAAGGCAGTTAAGCATGTCTTGGTACTTGGATGAGTGCCTGTTATGGATAGACTCACAGTATTGGAGACCATCTCACCTAGTCATCGCCAATCGGCAGATACATTGATAGCAGCGTTAAACTGTGAAGGTAAACGTGGGTCTAGAGCAAGTCTCAATTATAATGACCTGCATTCAGGATGGATTGAAGTGGCTGCTGCTGCTGCTGATGCTCTGTTTCAAATATGGGGCCATCTTTGCCTTTGCCTTTGCCTAAAGTTGCCTGTGTTGCTGGAGATGCAGCCAGACAGTGGCATCGAGCGGAGTTAAAAGTCAAAAGTTTAAAAGTTATGTCCAGCAGTAGAGTTGATGTTATTGAATTTGTGGTTTTTCTTCTGAAGGCACCCGAGGGAGAGACTCAGCCGAGCACAGAAGTCGATTTGTTCGTATCGGCTGAAAAGATCATGGTCCTCAACACAGACCTTCAGGTGAAACTGCTTTCAGCATCTGATCAGCCAATTCTTCTATATTGATATTTGCTAATAGAACTTGTCAGCTGCATTGATTGACTTATTTTGGTTGCCATAATGACATCATCATCATCACTATCGCCATCATCATCATCGTCGTCGTCATCATCATCATCTGGTTCTCTGCTTGAGACAGGTTCATGGCTCCATTGTTTCCATTCCTGGCTGTGCCTCTTCTTTGATTTCTGCATGGGTTTCTGGTGAATAAATGGTCAGACCTCTTAACGATATGTTGGATTTTATTACTGCATCCAAAGCCAAGTGCTTGAGTTTTCATATGTTGTCAGATGTGGTCGACTGAAATTTTTAAACAATTTTCTCACAGGAGATTATGATGGACCATGCTCTTCGCACCATCTCGTACATTGCCGACATCGGTGAAATTCTTGTGGTAATGGCGCGTCGTAGCCCTACAGTGGCGTCTGCCTCTGACAAGTCGTCAGCGCAGCGCAGAAGTCAGGCGAAATTGTGCTGTCACGTCTTTGAGTCCGATGAGGTGAGTGCTTGTGCTCTGCCATTGTTTTCCTTTCTTTAAAAGCTTACTATTATTACTCTTTACTTTACTCTCTCTCTCGCTCTTCTCCAATGTTCCCTATAAGATGCGCGCCTACTACGCAGCCGTGCGCACGACAAGAAAACGCCGTACAGCAGTTTCCAGCCGCCGTGCAGTGACTTTAAGCTTCAAATAACACTGATTTTGTTGTTATCTTGGGTGACTTCTGTGAAAAATTCAGGTGCTCATGCATGTAAATATGCTGCTCAGGCACTATACTTTTCCACACACACTCAAAAAATATTAGAGGGAACATTGTTCTTCTCCTCTCTTTCTCTCTCTCTCTCTCTCTCTCTCTCTCTCTCTCTCTCTCTCTCTCTCTCTCTCTCTCTCTCTTTCCCTGCCAGAAATTATGTGAGTCATTCTCATGTAACTGCCTTTGCTTTTAGCAAAATATCTTCTGAAAAACGAGGATTTCTTTTCATGTAAGCAGAGTTTTGTAAAATTGTAAAATCCTGTGCGTTTGGCAGAATATTTTGAACAAAATTGGAGCAAATCATTGAATTCTGCAATGAGTTTTAAACCTTCCATTGTTTTACACTTTTTTCAAAATTAACATTGTGAAAAATCTATCCGAAAATAGCAAGAAGTGTAAGTTTAAGGGGACTTCAACGCTTTATAAACCAAAAGAAATGCTTTTAAATTATACATATTACTACTCATGAAAGCTTTTCTAAACATAGACACTCCAAGGAGAAGCGATATTCTAGAAAAACCGCATTGCCAGCACGCTTGTTGTTTGTCCGTATCTGTGCTTATGTTGTTTGATGCGTTTCTGTTTTGATTTACAGGCCCAGCTTATTGCTCAGTCGATTGGTCGCGCTTTTCACGCGTCATACGTGGAGTTTCTAAAGGCAAACGGCATCGACAACCCAAGTCACATTCAGGATCTTGACTACCAAGAAGTGCTGAACCAGCAGGAAATATTTAGCGAAGAACTCAGCCTGTTTTCAAATCGTGAAATGCAGAAAGAGGTGTGCACTGTGCACAGTTTCTTTTCAATTGTTTTCTGTACTGTTGTAGAACTTTGTTATAACATACTTAGCACGTCTGTAAAATTTAGTCCGTAATATCCAAGGGTATATATTATATCCGATACCATCCAATATAGTGACACATCACATGGGACCATACATTGTGGTGGTACGCTATAACCTAGTCCGTTATAGCGAAGTTCTGTTGTATTTTAACATTGTTTTTGTTGTTTTTGGAAAGACAAAACGTTTCATGTGGTTAATTTTCATTGGTTCCTGATTAGAGTCTTTTGCTGTGAATATTTTAGAATTGGTATTTATTTATTTATTTTATTTTATTGTCATGTTTTTCCAGAAATGATGAAGTATCCACATGGAGATTCACAGTAGAGAGTGACACGGTAACAATTACCGCGGATTTCCAGCGGTGACAGCAGTAGTTGCCATGGCAATGGGGAAAATTTGGCCGGGAAGTGGGCGGTATTTACCACGGTAATGGATGGTGTGGGGATGGGACAAACACTGCAAGGATGGGGAGAAGCAGTGCAGTGATGGGGTGGTGACGGGGAGAAATGTTTGGATGCGGGGTGGGGATGCGAATAAAAATTTGTCCCTTGTCACTCTCTAATTCACATAAGTAGTTGTATGAAGAATTTTTTTAAAGAGAGATTTATGTGCTAATGAACATTTTGTGTTCACTGCCTTATGTTGGGAGAAATATTGAGCACTTGAGTGCAAGCCAGACAGTTTAATTTTGTTTCAAGTAGAAGAATTAAAGAAAGTACACCTATTCCATACAGTAGATGAAACGTTCGTAGTAATAATAAAATATGATTATTTTGATGGTTTATAGGTCACCGTGTCAAAGGCCAAAGGTGAACCATTGGGTGTGGTGATAGTTGAGTCTGGTTGGGGAAGTCTACTGCCAACGGTCGTATTGGCCAACATGTCCCCCGTTGGAGCAGCGGCCAGGTGTGGGCAGTTGAACATCGGCGACCAGATCATGTCGATCGACGGTGTCAGTCTCGTCGGTCTTCCTCTGACAACGTGTCAGAGCCACATCAAGGTTGGTTAATTCAGGACAATATGAAGACTTCTGATTGGGGGCTGTCCATAAATTATGTCAACAATTTTGGGGTAGTTTTTGACCTTCTCCTCCTCCCTTGTCAACAAATGTCAACTTTCAGTGGTCCCCGTATAATTATGTCAAAAACTTTTGACCCCCTAAGATCAGTGATGGGTCTGCCTAAAATGTTTAGAAGGTTATTTTTTTGTGTGGTGATGACCTTTCCCCTTTTTTGCTCATCATGTGTTAAAATGATTACTTTTTTTGCTTGTCGAGCTTTTCTTTGTTGTAATAAATAGTATTCCATGAAATTTTATATTTTTTGATTATTTATAAAAAGTGAAATTGATGACGTCAACTTTTCTTGATCCCCCCTCTCTCCTGTCAACAACTGTCAAACTTTTTCAAATCCCTATTTTGTTGATGTATTTAATGGACAGCCCCATTCTGTGACCCTGTTTTTGAAACGACTTAAATCTCATCTCTTCACCGACATGCAGTAATCGCAGCAGGAGTGCTTCTGGGTGATTTGTCAGAAGAGGAGCTATACAAATATTCTGTTTTGAGGCAGTAGCCTAAGTATGCATTGCTAAAGATGTATCCATTTAGCTGCCTTATGCTATCTTTATGAGGCATCAAGGAGCTTTGATTTCAATGCGATTACTGTTTGCAGAGTACGAGTTCCTTTTTATTTGATGTAGAATCAAATGGTTCATAATTAAACGTAATTTGTCGTAATGCAAATTGTTGTAATGAGAAATTCTGTTACTTCAAAGTGAACAACAGATTGAGTTTAATTAAATTTTAGTTGAACTTTAAAAGTTTTGGAAGCTGATCTGTTCATGAATTTGCACTGAATTATAAGCATCAGTATTGACCTAAATTGAAAGACTTAAATTAAGATTACAAGAGCCCAGAACAGTGAATTAAGATTAAGCAATCACCCAGACTGTGTTAATAATAATAATAATAATAATAATAATAATAATAATAATAATAATAATAATAATAATAATAATAATAGTGGGGTTTAGAGTGGTTCACTAAGATCTGCCCTGTGTTAGAACCATTATGTTCCATCCACCCAAACATTCATTCCCATTATGGTCTTGCTGTGTAATCTCCTTCTTTGTCCTCTGGTAGATATGTTTCTGTGTTCTCCTTTGTCTTCTTGTAGAGCGTCCGGAATCAGTTGGTTGTGAAGCTCGTCGTGGTTTCATGTCCTCCGGTCGTTGAAGTCCTCATCAAGAGGCCGGATGTTAAATACCAGCTTGGATTCAGCGTTCAAGATGGAGTGGTTTGTGTCGTCTGTTTGTAAATCAATTTCAGCGAAACATTATTTATTGCAACTGGAATTCACGGATTTTTTAATGTGAAAATTGAACCCCACTCTAGTGCATTCACATTGCTGCGTTGTTGATATGCTTTATTGTGTTAAATGACGTGAGAAATTTGTGATATTTTGCATTGTTATTTTTTCGTGTTATCGCATTCCTGTCGGATCTTTCTAGATTTGCAGTCTCCTTCGCGGTGGAATTGCCGAGCGCGGTGGCGTTCGCGTTGGACATCGTATCATCGAAATCAACGGCCGAAGCGTGGTTGCCATCTCGCACGAAACAATTGTCGAGTTGCTGGCTGCATCTGTTGGTGAAGTAAGTGCTAACAGCAACTACACAGGTTTTCAATGAATATGAAATTCAGCAGTAAACTGGAATATCAACAGGTAAAAATCCGGTAGTTTCAGGAAGAAATGTCCTTATGCTTCGTTGCTTAACTTTGGTATTCGTCTGACGGGAACCGGTCTTGCAACGCCAAGTGTGTAGATCACTCGACTTCTGCCGATTGTTGCAAAAATTCTCTCTGAGCGCGATCTTCTCTGAACCGTGAATTTTCTCAAAGTCGTGGATTTTCTTATTTCAGATCCAGATGAGGACGATGCCGACGTCGATTTTCCAACTTCTCACTGGACAGGACGTGCCCCACTACATTTAACCGCTGGGGTTCTGTCCGCGTTTCGGCCAAAAGAACACCGCATCTCTCTCTTGACGCATCTCACCGTCTCGTCTGATGACTTCTGCATGACTCGGCTTGTGCTTGAGCGGTAGTCACAGTTTCGCGAAGTTAGCGGCAGTTTCTGCGTCTTAAGTCCAAACTGTCGCTTAAGACAGCCTTATGGTTTCACATTCGGTCGGAGTGAAACTTGTGACTGGACATCATTTCTGGTCATTATATTTTGTCATATTGCTTTTAGAGGACGTATATTTTCGTGTCGTTGCACCGTCTTGTGCTTGCGTCTCATCTTTGTATTTGTGTGTTTGTTCGAAGTTCTGTTTCAGAGTTCTCTAATGAAATCGGTTTTCTCGCCCCATTCCACGACATCATCCATCCATCGGCTGACTCGACCCTGTGGACTATGGATGGACGATGTCGTGGAATGGACAAGAGAGCCAATTGCATCAGAACAGCAAAAGACAAAGCGATGTAAGTGAGCTTTGTTGTTAACCTGCATAGTCTCTGACCCTCAGCAAGCGATGTCGAGGGACAACCATCTTTAAGGCCAACCAGACATTTCAGTATCTGTCTTTGTTTGTCTTGTGTCTGTTAACTTTTTATCTCGATTTTACTGCATATATTCAATAATTCGATCTTTTCGTACGGTTGCGTGGTTCGCATTTCACTAGATTTATTTCCTTGTTGTGAAACGTCAAGTTTATTTGAATGAAAAGGTGTGGACACAAGACCAAAAATTTGCTTTTTTTACCCTTTGCATTGCCGGAATAATTCTTGTTTGGGTTCTTTGTTGAGTCTCTCTCTGCTTTTTCAAGAGCTTATCGAGATCTGCTTTTCGGATCCAGTCGTAGATTCTGTTTCTGATGATGTGAAAAAAATTTTGTCGTTTTTGTCCGTTTGTGCTAAGCATTGAACCAATTCTGGTGCACTTTTGTTAGATAATTTGTATGAATTTTTTGCGCGTAATCGTACAAAGTTAGCTATTGTTGTATTGCTGCTTCTTTCACTACTTTGCAAGCCAGTTTTTAACACCGTTTTACCGCATGTTTATAGATATTTTTCTTAGGAGTTATCGCATATGGATGTTTGACAATAACGGTGATGATAATAATAAATTAATTGTAAAAATATGATATAATACTTGCATTGATGTACTTTCATAGCACCAGTTTCAATAGAGGATGATTCCATAAAACTGTAATTTCATCCGTCAGATTCCCAGTCAATAGAAGTACATCAGCCATGCAGAATGAAAATAGACTACTTGGGTTTTTATTCTTCTGTGGAAATTTCTCTAAATTCTGTTTGAATGTTTAGGTCGAAGTTTTCAGGCTGTGGTCCAGCAGAGTACGATAGAAGACTCCTGGACTTTGTATACGAGTATAACGTGACATCTAATAACTAGTCATAAAGATTTTTAGAAATTCAGCTGTACTGGGTTTTGATTTAACTTTGTGGCCTGAGTATTCACGACAAACGCCTGTGCGTCTACGAGCGTATTTGTAATCGCAAATTTCACTATCGGTTGTTCTGGTGCCTTGCGGACAACTCGGTATCATCTGACAGATGGACGTACTTTAGGCATTTATAAAGTGCCGTGCAATTCTTGCATATCAGTGAAGTAACAGCTTTCGATTTGGTTTCTTTTGATGTTCTTTTGGCTGTTGGGACAACAGCCGTGCATTTTCAAAGCTTTAGTGGCATTTCTTATAAAGGGTTGAGTGGCACTTCTTTTGGAATGGCAGACGTTTCGTAGCTTAAGCCGAAGCAATTTGAGTTTATTACTTTTTATTACTTTATATAATTCTTTATATTGTTGTTGCTTCTGTGGATTTTGAAGTTCTTTCACTATTGGACCGTACAATGTACAATCAGACCATACAACGTACAATTAGACCGTACAATTAGGTTGTACAATGTTTGAAGTCGTACGTCGAATGAATTCTAGCAATAAACCCCATTTGCTTTTTGGCGTGAAACTGAAATGCATTCAAGAATGTCATAAGTTGTTTTGCTTTTTTTGCAAAGTCGTTCAAGTGTTAGCTCCCTCATTTGACTTTGTTAGGGTTAGCTCCTTGAACATGTGTCTTATGTATTTCCATCATAGTACTGTTCCACCTTTGGCCACTCAGTAATAAACCATGATTAAAGTCTTTAAAATGCGCCACACCAGAGCTCACCTTCTATTTATAATGTTGCTCAAAATGTCTGCGACTGAGGCTTCGCCCAGACCCCAGTACGGAGGAACTAATGACCTTGAAGCATTTTTTAGTTTGGGGATTGCCATTATCCTGTCATAAGGTATAACATTTATTATTTGCAATTTAAATTTCTCATTTGCATTTGTTGCTTTGGTGCACTTCAGGGCTATTTCTAGGATTATCAATTTGGGGGGTGTCGGTCAATTCTGGGGGTCCCCTGCCAAAAAAGTCTGACAAGCAAAAAAATGGGTCACCGCATAGCTGAGATTGGGGGGAGTGTGGGGGTGTCGGTCTCAAATTGGGGGGGTGTGTTGGGGTGTTAGGAGGGTGTAAAAATATCCCTGGTGCACTTATAACAGTCTATTAAGATGGCCTGTATTTGCTCGTATTTGCCTACTATGTCGTGGTAGGCATAGGAATAATAAGACTTCCCTTGTAACTAATGGACCATCACGAACGGGGGAAGACGGAACGTGGACCGGCTTCATAAAAGTTTGAGTATTCCTGCCCTAAAGGATACAATTGACTTTTGTCTTTGAGAAATGAACGCATATTTGCTTTGGCCTTATTAATTTGTTGTGGGTTATTTATTTTGCTTGAAAATGTGTCGAATTACGACTTAAGGCTTGCTTAATGCCCAATCGAAGAAGGCCCGGTCTAATTCCATGTCATCAAGCACAGTCAAACAGCTGAGGCAGATGGTGATTGAGCTGATTTCATGAGGTCTTTGTGGTAATCGAAGTGAAAACAATGAGTCAAATTGTTTGCACAGAGAAGATACAGGAATCAATTCTGTTTGTCAAATGCAATGACACACATGACCAGTTGAAATATGAGGCTGTGATCTCCACATGATCCATGTTCCCAGAAGTCGATTTTTAAAAAAAAGGAGTGGGGTATGATGGCCCCAACCCAACTTTCTTCAACTTCCAGTGGGGGGAGGGGAAGGAATCAATCAGACTGCTAGAAATTCTAACCTTCCTTCATCCGCTTCATGTTGTTCCACAATTTGAGCGCAGAAGTGTGACGTTCGAAGACTTCATAAGTTTCAAGTTGTTCTTCCACTGATATTGAACTTAAGAAATTTCATTTTTCAATGGCAGAGTAGACTTCTGATTCTTATGCTGTGTTTTATTTCTATGCTTAAGGCTTAGTTTTGGTTCATTTGCTACTTGAAGTTTGTGACTGATGAATATGACGTAGACTTTGGAAGAATGTTGTACGTGTGTCCGGTGATAGTGTCGTCGTGCAATGTATCTCTCTTTATTATGGGCGAGCAGCGGTGAGTTTTAGGATTATGTTCATTGATAAGACTGCAGTCATTTGAACCGAAATTTAATTTCAAGTGCATTGTCGAAATGGTTGAGTAGAAACGCTGAAAATGTTGCCTATTCTTCGTACTTATTGTGCAGAAGTTTTCTAAATTTTGGTCACTTTTTTGCAGTTTAGCTACGTCAAAAGAGTAATTTTTTAATTGTCACAGTTATCCTTATGAGGTTCTTGTGTAAATTATCGATCGTCTGTATGTCTGTCTGTCTGTCTGTCTGTCTGTCTGTCTGTCTCTCTCTCTCTCTCTCTCTCTCTCTCTCTCTCTCTCATCAGCTCCTATTTTCAAAATATTTGATGTGGCCACTGTTTTATCTGAATCAACAAGACAGAGGGGAGATTTGGATGACAAGATAATCTATTCAGAATTGTTAAACGGGATTTGAATGGTTTTTGAGTCAAACCGTCGAGTTAACTACAAATATACATATACGTGACTTAGAAATTTCTCTTTGTGCATTTTTTGGTGTCTTTTTAGGTTAGCTGTATAATGTATAACAGTACAGTGATAGTGTATGCCTGTAATACATTGTAGATTTAAGTGTGCTCTTAACAGGGGCGGATCCAGGCACCTCGAAATCTGCAAAGGCGGGCCCAGGCCCTGGCGGTCACAGGGGCCCATCCAAGGCATAAATGTTTGTATTTATGGCTACATCCCCCACATCTTCCACTCTTGGTATCCTGACATTTATTCCGAGGGGGCAAAGAGGCAGCACAGGTTGGCCCCCGGCCGTGACTTGTAGTGAGGTGGCGTTAGCGAATTGAATTCCGTCTCTCGTTCAGTGATCTGTTAGTATTTGCAGTGGCGTAGCCAGGATTCCGGAATGGGGCGAAGGGGGGAACATCAACATTTTTCTGGTGGAGAAGTCTTGACGGACAAAAAACGTCATGCAAAGCGATTTATTTTTCATGCATCGACCTCATAACTACCTCCTCCCCTCCCTCTCCCCCAACTCAACGGTTGGTTTCTACAGGATGGTGCAAAAAAGTGGAATAGTCACATTTAGGTTTGCATTTAATATAGTCCAGTTTTTTTTGCGCCACCCTGTACAAATACCATGACCGGTCCCAACCCTAATAGGGGCCACCCCCTCTTGGCTCGCCAATTAGTATTTGCATTTAGTTTATCAGTGGAGCTGTGAATCAGAGTGGAAATCGAAGAGTTGGTGATGTTTGACGTTTTCATTTTGTCTCTCAACGAAAACATGAAATTACAGTCGTTTGGTTAAATCGATTTCTTAGCAATTTGATTTGCGTCATTTCCAGCTTTTCATCTTTCGTATCAGTGACTTGCATTGGCGCCCATGCATTAGGGCAGGGGACACTTGCCCTCTGGGCGGGCCCCTGGCAAATGCAAATCTGTTTCGTAAACTACACATTTACTTAGCGCACTGATTCCGCACTAAAATTTGAAAACCTTGCGAAAATATTAACCGTTACCATTGTGTTTAGCGGTTGTCCATTAAAGACGTCAACAAATTTTGGGGCAATTTTGAACCCTTCCCCTCTGTTAACAACTGTCAAATTTTCAGTGTCCTCATATACTGTAATTATGTCGAAAACTTTTGATCCGCCCAAGATCAGTGACGGGTACCCTTTTTGGTGATGACATTTTCCCCTTTTTTGCCCATCAAGTGTAAATATGTGTTGGTGATGACTTTTTTCTTGTCATGCTTTTTCCCATTGTAATAAATACGCTGTAGTAGTATTCCATGAAATTTTCAATTTTTTGATTATTTGTAAAAAATGAAATTGTTGACGTCAACTTCTATTGACCCACCCCACCCCTGTCAACAACTGTCAAACTTTTTTTGACCACCTGCCCCCTATTTTGTTGGCGTAATTAATGGACAGTCCCTTTGCCCCTCCTCGTGGAAAATGCTAATCTAATTTCGGATTTTGTCTCTTTGAAGCATTTCCGTGGGCGCCCATGGTGACTTGCAGCCTGATGAATGTCAGCGGCAGCATGGGCGTAAAACACGGGGGAGACGGCGGGGGACGCCCCCCCCCCGAATAATCAGTTGGCGGGGACAGAGTATCAATTTTGCCCCCCCCCCCAATGTTTTGGGTTATTTGGTCAAAAAATCTATCCTACCCCATGATGTTGATGCCAGAATTACGCCAAATCCGCATTCTCTCATTTCGGATGAACTTTTTTGCTTGTCGGGGTATTTGGAGAGGGGAAAATATAAAAATATCAGGATGACCTTCTTTTTGTCTTGTCAAGACGTATTTCATGGGCGATTTTAAGTCCCCATCATATTATGCAATATCCCCCATAATGGAGGGGGATTTTTATATTATATTTCTGGGGGGTCAACTTTTAAAAAGTCATTCTATTCCCACCCCACCCCCAATGTTTACGCCACTGTGCAGCAGCTGCACAGTTCAAATGGGTGCGACCAAACAAATCGAAGAAGATTGAATTCTGCGCAAAGGTGGATTGACAAACATTAATTAGATTACTGGACCTACTGTACATGGACTGTGATCAAACGCTGCGTCCTACCTTGCGAAGGTGTCTTTTGCATGGGCTGCACTACGGCCTCTGACAGATGCAGCTAGATAGGCCTAAGGGACTGTCCATTAATTACGTCAATAAAATAGGGGGTTGAAAAAGTTTGACAGGGGAGAGGGGGTCAAGAGAAGTTAACGTCAACGATTTCATATTTAACAAATTATCTAAAATAGGAAATTTCATGGAATACTACTTATTACAAACGAAGAAAAGCCTGACAAGCACAAAAAGGCAATCATTTGACACCCGATATGAGCAAAAAAAGCAAAAAGGTCATCACCGCACAAAAAATAATAACCTAAACTATTTAGGGGGAACCGTCACTGATCTTAGGGGGAGGAGGGTTTTCACAATTATAGGGGGTCACCGAAAGTTGACCATTGTTGACAATGGGAATGGGGTCAAAAATTGTTAACATAGGCCTAATGGACAGCCCCTAGCTATAGGCCTAATATCGAAACGCACGAAAGATATCATAGGCTTATATTCGGTGACATAGGCGTCAAATTGGATGAAAAAGTGGGGACCCAAGTCACCCAACTCCTATACATCTTCCCTCAGCCTTTCAGAAAGTGAGGGGCTCATGTCCAGCGGCCTAATAGAGAAGTTTACGCCTATATGTTCCTTGAATATTCGAATGAATGCATATTAATCGTTGAAGGCTGGCATAGAATGAGGAGCCGTAAGGATCTGCTCCAATCCGACCAACGACAATACCATATCAGGCACGTCTAATTAGGGCCGTCTCAACCGGAGCATGCCGCCGGGGACTGGCTCTTCTATGCGCTGCCCCATCGCTTCCTGTGGACTGCGCATGGACGACGAAGCAGTCAGAATCGTCGTCGGCCTCCGCCTCGCGGTGTCAACATCTGCGAGCGACACGCGTGCCTCTGTGGAGAACAGGTCTCTGAAATCTGATCCCATGCGGGTTGCCCTGCTCGCTTGGGCCAGGTCGGGTGCCACGTCACACGATGATCAACGACGTGGTTTACCGGGCGCTATCTCGAGCGAGTATTCCATCTGCCAAGGAACCATCTGGTCTTTCGCGATCTGACGGTAGAAGACCGGACGGCCTCACTAGCTACTCTGATCCCGTGGCACGCCGGTCGCAGTCTCATCTGGGACGCAACCGTGGCAGACACAGTTGCTGCCACCCATCTGCCCATTACAGTGGCGTCGCCAGGAATTTTTAGTTGGGGAACTTGGGGGCAAAGGGGGCTAGCGTGTCAGATTCCTTACCCACCACTCAACCACCCCCTCCACAGAAAACTTTCTCAACGGATTTGCGCGAATCTGGTAGGCGGTCTGGGGCAGGTTAGAGGCTGGCCATGTTACGGCGCTTCATAAATAGTCGAATAATAATAATAATAATAATAATAATATATATATATATATATATATATATATATATATACTGTATATATATATATCCATGGGTGAAAGAGATGCGGTGAATCGCCGTTGGCAACGGTTAATTATTGTTGGTGTGATGTCGTTGCTCTCTTGCTCCTCTCAATCACAGATGACGACATTGCAGCAGCAGCAGCAGCAGCAGCAGCAGCACGTATAAATCGTCGGTGCCTGATTGGAGATTTCTCTGCGGCTCTTAATCGTCAGGCGCTATATAAATGGTTGGGGCAGCGACATTCCATGGACGCTGAAAGAAATTCCTGTCTCCGGCTCTCTCTCCCCCTCTCCCTCCTTCCTCCCGCTCACCCTCTCTTGTCTCTGTCTCTGTCTCTGTCTCTGTCTCTGTCTCTCTCTCTCTCTCTCTCTCTCTCTCTCTCTCTCTCTCTCTCTCTCTCTCTCTCTCTCTCTCTCTCTCTCTCTCTCCCCGTCACTCCTCCAACTGGCACTCGACCGCCGCACTGTTGCGGTTACGCGGACGGAACGCATCGCGTGTGGTCGTTCTGTGTAGATGGGGGGGGGGGGGGAGAATGAAGGAAGGGGTAGGGGTAGGGTTAGGAGTGCTGCCGCTGCTGCCGTTGAGAGTAATATCTTGAAGGGCTTTCGATGACCCAAAGTCTCTAACGACGGACGATCAACAACCCCGAGGAGGACAACACAGCGCCCAGACACCCCTCCCCTCCCCTCCCCAAGAACAACTTCACTGCCCCCACCTTCTCCCCTCTCTGCCTCTTCGATCGTCTGTCGTCGCGTGTCTTCCTCCTTCGGTCGTCGAAAGTTCAGCAAATATCCATTCTGTTAGTTGTTTCGATCGCGAATTTGATCGATCGATCGATCGATCGGTCGAGAAAGAGATCGATTGTCCCCCTACCTCCCCCGCACCCCCGCTGCTCTCTCCTCTCTTCCTCCCTCCCTACTTCGTCATTCTAGGTGATCTAATTCGAGCGATAATAGCGGACGACGACGCAGAGAGACAGAGACGACGTCTGCACCGGAAGTGAATCGGAGGAAATATGGACGCCATAATTCGGCAGACGTTGCACGTGACGCTGCTCAGGTGGAATCGGTCGGAAGATGACGACGACGATGATGACGTCGACGGCGGAGGAGGAAGAGGAGGAGGAGGAGGAGGAGGAGGAGGAATTCTCTGCGGTCTTTTCTCGTCACCAACCTGACGGTCGTCTTACCGAACGGAAGGACGCTCACCGGAAATGCCTTCGAAGACTACGACGGCGGCGGCGGCGGCTCCAGGGGCGCCGCTGGTACTGTGTCGGCGGCGGCGGCGGAGGACAATGCGGGCGCCGGGTACTACGTACTGGCGGTACTGCTCGTCTACAGTATGTCGGTCGTGGCTCTGCTGGCGTCGCACATCAAGAGAAAGCACGTGAAGATACTCGAAGATCGCGAAATCCATAAGTACCTGAGAGAATTCCAGGTAAGACGCGAGCGCGGACATGGACCCGTGGGTTGGGTCCGCCCGTGGGTTGGGTTCACCCGTGGGTCGGGTCCTGAGTTGGGTCAGAAATGCCCATGTTATTTTAGGGAATGGCAGGATGGGTATTTTCCACCGGATCCGGATATTTTGGGTCAACATTTGCCTGGATCCGGATCAGAGGCGAATATTACCGCCCAGGATTAGAATGATCCTGCGAGTCTTGAGTTCGCAGGTAGATGACCAATGGGGTTGAAAGTTTTAAAAAAACATTTCCTCTTAACTAAAAAGACTCATTAAGCTATCACACGTTCCACAAGCATAAAGTATCTTCGACACGTTTTAAAATCGCAATTATTGCAAGTTCAAAGTGAAAGTTGAACGAAATCTGTAAAGAGTTACAATGAAATCATCGAACAAAGAGATTAAAAGCTAAGGCAAAAAATCTCAATAGTCGGTAGTTTTGTAACATAAGTCTTTAGCGAATCCGGATATTGCCGGATACCACACTATCCGACGCCGGAGCAAATGTCCGGAGCGGTTTTCCGGTCATTTCCTAATGTTTATGGAAGGTTGGATTTGGTTGAGTAAGAAAATAAGTCATGATTCCAGAAACTGTAATGAATTACGGCGGGTTGGGTTGGGTTGGGTCAAATAACCCTAATGCTATCGTGGATCGGTTGGGTCTGAATCATTATGGGTTGGGTTGGGTTGGGTTTTAATGGATGGATCAATGGGACAGGTCTTCTGAGGGGGCGTGGGATATCTGAAATGCAACCCTTCCCCAACATCATGTTATTTTGAGATTTCCCATGATTTCGTTTCTAATAATTATATCGGCTGCCGCATGGACAATGGACATCGCTTTCGAGCAGACGTGTTTCAAGCTTCGATTTTTTTGCTCTCTAATTATTCAATTCGAATGACAATACAGCTGAAGAAAGAGGGCCAATTCATAATCAAAATCTTGCACTATTATTAGCTCAATCAATCGATCGGTCGATCGATCGATCGGTTGATCAATAAGTCAGTCAGTCGGTCGGTTGATCGGTCTGTCAGTACTCTCAGGTAACCAGCAGCTACGGAGCATAATATGTTCGCCTTCGTGTGTTTGTGACAGGTATAAGGAAGTAGTGAATTATTCACCGACGGTAACATTTTGCAATCTCCCCCCCCCCAAGACACTCCTAAGAGCGGCGCTTCGTGGACCATGGTGAAATTGAGTCCGTCTCAGTGACTCTTTGACTCACAGACTGACTCACTGGTCGGAGCTGTGGATCGCCTAGGAACCAGAGATGTAGTACTTGGTACTTGTACTTGTACTCGAGTTGTACTCGAGTACAAATTTTTAGTACTTGTACTTTTACTTGTACTCGGAGGCCAGGTACTTGTAGTCTTGTACTTGTACTTGTACTCGGAGTTTTTGGAATGCAAGTACTTGTACTTGTACTCGGAGGCCAGGTACTTGTACTTGTACTTGAGGCATTGTGTACTTGCTACATCTCTGTTAGGAACCCTCAAATGCAGTAGATCCGGGGCTTTTTCAGCGTGAACGCACGGGAACGGCGTTCCCACACTTTTTTGCCAGATTCCGGAAGACTAATAAATTATTATACTAGTATTCTGCACAACAGTTACTCTGGACAGTTTTAATGGTAAATTAACTCTTTGAGTCCCTTTCGCTTTCTTGTAAAAGACGTTTAGTTCTTTAAATATCCTGTATAAATTATTATAATGTTCAGTGGGCAAAGTCAGTTTTAATTTCTTACGACAAAACAGTCTCGTGAAGCGAGTTCCCGAACCTTTATTCCTCGAAAAACGCGTCGAGTATAAAGGAGTTGCTTTTGTTCAACCTACTTGCAACAAAATCGTGGCTACAGACGTAAAAAGAGAAAACTTAGCAATAATTAACTGGTCTCGTTTGATTAAAACAGAACCGAGAAGGTAGACAAAAGAACGCTATTTGAGAGAGAGAGAGAGAGAGAGAGAGAGAGAGAGAGAGAGAGAGAGAGACAGAGACAGAGACAGAGACAGAGACAGAGACAGAGACAGAGAGACAGAGAGAGAGAGAGACAGAGACAGATTGCTTATGGATGAAAAGGCCGAGGTTACAGAGACATACATTGAAACGCTTACGTTTCGAAAATTCACTCGGTTACTCGCTCATTCGATTAGACGGTCAATCAATCAATGAATCAATCACTGAGGCAATCAATCGCTCAGTCGACCATTCGATCGATCGACGAATCAGTGGCTCCTCAGAGTCCTTCGACGGCAAACGATTCATCCGAAGAGTGATTGACAGGTCGAGACAGACTGCGTCACGTGATCAGAAGAAACAGAGAGAGAGAGAGAGAGAGAGGAACCGTTCGAAGGAGGGTATAGAGTGAGGGGCAGTTGCGTCTGAGGAGTTGAAACGTTGACTTACATGCTTAGGAGAGGGGGAGGGGGAGGGAGGAAGGGAGGGGGAAGGGGCCGGTGGTGTGTTTTGCTTCGATCGATGTCCGTTCTTTATGTTTTGATCGATTGAATTCTGGTTCTTTTATCGCAACGAAGACGAAAGGCTTTGAAACTTTTGCCAGCAACCGTCAGATCACAGGAGAGAGAGAGAGAGAGAGAGAGAGAGAGAGAGAGAGAGAGAGAGAGAGAGAGAGAGACGGAGACAGAGACAGAGATAGAGACACAAGTGAAAAAAGTAAGTAAAATCTCGTAAACTTATACAGCGCTTTGGGGTGTAGTACAGCAGTAGCTGCTTATTCTTATGCGCTTAATCTTTCTTGAAATAGCCATAGACAAGGTGGGTTGTCAAAAGTCAGTGTATCTATGAGGCGGCGAGTCAGGTTGTTACTGCTATGGAGGAAATGACTTTTCGAATAGGAAGGTTTTAAGTTTAGACCTAAAGGCTTGAGGAGACAGTGAAGGAATTAAAGGAAATGAGGATTCGGAACTTATTGTTTGACCATGTCGTAGGCTGCGGAGGGAAGCTGGAATTGAATTCCAAAGTTCTGGCGCGGCGTATAGGAAGTAGAGACAGAGACAGAGACACAGAGAAGTAGAGACAGAGACACAGAGAAGTAGAGACAGAGACACAGAGAAGTAGAGACAGAGACATAAAGAGGTAGAGACAGAGACACTTGGAATCACAAGCCCTTTGGTTTGAGTATCAGGACATGGATTCATTTGCACTCCCTGGAAATATTGTGAAGTTATGGAAAAAGTTAAATTACTTTTTAGAAGGTAACCTTTATATAGTACTAAGTTAAAATATTAATTTTTATAAAATCCGATGAACTTGCAACCCCTGGAAAAATTTTCATTTCTTTCGTCGCAAGACTCTGTTCTGAACCCCTTGAAAAATTCCTGTGGACGCCCATGCATCCGAAGCAGCTTTTTATAGCTCCAGTCAAAACTCGGCGCGAATTGTACATTTGGGTAAATCGTGTTCGAGTAAGTAAATAATTTAATTGTTGTGACTTTTTTTTAAAAGAACAGGACAATGTTAGAGTAGGCTCTCGATTTTGTTTTTGTGAACTTTACACGCATTCAAATGCTCCTTTCGCGAATACTCAAAACTAGCAGGGCCGGGGCTAAACTCTGCACTCGGCACTTGGAGCAAAGTAGCAATATCATTTAGTTCTTATAAGCCATCGCTATAAATACAAAGATAAGTCTCCTTTTCCACAAGAATTTTACTGTAACATTCAGAACCTGGGAATATTACAGTATAAAATTTTACAATCTACATAACGTTTCCAGAATGCAGAAGTTTGCAGGAAGGCATCAAAGGATGCATTCGTGGTAGGCCTATAATTAATTAATCATACAGAAAATGTCCTTAATATTTGTACTGCTATTGGAAAACACTTCAAAACAGTGTAGGTCTATGGCAAGACTTCATTGGTATTGACGCCCTTGCTGGAACATTTAGCCTAAGTATATTGATATCTATATTTAGATTTCCAGTGTTTTTCATCTGCCATTGATACAAAGTCTAATAAAGATAAGTCTAATAAACTTTCATCAGTCTTATGCTCCAATCTTTAATAAGCAGTCTATAGTGGACCTAAGCTAATCTGGCGTTCTCTGGCGTCCTCTGTTGAGAACGTTTGGTCTTTGGTCTTGGACACCGAATCGATATCAGAGCTATTTGTGGTAAAAAGATAATTAACAAATCAATCGACGCCTATTATAAATACACCGACGTCTTTGATGATTCTCTCTCTCTCTCTCTCTCTCTCTCTCTCTCTCTCTCTCTCTCTCTCTCTCTCTCTCTCTCTCTCTCTCTCTCTCTCTCTCTCTCTCTCTCTCTCTCTCTCTCTCTCCGATCGCAGCTTCAAAGGCCTAAGCAGTAGACACTGGGCTCTCTCTCACTGGAATCACCATTTAGCACAGCAGCTTAATACGAACACATTTGCATAAGAGACACTCTCAGCCACCCGTGGAGATCAAGCCCCACTGGGACCGTAAGCCCAAAAGGAGCCGTATGCCCAAAAGAGTCCGTAGGCCCCCACTGGGGCGCACCCCCGTGGGAGACCAGATCCCATTTGAAGTCGTAGGCCCAAACCTTGGTCGTAGGTTCCGTTATGGTGTGCAGCCCCTGTGGTGGGAGCAAGAACACCAAGTGAGGTCATAAGAAAATGACAATCACGCATTCACTTTACATTTTCAGATTAAAAAATTGTTATAAATGATAAGAACTTTTGCAATAAATGGGCGAAGAAGATAGCCACTCTCCCCGTCAATTTTGACGGGTTAACAGCTGGAATTCGTGTTATTTTATCACAGTTTTCGAAAAACAGATGACAACTTCTTTATCTGTGTATGCACTTTGTTTTTGTACCAAGCGCCGTCAGCAATGAATGGGCGTTAACTCGGTCGAAGGAAAGGCGGCGAGTTAAGGACAATTCATTTCGCAAAATTCTATAACATTTGCTAAAGATCGGGCAGTAAAACAGCCATTCTTCCCCGTCATTTTTGACGGATAAACACCTAGTAATATATAATTAATTATAGTTAGTTACAGAAACACAAGTTATGCAATAAAGTAAATTCTGAGATTTAGGCATTTAGGCATTTATTCTGTTTGTCACAATTTCTATTGTATCTGATAATTATAATGGTATATGGGGCTGTCCATTAATTATGCCAACAATTTTTGGGCAATTTTTGACCCCCTCCCCCTTGTCAACAACTGTCAACTTTCAGTGGCCTCCTATAATTATGTCAAAAACTTTTGACCCCTCCCCCCACTAAGACCAGCGACGGGTCCCCCTAAAAAGTTTAGAAGGTTACTATTTTTGGAGCGATGAGACCTTTTCCCTTCTTTTGTTCATAAAGTGTCATAATGTGGTGGTGGTGGTGATGATGATGACCCTTTTTTGCTTGACAGGCTTTTTTCCGTTGTAATAAATAGGATTCCATGAAATTTCCTATTTTTAATCATTTGTAAAAAATGAAATCGTTGACGTCATCTTCTCTTGATCCCCCTCCCCCTGTTAACAACTGTCAAACTTTTTCAAACACCCTCCCTAATTTGTTGACGTAAATAATGAACAGCCCATTTACTGTATGTGTTTATTCAAAAGACGCGTCCCTATCAGACAATCAGCCTCATCGTGGTGCATTTGCTGAATTTCCCGTGTCGATAAACAGAAGACGATTGTATTGATTGATTTATTGCTGATTGATTGATTGATTGATTGATTGATTGATTGACTGATTGATTGATTGATTGACGTTGATTGGTTGATTGATTGATTGATTGATTGATTGATTGACTGATTGATTGACTGTCTGATTGACTGATTGATTGATTGATTGATTGATTGATTGATTGATTGATTGATTGATTGATTGATTGATTGAGGTCGTCAAAGAGAAGTCGTCGCGTGATTCCTATCAGAACCTGAAGAGCGCAGTTATCGCTCGACTGTCGAAGGAACGCGGCAACACCTACCGCAACCTCAGTCGCTCCGTCCTTCCACTTCTCGCCGTCGCCCTCCCCGGCGGCGGCGGCGGAGGCGGGGCGGCGGCGGCGGCGGGGGCCGGGGCGACCGATCCACCGGCGGCGGCGGCGGCGGCCTCTGGGAGTCGAACGTCGGTTTCTTCCTCGGGGCCCATCCTCCTCCGCCTCCTTCGTCCTCCTCAGCCCTTCCCACCCTCCAGGAGACAAACGTCGACGACGACGACGACGACGGAGGCGAAGGGACCCTCGGCTGCCGCTCTTCCTCCTCCGCCTCCGCCGCCGATCAGCGACGGAGCGCATGGGCCAGCTGGACGGCCGCCGACCTCCCGGCCTATTCGAGGAGCGGCGGTCACCGGCCGAAGATGATCTCGACGAAGTCCGGGAGCCTCGACGCCACGACGCGCCTCCTGCTGCCGTCGTCGTCGTCGTCGCTGAGAAACGGACCGCAGCGGGGCAGCAGCAACCTCCTCCTCCTGTCGGCCGCCAATTCCCGATGGCCGCCGAGGAAGGTTCGGAGCGAGATAACCATCGACCCGTCGCTGCTCGGGGACTCGACGGCGGCGGCGGCTGCGGGCGGCGGCGGCGGCGGGGGCCGAGGGCGGCTGGGGACGGGGACCCCGCTCCGTCCCGTCTGCGCCGATTTCAAGGGAGTTTCGTTCGACCGCAGCTGGTGCATCGACGAAGTCTCCCCGCTCGCCGCCGCCGACGACAACAGACCGGAAACGGAAACGATGTCGCTCGAAGACGATGACGTCATCAGCGTCGACGCTTCGCCGATTCTGCCGCGTGACGTCAGCGTCGCTCAGAACGGATGACGCAGTCGAGATGACGTCATCGACCGAAGATGTTCGCTGTCGATTCGATTGAAACTCGATCTACTCGAATGCGTGTTTCATTGCTTGTGGATACTTTTACAAACCAATTCTAAGGCCTACGACACAAAATATCTCAACTGAAATGAAAAGACAATAAAAAAATTCTATAATCAGAGGCGGCACCAGGCTATTTGGCAATCATGGCAGGAGTGGATGAGAAAATTAAATCAACTGGTTAACAAACCTTTAATAACAAATCATGACATTTTATTGACACCAGATTAAAATTACAGATGTACTTTTCTTGCTTTTAGTGATGTGAACTGGTCTATGATGTGCCTCTCAAAGTCAGTTTTCTCAGTTTCTTATCTTTCTACGCTGAGTAGAGAGCAAGATCACAGAGTATTTTGGCGCCTCCTTCAAGTGACGCCCAGGGTATCTGCCCCACCCTTGGTACGCCACTTTCTAGAATGCATTTGTTTATCAATAGGAACATTTATCTCTAAGCCTACTCGGAACCTTGACTCTCTCTCCTTTCTTCACTCTCTCTCTCTCTCTCTCTCTCTCTCTTCCTCTGCCTCTCTCTCTCTGTCTTCCTGTCTCGTTCCCTCACTCTCTCCCTCCTCTTATGAAGAAAAACTCAATAATATGCTAACACATCAATTGATACGAATATCACAAATAACGTTAATCCACGGATTTTGGCTGATCTTTTCCACCTGAGAATTCTGCCGGAAAAGGGCTTCTTCTTTCTTTCTTTCTTTCTTTCCTTCTTCTTCTTCTTTTTCTTCTTCTCTTCCTCCTCCTCCTCCTCTTCATTCTTCTTCTTCCTCTTCTTCATCCTCAAAAAGATCTCAGAAAAGCAAATCCAGGTGTTGTGTGGAATCGATCCAGTAAATCCTTTAATCCAAAGCGTCGTTCCGTGAAATCATTTCCATGTCCGGTCCTCCAGAGTTCCCCCACCCACCCACTCATCGACCGTCCCCCAAGGTGTGAGTGTCGTTACCTGAACCGCTCATCATCCCATCGTGGCAACGGTTACCACGGAGGAGGTGGCGGGAAGACAGCCAGCCAGACCGAGCAGTGAGTCTACTCGAGTGAGAATGGTCATGAGTTGCAGACGACAGATATTTCAATCGAAACGCAACGAACAGGTGACTGTTGACTGCGCGCCGGAACCGAAATTAACTCCGAGACAAGGTCTCGCCTTCATTCCCCCTCCCCACTCAAAGAAATAAGAAGCAATAGTTAAGTTTTTAAATCTCGCGTATTTCACCGCCTTCTTCCAGCATCTGTCTGTCCATCTGTCTGTCTTTCTCTGAGAATGTCTATACAGTTAAGGTTGTTGAGCATGGGCGCCCGCACAGTAGGGTAAGAGGGGGCACTTGCTTCCTGCCTGGAAAATGCAAAAACCAATATATCACAGTGAAATTTTAAAACCTTTCTAAAATATTCACTGTTTCCATTGTGCTAAAATGTGTTCTGCCCCTCCTGGAAACAGTTCTGTGGGTGCCCATGTTGTTGAGGAAGATATCGGTGATTTTTTGAAGACGCCCTTTTTTGAAGTTTGCAGTTGAAACGCCTGGCTGTCCGATCAAATACTCTTTTCGGAATCAAAATTACTACCTTCTTTTCTTCTTGTTCTTGTTCTTGTTCTTTAGCGTTAATTTGTCTGCAGCAAATGACCGTCTATTTCTAAGTTCTCTAATTGTGATTAGTCACGAAGATCAATGGAAGATGAAAGCTCACCAATCTTGAGTGTCTGTCTGCAAAGCGCCGCAGTCTAGAATATGCTAACCATTGCCACAATGCCTCATCCTAAATACATGGATAGACATAGGCCTAAGTACTCTCATTCCTCGACAGTGGCGCATCCAAAGGGGGTTGGGGGTTAAAACACCCCTTGGTTGTCGACGGAAAAAATTGTTAAACGTGTTTTCATGCATTTTTATTTTTTGACGCGATTTTGGGGTTGAAATCTCTCCCCCTATAGGCTGGTTCATAGAGTACTTTTTCTTTGCTTGTCAAGATGATTTTTCAAAGTTAGTCACGACCAAAACCAAAACCCCACTGGGCCACTTGTGGGCCACTCCTGGCTACGCCACTGTAATCCTCAACAAGCATCATCCTCCCCTCACCCCTACTCCACCCCGAGGCGCATGGCTCATGTAGCGCAACACCGTGCTAAGCAGAGTAAGGACAGACGAACACTATTATTACCATAGAACAGTTGTCACGAATTCAGACATCACAACACTCCAATAATTAATTAGATTTTCAAGCGTTGATCATTCGTCGTCTTCGTCTGCGAAGCTCTTGAAATCAACGGCGCCGTGAATTATGAACGAGGTCGATGGACGGTCGAAGAAGTCTCTGGTAATTCTATAATCTATATAGTAAAATCGAAAATAAGTCCGTCTGTAATTTCTCCAGAACGTCCGAGAACGGCGAAAGAAATCATTCCAAGACGCTGTTGTCATTCTTTAGATTGCAAATGACCTGTTTAATCAAAATTGATCTTTATTAACAATCGGAGCGTTTAAAATAGACGCGTCTTAATGCAAATTAACGCTAAAGAACAAACCCCCGTCCCCTTCCTCACCCCATCCCTCTCCCAATCGCCCAGGCCCCAATTATTCCCGAAGAAAGGCCTCAAAAAGAATGAGAAGAATGAGAAGAACGAGAAGATCCCTTTTCCTCTCCCCCATCCCCTCCCAAGGAGGAGGAGGAGGAGGAGGACCCAGGAGGAGAGGGCCATCTGCAAACCACCCCGTTCCTTCTTTGTCCTCTCCCCAACCCAAGAGTGGACTTGGGGTCCCTCCCTTGGCTCGCCCCAATGAAAATAATAAGTAACCCATTCCAGCCCCGGCCCCAAACCCCCAGTTCCCCTTCCAGCCCCCAAAATCTTTTCCCACTCTTTGGGGATCTCTCCAAACCAGGTTCTCTGCAGAGAACTCATTCGTTTCATAACTTTCCCCGAATTTTCCCTTTCCCCATCCCCTTCCCTGGAGACTGAATGGAGACTGAATGGAGACCCGTTTGGAGACTGAATGGAGACTGAATGGAGACTGAATGGAGGCTGAATGGAGGCTGAATGCGAGCCACTCCTCCCAAATGCTAACTTCCAGAGAGAATGCCCTGCAATCATCCTAGAAAGTTACATTCAAAATTCATTAAAATAAATAAATTTATAAATAAATAATAAGCAAAATTATATATATAAATCTTCCTAGCCTCAATACCTATTTTTTGAAAAAATCAAGTGATCGATTAAATTTTTCAACGTAACGCAACACCGTACTGGGGATTTTTAATTTTTGGAAAAAGTTCTTCAAAATGATTGCTGTAAATGTTTTAAATTTGCTATATCTCAGGCTATATAGCCAAAAGATGAGGTTTCACCATTGTTTAGATTGTTTATTCTCTTTCTAACCGTCCGTAAAACAAAGAAATTGGGGGTTTTTACGGCCTAAAATATCACCCTCTTTCCCCGAAAAATTTTTAAAGCCCCTAGCAAAATATTTTCCGGCCTTTGGTCAGCGGAAATAATTAATAATAATGTCAGAGGAACAAAATAAACCAAAAAGTTTGAAAATCGGTTGACATTTGGCAAAATCTAATAACCCGATAACCCCAATGTTTGAACATAATAATATTATCGGTAATTTCGCGAAAGTTTTAAGTCTGCGAAAGTTTCCAAATTTTTTGAATTTGCTATATCTCAGGCTATATAAGAGCTAAGAAGATGAGGTTTGCACCATTGTTTAGCTTTTTATTCCTCTTTCTAACCGTCCGTGAAAACAAAAGTTCAGCGTTCATGAGCTTTCCGACAATCAAGTGAGAATGAGGAGCAGGCTGTTGCTCGGCGTGAAAAGGCGCAGCAAACAAGAGAATCAAGCACTGCATGTCGTTTGACACTGCCAAATCAGGTCACCTTCCTTAACTATCAAGGTTCACCTGCGAATGGGCGTTAACTCGGTTGAAGGAAAAGGCGGCCTAATTGCGCAAAATGCTATTGCATTAGAGCAAAATCGGAATGGTAAAACAGCCAATCTCCCCGTCATAAAATGCTGTTGCATTTGCGCAAAATCGTGGTAAAACAGCTAATGTCCCCGTCATTTTTGAGGCGTATATATATATATATATATATATATATATATATATATATATATATATATATAGCAGCTATATGGACAGCCTGGCTAAATGCCAAGGGCCCCGACGCCCCCCCGACCTGCAAAGGGCCCCCGAGTCCCCGACCCGAGTCACGCGACCCTCTAATAGGGTAACCAGTGTGCAAGACCACATCACGGCATCTGGAATTTACGTTTGGTCGCTAAAGCAGGGACGTCATTTGGGGCGGGGGAGGGGCAAAAAATTGTTTAGTTTAAATGTAAATTGGCTGGCTAGACAGGTTAAAAGACTGAAAAGCAAAAAAAGGTCGTCAACCCCTAAAGGAGGGCTTGATACTGACAAGCAAAAAAAGTCAACGTTTTTGCAAACTTGTCAGAGTAGCAGAAAGGGCCCCTGCCCGTTTTTCGCCAAGGGCCCCGATGCTTATTGGTGCGCCACTGACTATGTGTATGTGACCGTTAGCTGAACGACAGCCGTTGACATTACAATAGAAAGCATTCAGAGCAGGGTTTCTGGGAACCTTTGGAATCTCTGAATATTGAGGCGAATATTAATTATTTACCATAGAAAGTCCTGTTAAATGGCGAAGAGTCGGCTCGGCTCTTACCTGTCAACCAGAGTTCGATCCTGGGTTGCATTTCTGGGGAAGTGGCGTTTTCAACGCCGTGTGGTGTATTGATCAATAATAACAACACGGACTGCGTTTGCGCTAAAGTGTGCGTTATTAGTTTACAAGCGCTAAATAATCTGAAGAGAGTCTGAATTCCAAAGAAGGAAGCACTGCGGAGGAAATCTGGTCTCGTTCCTTGAGGAGCGCCAATGCAACAGGAAGCAGTTTGTCTTAAGGACAGAGAGAGAGAGAGAGAGAGAGAGAAGAGAAAGAGAGAGAGAGAAAGAGAAAGAGAAAGAGAGAGAGAGAGAGAGAGAGAGAGAGAGAGAGAGAGAGACAACAGGAAGCAGTTTGTCTTAAGGACAGAGAGAGAGAGAGAGAGAGAGAGAGAGAGAGAGAGAGAAAGAGAGAGAGAGAGAGAGAGAGAGAGAGAGAGAGAGAGAGAGAGAGAGAGAGAGAGAGAGAGAGAGAGAGAGAGAGAGATTTACACTATGTAGGTTAATAACACGGTTTTTGTTCCTGGCTTCGAAGTGTTATTATATTTCAGTTCCTTATCTATTCAGGATCTCCAAAAACGGTTATATTCATCATTATAATTATTTGCTTTCTTGACGACAACCTTCCAAAAGTTATCTATTTATACAAATGAAACAGTCGCATTTTTCCTCTCTCGAAAGAACATTAACATACTTCAAGAAAATAAGCAGAAACAGTCAAAATGACTCAAAAGCGTTCGGAAATAAGTTGCCTTTCGAGATTTGCAACTGCAAATCACTTTCTCAATCAAAGCTCCAAACATAGTCCCCCGTCATGTTTTTCAGCGTATGGCCCTAGGCTCTGGAATTCATTATAGGCTTTATAGCAATATCACTTCGTATAACTAACGCTTTATCATCTTTCAGATCTGGTCTTAAGACACATCTGGTTGGCTTGGCTTGTCCCTCCTAGATTGCTCCCCCCGCTGTTCTGACTGATCTTCCGGATTGACCTGGCTCTAATTCTACTCGGATTTGGCGCGAAATCGGATGATGCCTTTGGGCATTATGATAGTGGCGCCAAAGAAGTTTATTGATTGGCGTGTTCATTATACTGCCCCTGGTAATAACGACGTTCAAAGTCCAGAATGTCCTGATGAAAGCTCTTGCCTTGCTCTCCTCTGAGTAGGTTCTCATGTTTTCCTTGGATTTATCAAGACAGACGTGAATTTACACACACACACACACACACACACACACACACACACACACACACACAGTCTGTGCACAGACTTTATGGTAATATGGGGCTTGTCACGTTGAAGCTCCATAAAAGCGCGCTTTTTATGTTTACGACAGCAATTGGATTCGTTGTAGGACAGATGGTCATACGGGCAACTGCACAAATTCGGTGCTTAATTAAAATCATTCATTTACACGAGTAAACAAATTAAATAACCAGGCTGGAAATTCCACACAGCATAGAGGCCCACGTTAGGCAATATATGGGACTGTCGCAGTCGAGGCGCTGCAGAAGTAGGCAGGCCCTAGCCTATGTTTGCGTTAGCGACTGATATCGATGTAAGGATGGAACGGTCATGGAAACTATTCGTTATATTGCCTAAAATCGATCTTTCCAGGAATAAACTAATTTTAAAATTGTACTTGAATTTGCACAAAACATGCATAATTTGCAATATGGCATGCACTTTAAGGGGACGAATAACAGAACATGTTGACACAGAAGATGGCAGAAAAAGACGAATTGGTCTTGCCTGTGATGCCATGTGCAGCAGACTTCTGCCAGTATGGAAATTCAAGGCTATTAACGCAAGCACAAAAGTAAGAACATACTAATGCCTGGCACTCAGAGTACCGATGTATAACTCAGCGACCCGGACTTTGGTGGCAGAAACACAACGGGAGCTGGAATAATCATAATCATGTACGAAATGATCTGTCTTAGAAAAATTGCTGACGTGTCCAAAAAGATCGGAAAAGAAATGAAGACGTAAGAGATGACTTTGGAATCAAAGAAGTTACAGAGGCGTAGCCAGGAATTTGATTTGGGGTATACATATTTGGGGGGGTACAAATCTAACTATAAACCACTTAAACCACATAAACCACCTTTAACCACATATAAACTACATAAAAATTTTAAGGTAGACTGATTGTGGGGGTATATATACAGTATATACCGATATACAGTGGCGTAGCAATATGCTTGGGGGGGCCCTTGGCGAAAAACGGGCAGGCGGTCCTTTCTGCTACTTTAGCGATCTCTTATCAAACGTAAATTCCAGATACGGTGATGCGTTCTTGCGCACTGGATCCTATCAGAGGGTCGGGTGACTCGGGTCGGGGGTCCTTTGCAGGTCGGGGGGCGACGGGGGCCCTTGGCATTTGACCAGGTTGTCCACTTAACTGCTACGCCTCTGTCGATATACACCCCCTCCGTCGCTACTCCTCTGGGAAGTTGTTGTTGATAAAATCCTGACGAAACGACAACGAATCCTCGGACACCTCTGTCGTCGGGTGGAACAACGAAGACTGCTATATGTCTATGTGTGCCTACGTGGCAGAATACAAAGACGCAGAGAGAGAGAGAGAGAGAGAGAGAGAGAGAGAGAGAGAGAGAGAGAGAGGGAGAGGGAGAGGGAGAGAGGAAGAGAGAGAACAGATGGATGGACGTCATAGAGAACGACTGCCTAGACTTAAAATCTAAATCTAGTTCAAGAAATAAGAGCAGCAGAACAAAGACAGGAGTGGAAACAATAATTGCTGGGGCTGTCACAGCGTGCGAAAGCATCGCTACAGCACTAAGGAAGAGAAGAAGTAGAAGAAGAAGAAGAAGAAGAAGAAGAAGAAGAAGAAGAAGAAGAAGAAGAAGAAGAAGAAGAAGAAGAAGAAGAAGAAGATTATAATCCAAACTTATCTCCCAATTTCAAAACCACGTAAATGTGGCTCTAAGTGTTCAATTTCGCTACACAGGTCTTACGATAAAGCGTCAAATGCCAAATTTCTAACACTGATCCAATTAGTAGACTGGCCCGGAATAATATATCCAGCCTCAAGAAATGCTGACCTTGCTTACGCACTTTTTATTCGTAAATTTACTGAAATTTTTGAAATCTGTTTTCCTCCAAAACCAGTTAATCGTAGAAATAAGAACACCCCACGTAAGCCTTGGGTCACCCCTGGCATTGCTAGGGCTTGTATTAAGAAAGAAAAACTTTATATCAAATTTACTAGATCTCAAACATCGGAATCAAAACTTCAATATACAAAATACAGAAATATCCTAAATGCTGTCCTCCAAAAAGCCAAAAGAGATTACTATCAAAACTTACTGACGGAGGCTAAATTTGATATGAAATGTACCTGGAAAGTTTTAAAAACTTGCTCAACCAAGATCAGAATAGAAACCTACCTGAATACTTTATACACGATGGCCAAAACATTACAGACCCGACCATTGTTACTAAATTCAATGAATTCTTTACCAATATAGGTCCCTCTTTAGCTAAAGAAATTCACACCCAGCCTGGTCAAAATACACAAACCTATCTCAGACATACTAATCCAAATAGCTTTTTTCTCAATCCGACAACTCCGGAAGAAATTATCACTGTTACTAGTTTTGTCCAGCTATTGGTTAGATAATATACCTATGAAAATTATCAAACCAATTATTCCTGATTTGGCTAGCATACTATCTTCCTTATTTAACTTATCCTTCTCAGCTGGCATTTTTCCCTCAGACATGAAAGTTGCTAAGGTCGTTCCCATATTTAAAAATGGCGATCCGCATCTAATAAATAATTACAGACCAATCTCCATGCTTCCTGCCCTCTCTAAAATCTTAGAAAAACTAGTCTGCAACAGACTCAATAACTTCTTAGCTAAGCATGACCTACTATACCACAACCAGTTCGGGTTCCGTAACAATCACGATACTTCTCTTGCCGTAACTGAACTCGTTGATAAAATATCTGCAGCCATGGATACTAACCTATTTACTCTCGGCATTTTCATCGATCTTTCAAAGGCATTTGATACTCTTGACCATTCTATACTCATAAATAAACTTAGCCACTATGGCGTCCGTGGAACTGCTCTAAACTGGTTCTCCTCATATCTATCTCACAGAAAACAGTATGTTCAAATTGAAAACAGGTCCTCAGGTCTTCTCGACATTTCATGTGGAGTACCCCAAGGCTCCATACTCGGTCCCATCCTATTCTTAATCTATATAAATGATATCCACGAATCATCAGATCAATATAAATTTATCCTTTATGCTGACGATACTAACTTATACATCTCAAATAAAGATCCCAAAGTCCTCATAGACGTCGCATCTAGAGAATTACCAAATGTACTCCAATGGTTTCAGCAAAATAAACTTTCTGTCAATGTAAGTAAAACTCATTTTATATTATTCCACAAAAAACGATCAGCTCAATTCTACATACCCGATACCATCACAGCTGGAAACCTTAGCATCACTCGTACGGACCACACTAAGTTTCTCGGTATAATAATACAACAGCACCTAAATTGGGACAAACATATCCTTGAAATCTCTAAAAAAATTACAAAAAATATAGGAATTTTAGCCAGAATAAAATCATCACTTCCCTCTCTTCACCTAGTCTTGCTATACAAATCTCTCATATTACCTTATCTAACCTACTGCAATCTGTCCTGGGGAAATTGCTCTAATACAAACATAAATAATCTATTTCTCCTCCAAAAAAAGGTGATAAGGATTATTTCCCATTCCCCCTTCCTCGCACATACTGATCCCCTTTTCAAACACCTAAACCTATTAAAAATCCACGACATTCAGGTTGTTCAGGTAGCTACCTTTATGTTTAAAATAAAGAATATGCTTCTTCCTGCCCACTTTCAAACATATTTTAACCTCTGCTCTGATATCCACTCGCATTATACTCGAAGTACTACTGACAACTTCTTTGTTAATTCTAGAAATACGTCAATATATGAAAAATGTGTTAGATTCTCTGGCCCCAAAGTTTGGAATTCTCTATCTAATGAAACTAAGAAAATTAAATCCCTCCATAAATTTAAAGAAACTATTTCAAGTTCATTAATCTCAAAATATATGTCACCTTGATTCTGCGATAAATTAGCTTAAATATGTATATGTATTCGCACTTTGCACGCTGCACCCTCACTTTGCACCATATGTTAAAATTTGTTTCCGGTTGCTACTTGCTTTCTGTATTTATAAACATAGTATTCAGTCAATTGGAACATGTCCATAGTTAGTATAAGCTTACTGGTTCACCGGGAAAGCAGGCCTTGAACAGAGAATTTTTCTCTTCTCCTGCTTCTCCCTTTAGTTTCCAAATTATTTAAATGTCAACATTTTCAAATATTACTATTATGATGTTATTATTACTACTATAATCTTAACATGTAATCACTGTGATGATGTTATTATGCACTTATTTGGAAAATAATAAACTAATTTTGATTTTGATTTTGAAGAATTAAAATGTGTGCTGTTTTGGCATTGTACAATGTAACCTACATTGAAAATTGTGTTTTTGTAGAAACAAAGATAACAGAAGTTGGAATAGGGGAATGTATGCAGAGGGACTGATCGTTGTTTTCAGCACAGGAGAAATCCTACTGAATCACTTAAAAGCCTGTTATTATTATTATTATTATTATTAGTAGTAGTAGTAGTAGTAGTAGTAGTAGTAGTAGTAGTAGTAGTAGTAGTAGTAGTAGTAGTAGTAGTAGTAGTAGTAGTAGTAGTAGTAGTAGTAGTAGTAGTAGTAGTAGTAGTAGTAGTAGTAGTAGTAATCTTCGAATCGGGTGTTTTCGTATTAGACGTCGGTTTCGTTCTGCTCTTAATTATTAATCTGTGAGCAACTGTGAGTAATTCTTGTACGACTCAATGTTTCTCTTCAGAATATCGGAGCAGGGACCGAGTACTCGTTCGAATCGGCCTCTGTCCATCTTGCAGCACTTCAGCTGGCCACGAGCGACGACAGTAGCCGCTCTCGGACGATCAAGCAGCAGGGCTATCTCACCTGCAACGGCAAAAACATAATATAATAAAAAATGTCCATTCTACAGTATATTATTAATAAGATTTGTTTAATGCATTATACTTCATACGAATCTGTAGATTCTTAAAGCAGTATCTTAAATAAATAAAAAAGGAAAATTGGTCAATGTATCATTTTAAAATGCGAAATAGGCCTACATTGATGCAGTGGTGCTTAACATTAGTATTGCTGCTACTTAATAGTTACTATAATTGCATGATGCTATATTTACTAATTGGTAATCATTTTTAATTAATATTATCTTAATTAGCCAGTCTTGTTTCAGCGCAAACTTCCTCACGCAGGAAGCCTGCCAAAGAGGTCTTCCCCTCCCTAACCTTTCGAATTCAAGAGCCCTTCTAATCACGGACATACAAACACACACACACAGACACGCATACACAAACATCTCGATGTCTCTAAATTTTCTGGATTCAAATAGTTTGTGGTTTCGATTATATATAAGTTTAAGATTAGATTAGATTAGATTAGATTCTACAGCGTATAAAGCCAGGTGCAAAAGATGAGATCACTGTTCAGCAGGGTGCGATTTGTGACCTGGAGCAGTGGGGAGGGGAAATTAGATGTCTTGTTGGGGAAGTGTAGCAGTGGGGATGTAGTGGTGGGGATGTAGAAGTATGGGGGGATGCAGTTGGGCAGTGGGGGAAGATTCCTCCCTTCCCCCTACAAATCGCGCCCTGCTGTTCAGTTCCACTCGCCGAAATAGTCCGAAGGTCCGAGTTTTCCGATTTCTTCGGCCTCTTCTTTTCCTTCTGGTTTCTGGAGAACATCCGCCGAACCCTTACACAGAACAGCATCAGGGCGTAGCCAGGAATTTGATTGGAAAGGGTATAATGCGATTTGGGGAGTATAAATCTTTAAAAGCTTTGAAAATCTTAAAAAACACATTAAAAACTTTAAGGTAGCTTGATTTTGGGGGTATATATATATACCGATATAACCCTCCGTCGCTACGCCCCTGAGCAACGTCAACACCCAATCGAAAGCCTCTATCATCTGTCGAAACATTACGTAGACTCATAGGCGCCCGCCCATACATTAGGGCAAGGGGAGCACTTGCCTCCTGGAAAATAGAAATTTAATTTCTAAAACTACATTTTGGCTTTATATGCGGTGATTTTTTCACAGTAAAGTTTGGAAACGCTGCCTGCAGAATACTAACCGTTACCATTTTATGTTTTGCCCTCCTGGAAAATGAAATTGAAATTTTCAAAATTATATCTTGGCTTTAGAAAAGAAAACACTAGACACCACACTGGTGACCCTTGTCCGACTTTTCGACTTTTCGATGGGAGTCCATGCAAACGGTGGACTGTGTTTGGCACTGTTTGCGATAGCGATTGGGAACGATGCATCACTGGACGCCAGTGGTAGGCATATAACCGTTCAAACCCGATGCTTAAAACTGATCGTTTAAAGGAATAAATAAGCTGTAAACGTGGTCTTCAATTTCCACACAGAAATGCATAGCGCTATATGCAAAATGGGGTTTGTCGCGGTTGAGGCGTCGATGCGCTGTAGAAGAACCATACGGTGCGTTATGTTTGCGATAGTAGCGATTGGTGTCGATGCATGACTTGACGCCAGTGGCAGTGCTGTTTAAATCTGGTACTTAAAATATATCTTTTAAAACAGCGGCTCTCAAACTGGAGTCCGCGGTCCCCTTGGAGACCGCCAAGCGTTTTCAGGAGGACCGTAATTAGGGATTACTTTCTCCAGATATCTCACCAACACCTCAGAACACAAAACACACTGATGGCTCTAAGAGTGCTGATTCCATTTGAACTCAAATTTGATGACTAAGTTTTGCAATTTTCTGATTAAATAATTGATCGACAAAACAAGTAACCTATGTGTTAATTACAGTTAATTTCAAATTCAAAGTTTATAAGGTCCACGAGTCATCACAAAAATTTCTAAGAGACCACCTCGCAAGAAATCATAAAAACTTTGAGAACCGCTGATCTACAGTCTAATTAATAGCTATGAAAGACCAATCTTATGTCCTCTCGCACACTTAGAATCGTTTTACGAGCATTTACACCAGTAGCCAACAGTATCGTCTCATCCAATTAATGTTGACTACTCTACTGTAGAGAACTGTAGTTGCGCTGTTTGCATATGGTCTCTCGACGGCCCTGCCTACCTCTAGTATGATGAAGAAATCCTCGCCTGGGTCTCCCTGGCGAATGATTTCCTGGCCGTCGGCGAACTGCGCCGGTTCGAGAGCGTCGGCCACCGTCAGTATCTCCCACTCGTCGAGATTGGCTAATTAAAAGAAGACGATTAGATTAGATTAGATTAGACAAGAGATAAGACGCAGTAGGATATCTCATAGTACAGCTGCCACGCTCGCCTTTTTAAAACAGACAAGCAATTCGAAAATAGATAAGTGTATATAGGAGTATCCAGAACAATCTCTATGGTCACTGATCTATGCCCACCAGCTAGAAATCTGCTTCTGCCATTGGCGACTATTAATAGACGACAATGGTTTCTATGGTTTCTGCCCACCAGTGGGCGGAGCAATCGGACTTTGTTGGTAAACACTGGATACCCCTAATGGTAGAGTAAAAGATGATTGCGATGTCTGCAAATCTCTGGAGACAAACAATTCGAAGGTGCGTAGATAAGAATCTGGACTTGGACGCTCACACAATGGGGTTGGGAGCACTTGCCTCCTGCAAAATGTTAATCTTTTTTGTGCTAACTATATTTTGGATTTTAACCAATATTTTAACACTAAAACACTACCGATACACAAAATGAAATCGAGAAACTTAACTTTAACTAAGAACCATGGCATTTAATATCTTTAAAACTCCATCAACCGTGACCATTGTGTCCCCACCCTGAAATATTTTCTGTGGGCGCCATTGGAATCAGATTAAGAATCGAAGATCGACTTTACTTCGTTATGTTCAAGATAATATCAGTGATATTTTTCTCGAAGATAATATTAATCGCAAAACGTATATAAAATATTATCTCGTCGCCAGACCTAAGATGGAGACCTTGCTGAGGAATTCTTTGTATTGTTTTCTCTTTCGTATTGTACTACCCTAGAACATAACACCAGCAAACACTATATGCTTTTACATGTAAACCCAAAACTTTCATATGTCTTCTATCTTAACCATTTCTTTGCCACAGCGATAATTTGAGGGAAACAAAGAAAATACTCCAACGACCTCAGGGCCGCCGAGAGGTGTGGGGCAGGGGCGGCAAATGCACAGAGGCCCGGAAGGTCTGGAGGGGGCCCGGGCCGATGACGAAAATATATAATTAATAATAACAATAATAAGATGAAAAAAGGTTGCGATGTTATGCTGTGCATAGGGGTCCGGCGAGTAAAAGAGGGCCCGGGCTCTCAGGATATTGTGAAAATCGTGAAAAAGAGCGACAAGCAAAAAAAGGGTCGTCAGCAATTTTTTAAGACTTGTCAGGGGCCCGTCGGCCGGTCTGCACAGGGGCCCGGAATTTCTCTCGGCGGGCCTGAACGACCTAGTGGCTTCCAGTGGCGCAGCGAGGGAGGAGCAGAGGGGGCGAAGCGCCCCAGGTGGCACTTGCTCTAGGGGCGGCACTTTCGAGATTCCTTAGATTATTTTGCTTGTCAGAGACTTTTTTGGAGAGTTGATAACGTTTTTTTGCTTGTCAGAGACTTTTTTGGAGGAGAGTCACATAACGTTTTTTTTGCTTGTCAGAGACTTTTTTCGGAGAATTGAGGGCGGCACTTTTTTCTCGCCCCGGGCGGGACTTTGCCTCGCTACGCCACTGGTGGCTTCTCCGGGTTTTTTCAGTCTTCAAATCAATTCTTTTGCCTTCGTCTGGTTCGTGACGGCAGGTGTCACGTTTTGCGTAATTTTAATAGAAAAGAAGCGACAGAGAAGAATCGATATCGGAGGAGGAGGAGGAGGAGGAGGAGGAGAGCATTAGCTGCAGACCATGAGTATCCGTCGGTAGCTGTTACGATCGATTCCCCACAGCTGGACGTCGACCTTCGCCTGAAACGATGGAAGCTTTTAGAAATGAATAGGATAACAAAATAAATCAGATACAAAATCAGGGAAAAGCATTGCACCAGAATACCTGATTCTCCGTGGTTTAGCCAATTGATGAAATTTAAAATAATAACAATAGGCTAATATAAATACAGCTGTGTGAAAAAGTCCTGCACGTTTCACGTTTCGCGACCCCAACAAAAATTTTGTTGTGAGGATCCATAGACCAATCACAAATAATTAGCTCATTTCTTGTTTTGTAAAAATGTCATCAATACCCGTTGTTTTATATAATTGAGATTTGCATATCCAATAAATCATTAAACATTATTCAGATATTCATAAAAACAAAATCCCAAAATCCTATAAACGTGCAGGACTTTTTTGGGAAGCTGTACTAAAGATTAGTGGAACAACAACAACTTGACTACTACTTACTGGAACAACAACAACAACAACTACTACTACTACTACTACTACTACTACTACTACTACTAATAATAATAATAATAATAACAATAATAATAACAATAATAATAACAATAATAATAACAATAATAATAACAATAATAATAACAATAATAATAACAATAATAATAATAACAACTGGATTTTAAATGGTTTTAAACGTTCTCTCCTGTGTTGAAAACCACACATCATTTTATTCTTATTCGAAACTTTTAAAGTATTCACAGATTACACCAAAGCAGCAAAATAATCAGATTTCACCAGTCTTGTAAAAAAAAACAAGGCGCGTCTAAACATCATCTTGAAGCTAAATGCGTTGTAAAAACTAAAAATCAATTCATGTGATCGTAGGCTGAATGGCGGTGCGTTATAATCGAGTCTACGCTGTAACGGAGTGCTACTTGAGAGAGATGCACACTGTTATTCGACGGCACTGACCTTGATAGTGGCTGCTCTCGGAGTTCCGTAGATAAGCGCCAGTTCTCCGAAGCTACAGCCTTCGCCCAGAGTTCCCACCTGTTTGTCGTTTACGTAGATCTAAACGAAGAAAAAAGGCATCGTACCTGCTGCTGCTGCTGCTGCTGATGCTGATGATAATGCTCATTTACAGTGTAGAGTGTAGATAGAGATTAGAGACCCTATAATCTGTTATTTTCGGTCTTGATATCTTAATGCAGAACCGCTTTAAACCTTTCTATGTCGAGTGGCCTATTTAAGTTCATTAGTCGCTTCCAACGAATCTGCATTCGATTTTTCGGAGTAGGCTACAGAGACATCGTACAATTGACGAACAACAACCTTATCTTGAATTTCATGCTGTAAATTGTTCCAATCTATAAAAGACTCTATAACTTATTTATTATTATTATTATTATTATTATTATTATTATTATTATTATTATTATTATTATTATTATTATTATTATTATTATTATTATTATTATGGAAACAGTTTACAATATAATAGAAGAAAAGGTCTCAATTGTTTTGTCACGTGATCATGAAAAGTAAAGGAAATAAATTAAATTGATTTCTACTCACATCCACTTCTCCCTGATCAATAACATAGAAATTGTCTCCTTCATCACCTGTAATAAATAGACAATGTCACGCAATATATCAATTCGTCATTCATTCATTCATTCATTCACTACTACTACTACTAAATACTAATGTACTACTACTACTACTACAATTCTACTATTCATTCATTATTACTACTATTATTATTACTACTACTACTACTACTACTACTACTACTACTACTACTACTACTACTACTACTACTACTACTACTACTACTAAATAATAATAATAATAATAATAATAATAATAATAATAATAATAATAATAATAATGTGATTTACTGTAAAGTGATTTAGGAGGCTAAGTAAACCTGTGTGAAAACCACTGAAGTAACTCTCTGCATTCAATAACTTAGTTTTTCTGAGATAGCCTTTGAATCCGTTTACTGTTTCAACTGTCACTCCCACCTCGTCCAAACTGTTCCATTTGTCCACAACTTTTGCACCAAAAATTTTTGTCTTTCTTGGACCCACCCTCTGCTTTAACAATTTGCACGCGTGGCCTCTTGTGCTGCTACAGTGTGCCAATGTAGAGAATCGATCGTGCAGAATTTGGCACATCTACTTTCCCAGTCATTATATTAAGATCGGAGAGTCTGATAGGCGCGCAATTTCAGCAAACCCCGGAGAATAAGTGCATAGATCTTGCAATAAATGTCACTGCTAATCAGTCAATTGTGTCAATTGACATTCTGAGTGGAAACGTTACAGGGAGAGAGAGAGACAGACAGACAGACAGACCAGAGATGTAGCAAGTACACAATGCTTCAAGTACAAGTACAAGTACAAGTACCTGGCCTCCGAGTACAAGTACAAGTACAAGTACTTGCATTCCAAAAACTCCGAGTACAAGTACAAGTACAAGTACCTGGCCTCCGAGTACAAGTACAAGTACAAGTACCTGGCCTCCGAGTACGAGTACAAGTACAAGTACCTGGCCTCCGAGTACAAGTACAAGTACAAGTACCTGGCCTCCAAGTACTAGTACAACATTTTTGACAATGACATTTTTTTCGCTGACATTTTGTCCCCATGACATTTTCTACATGACATTTTGTCCGTGACATTTTGTCCTCGGACAGTTTGTCCGGCCACGAATAAAATTGACACTATATTAGCATCTAAATATCATCACAGTTGCACTTAAAAAATAGAGATGATAGTCTTGCATCGGTCATATTAACCCACCTATGCGGTCTCGCGATCAAGCCAGCTTGGCTAAATACGTGTTTAATTGGTGCGCCAGAAGCAAGCACACTAAGGTCTCTAATTAATGGCTGCATTATACAGCCTGTTGAACTCCTTTCTATTAACTTCACTGTTCCAAAATACGATGGTATCAGTGGCTTCATCATAAATTTCGTTGAGTTCCAGGTACTTGGCCATCGGTGAAGATGTGCTTGTCATTAGCCTAAAGGAACAGCATTACTGGTACCATTGAAGTACATGTAGCCAGAGATGTAGCAAGTACACAATGCTTCAAGTACAAGTACAAGTACAAGTACCTGGCCTCCGAGTACAAGTACAAGTACAAGTACAAGTGCATTCCTAAAACTCAGTACAAGTACAAGTACAAGTTGGCCTCCGAGTACAAGTACAAGTACAAGTACAAGTACTAAAAATTTGTACTCGAGTACAACTCGAGTACAAGTACAAGTACCAAGTACTACATCTCTGAGACAGACAGACAGAGAAACCCCGAATTAGTTGATCTTTTTCCCATTAGTGGTGATGGTTGCTTGGTTGGTTGGCGTCCACAGCGATCTACTCCTTCGCCTGACGACGCCCCGAAGTGCTTCGACTCAGACTCCCTCTCCCTCTCCTCCATCAGGCGAGAACGATTCACGTCAATCGAATTCCTCCTCCTCCTCTTCTTCTTCTTCCTCCTCCTCCTCCTCTGCGCTCTCTTGCCACCAGCAGCCGCTTCACCGGGGCGTTCTCTTCAGAGTCACTCTCCATTTGTCCCACCAAAGACCAAAGACCAACGACGACTGCGACTACTTCACAGATTAGAATCAAGCATCCGTCGGGACTTTGGACCTTACAGGGACAACAGAAAACCCAAAGAAACACACACACACATACACACACACATACACACATACACTGCAAACGACTGGTGCTCTACAGACAAGAGGCCAAGGAACCGACGGTCTATTATTGTAAGCGGCACATTTATGACACTACTACTACTACTACTACTACTACTACTACTACTGCTGCTACTGCTACTACTACTGCTGCTACTGCTACTGCTACTGCTACTGCTGCTGCTACTGCTGTCTACTGCTACTACTACTGCTACTACTACTACTACTAATAATAATAATAATAATAATAATAATAATAATAATAATACTACTACTACTACTACTACTACTACTACTACTACTACTACTACTACTAATAATAATAATAATAATAATAACGATAGGGTTATTCTGTCCTCCATGGCTCAATTAGAAGCCGCGGCGGTGACTTGGAAGAGGAAGGCGCTGTATTATGCGTCTGAATTATTGAAGTGTTTGCAGTGGAGTCCATCCATTAATTGTGTATCGTCTTCGTCGTCTGCCGTTGGAAATGCCGATGCTTGCAGCGACCGATCGACGGTAGTTAGAGTGTTCCCAGCTGTTGTTGTTACAATACAACTCACAGAACCAAAAGGAAGGAGAAAGAGAGAGAGAGAGAGAGAGAGGGAGGGAGGGAGGGAGGGAGGGAGGGAGGGAGAGAGGGGGAGAGAGAGAGGAAGTAATATTGCGAACGCCACATCCGCTTTGATATTAATGATGGTCAGTCAACATCGCTGTCAAGTCTCCTTTTCTTCGTCCCATTCTTTCCCTGCTCCTCCTCTTCCTCTTCCTCCTCCTCCTCCTCCTCCTTCTTCTTCTTCTTCTTCTTATTTTTCTTTTTCTTCTTCTCCTTCCCTTCCTCTTCCTCCTCCTCCTGGTTAGATTGTACTAAAAGGCAGATAATATAATAGCAATAATAATAATAATGATGATGATGATGATGATGATGATGATGATAATAATAATAATAATAATAATAATAATAATAATAATAACATTGTGATTGTGACTTGTTGTTGGTCGTGTGTGTGTGGAATTGCTTGCCTTGTTTGATGATAACTTCACCGGAAGAGTTTGTCTGTGGAAACATGGCGTCGAAAATGTCGCTAAGCAGAGTCAACAGACCAAAACTCAGATTAACTTCAAAATACACAGAGTTAGGCAGAGATAATTTTCCGATGATAATTAGGTCTAGGAAAAATTGTAATTCCTGAATACCTATGTTTTCACTGTCTGGGGCTTTCTACTAAGTAGACAGAAATAATAATTTGTTAAATTGAATCACAACGTGTAACGTTTCTCGCGTATCTCTAACCTTGATCTACTATCAACTTATGCCTAGTGCATTGCTAACACGGCGCCATAGAAGTTATTTTTAAATAGCTAAATTGGCTGCATGGCAGAGGTATTCAAATGGCGGTCCGCGGGCCAGATCCGATCCGCCAAGGTTGTGAAATGGACCGCGAAGATACTGAAACAATCAAACAACGTTTTTCTAATACTTCTGAGGTATTTTTAATGTATTGTTTTCAACCAGTTTTCTATTACTGAAGAACTTTGCTTTTTTCCATAAACATCTGGCCCTTGGGTACTAGTCACAAAAATTGGTGCTTCGTAAAATGCAATTGAACATCCCTGCCTGTGCAGGATTGGAATCCAAGACGCTCAACTATTTGGACAGCAACAACGACCCAAAAAGCCTCCCATAATATAATCTTTGGGACGCTGTAAATTGTGAATGTAGAACATTAAAACATACTTATTGCTATTTTCAGGAGCGCCTTTACTACGCACCACAATTTGAGAACTTAGGAGATCAATGTTGGAATTCGATTATACAATAATTTACAAATATCGATCCACTGTACAGCTGCTTATCATCCGAGAGAGCTTCAGGCTGCCACCTTGAAGACATGTGTCAATTGTGTCCTGATCTCACACGACTCTTGTCAGGAGCAGTGGCGGCTCCACCGGGGGGCTAAGGGGGGCCCGTGCCCCCTATTGAGTGCCTGGTCCACCCCAGTGGCCCCCCAGTTGGGACCCTATACTTAATGCTATACACATTAAACAACAAATGGTTGGCCCCCATGATTAGAAGTTGCCACCCCAACGGACCCCTCACTTGCCAAATCCTAGAGCCGCCACTGGTCAGGAGCGCTTTGAAACTGCGGCGTGCCTCGAATCTATTTTGATTTCGCTTTGTTGTTGTTGTTGTTGTTGTTGTTGTCATAAAATAATACTTGTTATTCTAGAAGAAATACCGTTTCTCGCTGTCGTCCAGGTGGCAGAAGAGAACCGTCTTGGCGATTGCTTTTGACAGAGCGGCTGTTGTGCTTTCGTCTTTCGGAACAACCTGAGAACATCGCAGGCGCTCAGTCCAGCATCATTCAACACCGCAAGGTGCAGCCACTCACTCACTCACTCACTCACTCACTCACTCACTCACTCACTCACTCACTCACTCACTCACTCACTCACTCACTCACTCACTCACTCATGCACCATGTCGACAGGTCACAACCCCACTTTGCCCCCGTCTGGCTCGCAAAGCGCAGAGTTGCGAGGGAATTTTACAACACCATAGTAAAACTGCGATTGGAAACAGGATACGTGTCTGTATAATGGCTCCAATTATACGCTGCTCTACGCAAACATGTCTAGCAAAACAGCTTTGGATTTATAGAGCAGTCGTTGTGGCCACAGAAAAAGAAATCTAGCGGATCGAATGGAGAGATTGCATCTCTCGGGAAAATTGAGATCTCATAAACAAACTCTGGAGTTGCGTTTCTACGGATTCGTGACAGATATCATTTTTACCGAGAGTATCATTTTATCCCCTCGCCAAAAATATCAAATTCAGAAAGTAGGGTTTGCGTATTCCTGAGAATTCGTCGACAAATTGCCTTGTCCGACTGCACGAAGCTATAAAATGCTGCGCACCAGATTTCTATCGTTAAAAGTTAAACCAGACAACTAACGCAGACGCTTCCGGTGGCCATTACTTGAAATTCGTGATTTCTTGTCGAATTCGTGCCTGTTCAGCTTTCCACTTAATCTGATGGTCGAGATTTTGTCTCAAAATGAATCCAGGCCAAAAAGTGTTCCTGTCCAATCAGATCTGGAGTCTAAATGCGTGCCCGCTTGACCTTAAACTGCTTTCGCACCGATCTGACTGATCTTCCCGGCTTGACCTTGCTCTTATTCGGATTGGATTTGTTGCGCCATTGGCATATGTCCTGGCATTACGATAGTGGCGCTATAGAAGTTTTGATTGATTGATTGATTGATTGATTAAGATCGACTCTTGAAGTATTGTACATTAATCAACAGATGAGATTCGAAACTCGTCTTGTACGCGACAATATGGTAAGATTAAGAAAATATATGATATCATCATCATCATCGTCGTCGTCGTCGTCGTCTTTGTCGTTGTCGTCATCATTATATGTCGATTTGTTAGTTAGCGTTGTCGTAATATCTCGAAGTATATCTGTCGAGTTCTTGCCAAGATCCTTGCTCGCTCGACTCACCAGGACTCTCTGATAATTTTAGATGGCGCCGAAATACCTTCCTCCTCCTCCTCCTCCTCCTCCTTCTCCTCCTCCTCCTCCTCCTCCTCCTCCTCCTGAGGCTTAAGGCGGAATCGCCTCCAGAACTACATGTAATCTCACTCGAAAGTTAACGTTGGACATCAGTTGCCCAATAATACACAGCCGTAGACAACACAAAGAGTGACTTCGCATTGACAGAAATAATGACGGCTCAAAAATGTCGCCGGTAAACAGAACACACACGGCGACCAGAGCCCCCCCCCCCGGTCAACGACATCCTGTCGTCATGCAGAGCAGCAGAGTTCCCGCATAAATCACGACAGTCATACGACTAATGACGCTTTGTAGGCAGACGGACGACCAACTGTGAGGAGGGAGAAGGCCAGGGAGGCTGAGAGGGGGAGGGAAGGAGTGAGTGGTTGACTGTGAGACTGTCATTCGTGACGTTGAGTTGACCGATTTTTTTCTCTGCGTCAATAAGAGTCATTGACGTCATCCGTGGTGGAGGTAACGCGATGAGGACAATTGAACGAGAAGAACAGTAGACGGCTTCTTCTGGACATCTTGTCTACACTGCGATTAGGCGATGTTCCTCTCACTACTATAGAAGACGATTGATGATTTTTGTCGCGATCTTCTTTTGTTGCAAAATTGAAACTCAAGTTAATAAAAATACAGTAGAACTTCGTTATAACGGACTCGGTTATTACGTAGACTGAAATGTACGGGTACGTGTGATGAGCTACCGTATTTGATGGTATTGGGTAAAGCGTACCTCGGGTATAATGTATCAAATTTTACAGACCCGCTACAGTAAGTACGTTGTAACGAGGCAGTGGCGTAACGTGGGAGGGGGGGCACTTTGCAGAGAGCCCCCGGGCCCCGGGAGAGGGGGCCCCGAAGAGCGGTTTCTTTTTCTTTTTTTGCCCGTCAACACTAGAAACAATGTGACGACCTTTTTTGCTCGTCAGCCACCCACTGGGGGCCCCGTATCAAGGATGTCCCCGGGCCCCAAAAGTCACGCTACGCCACTGTAACGAAGTTCTACTGTAGATAAATTACCTGAAGATAAGTTAAAGACTTAGAACTCGCAGAGCAGGTTACGGTTTGCTAATCGGCTTTGGCCAAGGTTCAAAGTCTTTTAGCGTTCAATTAATAGCACTTAGGAGCACTTAATAGCCTGAAGCAAAACGACGACTTTGCTATTTACTTACGCATTACTATCGTTTCTTCAAATGTCAATCCCCTTGAAGCCGAATTAAATGGCAAAAGGCCATCAGGACATCTGATACTAGTATCTAACTAAAGAACTTCTGTAGCGCCATTTTAGTTGACTAACATCTTCTTGAGGTTATTCATTAGCGTCAATTTATATTGCGTTTTTTTATTTTTTATCATAATATCATCAAAATTCTGGAGATAACCATAATCTTAAAAGGCGTTGAATTTTGTTGCGAATGCGCTATATAACTGGGTGCTTTATAAATCAACATTGAAGACGCTTACAGTTACTCTGCTTTGATTTTGCGAATGACAACTAACTCATTCGCAAAATCAATGTAATAATTTCGATAGGAGACGACAGAGCAAAGGATGTCTTTATAAGAGACTTTAATTATAGATTAAGGGCGGCTTTGGGCGGTTTGGCAATTAAAGGGTTAAGTAATACTAGAAAGAAACCGCTAAGCAATTTGCAACTGGAAAGGCTCATACATTAAAAGATTGTAGGACATTCTCCCCTGGACATAATCCTCCCCGGACATTATCCCCCGGTACACCCTTTGAAATGACACAGCTGGACATAACCCCCCCTTGTTTACTCTATGGACTTTGACTATAATCATTACCCACACCATAAACCAGACACTAACCCTAAACGATACTGACGGCAGCCATGGCATCAGATAACCGATAAGTACCTTTTTGAAATTAAGATCTATTACTTCTTTGCCGGAGGGAATATGTCCGGGGGGATTATGTCCAGGGGAGAATGTCCGTATACACTTTAAAACGTCTTCTGCAGTATTGATGGCTTCATAATCTGCCTTCGTTGGAGTTTAAAAATACACTTCAATGAAGTCGTTGAAAAACAAACTGGGTTTTAATAGCAACAAGCAAAGTCTGCTAAAGAAAGGCTTTTAATTCAGTACAAATGTTTCTATTAATTCCTTCCACTGTTATTTATAAACTGCATTCAAAACATCTTCTGTCGTGTGAGTTTGAAAGCCTCTATAGTTTCACTTTGCAGGTAATTATAATTAAACGGTTTCGGAATTTATAAATCGTTGATTGAAACTTAGCAAAGCATTTGCGACGGCATGGCATTTATAAGATTCGAGTATTCTAGTGTTGGCCCGTCGGCGAATCGCCGTGCAGGCGAATTTTCCTCAGTCGTCATAATAATAATAATAAGAATCATGCGAATGTCGACTACGTCGTAACGACAACGATTTTCATCATTACGACAGTGGCGGCTCTAGGATTTGGCAAGTGGGGGGCCGTTGGGGTGGCAACTTCTAATCATGGGGGGCAACCATTTGTTGTTTAATGTATGTAGCATTAAGTATAGGGTCCCAACTGGGGGGCCACTGAGGGGGCCAGGCTCTCAATAGGGGGCACGGGCCCCCTGGCCCCCCGGTGGAGCCGCCATTGCATTATGGTGATCTTGAAACGACGGTGATGATCACACCCTTGATTGCATTCAATACAATGATGATGATGATGATGATGATGACGACGACGATGATGATGATTATGATAATGATGAAAGTTCTCCGTGCTCTTAGCTTCTTAGAGAAGACTTTGCATTCAGAGTGCGTTGTTCAAATGATGTGAATAACCACGACCGGCGCATTTAATTACAATAAAGACAATCGCGATACCTCTCTCTCTCTCTCGCCTCTCTCTCTCTCTCTCTCTCTCTCTCTTTCTCTGTCTCTCTGTCTCTCTCTCTCTCTCTCTGTCTGTCTGTCTCTCTCTCTCTCTCTCTCTCTCTCTCTCTCTCTCTCTCTCTCTCTATCCTCTAAGTATCCCTCCTTCTTTCTCTCTCTTGCGGAGTTTACGGGAAACAGTTTGGCGTCTATCGATCGACTTTCCATCGATCTAATGTCCTCCTTCTGTCACTCTCTTTTTCTCACTTTCTCTCCTTCTGTCTCAGTCTCTGTCTCTGTCTCTCTTTCGTTCTCTTGTGGTCAAAAGTCAGATTCATACGGTATTCATGACGTCTGTCTATCGGTCGGAAATCGAAAAACCGGAAACGCAGGCCTGGCGAATGATTGATGAGACTCATAAAAGACGAATTCAATTCCAGTGTCATAATCCGTCACGTGAGGCCTTTTGCCATCGAATAAATCTAAACGACAATCGACAGCGATTTCACCTGCGGCAAAGGTCGTCCGTGGAATGAAAGGGGCAATTTTGAGATCAAATTAGTATTTGAATTTGTAATTGCTAATTATTTGCACTCGTTTCGAATATCATTTGCCTCGGATTGTCTTATAGGAAGGATTTGCCCATCTAAGCTTTAATTTTTTAGAGCAGACCAGTACATTTTCTTCTATACACGGGGATAGAATATTGAGGAAATTGTTGAAATCACTAGCCGTATCAACCCTCGCCAAAAACGAAACTAGAAGAGGTGGAGGGAGAAAAAAGGGAAAGAGAGAAAAAGGAACGGTTGAAACAAAGCGTGGAAATCGTCCAGTTACGCATCACTGCATAGTCAAAAGAGCTTCACTTCTCCGTGATAGTGTCTGGCAATCATTCCGCAATACTTTCGACACGATTGTTTTCGTTGTCGACGACCTCCAGGTCGTGACCGAAGTTCTCATGTTAAGGTTTGCCGCTGCAAACGGCATTTTTATACCGAGAGAGAGGATATGTAGGCTTATAACGCACGTCCGACGCTTTCATCCAGAATGTTCTGTTTGTTTGGCTCAGCGCAGTCAAAGTCGCCGGCAAGATCTGTTGCAGTGGTCGTGTTCAAAGAACATCGAAATACCGAATTGCATTATTCTCCCGAAGCGGTCACGACCGCCGTAATTTATATAGCGCCAGCGTATTTCGACCGAATCCAGTCTTACCTTTTTGACGTAGTTGGCAGCGTCCTCTTCGGTATAAACCTCGGCGCTGACCGCTCCTCTCCTCGGCCGCCTGTCTGACGTCATCGACGGAGGATCGTGACAAACATCCTCGTCGCCAGGTGGCGTCTGATGCGCAGAAATAGAACAACAGACGACACAATGATGCCTCTACCAGTGTGTTAATCTAGACTCCTCGACTACGGGGGAGAACTGACAAAGCCGGGGGGAATTCTGCTAGGGGACTGCTGTTAGTTGATGTAATATGCCAAAATTTCCGGGGAATTTGAAATTTATTTTCGGGGGGAAAAGGGCAATTTTCCCCCGGAAACGACCTAGATTAAACCCTGGCCTGTACTGTTTCTGTTCATAGAATATACCCAATAGTGGCGATGGCAAAATAAGTAATTGATGGACTCTGGAAAACATTATGCGTAGTACTTGTGCACTTATGTGTTTTTGCTTCGTTCATTTAAACGTGTTCCGTTCTTCTGGGAGTTGGTAATAAGAGAGATCGTCTTCTTATTGCCAGATTTTAATTCCCTGTTTGCCGTCGATTCAATTATATTAATTCGACGGGTTGAGTTTTCTTTGTATTTGCCGTAATTTGGTGATTCTTAGTCGACGATGTGATCTCTATTTTGTCTGCAAATCAAGACAAAACGCATGTCTTCCGGTTGACTTTAGTAAAAAAAATAATGATAATAATAGTAGCAATTATAACGACAATAATAATAACGAAAATAGTAATATCAATGTTGCGTCTATTTGCTTGTAAACAGCGCCTGTGGCGTCGTGTAGGGTAATTATTACGATTGACAATCGCAGCGAATAAACGGTCCGCTTTCGAGGGTCGTTCAACATTACTGAGAGGCTGAGAGGTGGATTTTCATCTAGAAGCTCCGAGACGGGATTCGAGTTGACCGTAAAAATACTCCGTTTCCAAAGAACGAGTACACTATTGGCGATTTTGAATCAACAGAAAACAAACACTGTAACCAAACTCTCTCTCTCCCTCTCTCTGTCTCTGTCTCTGTCTCTGTCTCTGTCTCTGTCTCTGTCTCTGTCTCTGTCTCTGTCTCTGTCTCTCTCTCTCTCTTAACGAACCGAAACAGCACACAGAGAGAGAGAGAGAGAGAGAGAGAGAGAGAGAGAGAGAGAGAGAGAGAGAGAGAGAGAGAGAGCATGTAGCCGAAGACAAACATCACCGCTATACTCAATATAATCGATGTGGAGACACGGTCTAAAGTCTAAAATATGGCTTCCATTGAATACAGATACGCTTTTGACCACAAAGAGAGAGAGGAAAACTGCAGAACAAGTTATTGATTTGTGTCCTGTAAAGTACCCTTGAGGAAATCCTAGACCTTAGTAAAGCCGGAACTCTCCCCTTCTCTCTCCCTCTCCCTCTCCCTCTCTCCCTCTCCCTTTCCCCTCCTCTCTCCCTCTCTCCCTCTCTCTCTCTCTCTCTCTCTCTCTCTCTCTCTCTCTCTCTCTCTCTGATTGGCCGAGTATAATTAATTCGTTTGTCTTTTACGGCCTCTCCTCTACTGTGGTGTATAACATTCTGGTTTGCAACTGTCCGCCTCCTCACTGGGAGTCGAAAACCTTGGGGTGGAAGTAATCCCACCCTACTTGTGAACATGGTCGTTCACAGAAATTGCCCAGAAGGGGTGCAAAACAACGTCATGTGTCGAAAGAAATGAAAAATAGCCTACTGTACAAGATTGTCATGATCTATTGGACTAATTATAACTAATTTAGCGCTGCAAGATAAGTTTGCCGAATTCTTAGATAAATTCGTATCTAACTTAGTACTATAGGCCTATATAGTGCATTGTTATTGCGACGACTAATTGTTACTTTTTTTAGTAATTTTACTTTGTCATAATTTCTCAATCTATCAAGGGGTGCAATTGAACCTCGTGAAATCCCTCCGCGGACACCCATTGCTTGTGAAATCAAAGACCCGAGATGCCATCCATTTTTTAAAAAGAAAATGAATTAACCCCTTAACTGGGGATCCCGGATATATCTGTCCATTTTACATTGAGTTACAGTTAAATACACGGTTAAGGGGTTAAGCTACGAGAGAAATGAATGACTTTGTACGTTTTCTGAATGAGGTTCTTCCTCTCTAAGACTCTCGACTGATCGCTGCCAGGTGTTGGCAATCGACAGTGACAAATGGCGGCGTTTCCGTATGCTTCGCGTCACGGGACCCGATGTCATCCGGTGCATAAGATGAGAAATGGATTTGCCCGGAAGATAGTCTGTGGCTTTTCGGGAATTCCCTCTAAGGTAAAACTTAATCCTTTCCGGCGCTGTAGGATCAACCGATGATCAACGACACGGTGAAGAGTGTTGCGGATAGTTACACACGGAAACGGTTATAGGCCTATAGACAAGTCGATCAACTGCGCATTACATCAAATAATAATAATAATAATAATAATAATAATAATAACAACAACAACAATAATAATAACTGGATTCTGAGTGGCTTAGTAGGCTTTCTCTTGCGTTGTAAGCCACTATCGCTCGTACATCCCTCTATTCCAACTTCCGTTTGTCCGCCTACAGCTGTTATCTTTGATTCTATATAGGCTACTAGAAAATCAATCACAATTCGTACTGCACGATGCTACACCACACACACACACACACACACACACACACACACACACACACACACACGCTCTAAACTTCGGTTCTTCGCCATTTTGTTATAAATATGGCTTCTGACTGAAGGGGTAGTCACGTGCCATGTATCGTAATGTTGAAAGGCATTTAAACTGGCGCCATATAAATATTGTAACTGAACACGCGACTAGGCAATTGTGTTTTATTGCCCTTGAGGTAGAAGACCTCATAGAACACGAAGGGCATCATTAATAGTGAAACGTCTGCTAATAGATGAGAGAAACGAAACGAAATCAGCAATTCAATCAGATTGATTGATTGATTGATTGCCTCGTGATTGATGAATTCCTCCTATTTTCACTCTCTGTCTGCATTGTGGTTGTCTCGTGCGATTGCTTCTTTCTCCTGCTGCCGGCGCACGAGTTTATGTCTTTGCTGGTCAGGAATCTCCCGCATATGGGCAAAAAGATGGACTTTAACCCCTTAACCGTGTATTTAACTGTAACTCAATGTAAAATGGACGGATATATCCGTGACGCCCAGGTAAGGGGTTATTTAATTAGAAGCAGTGGTGGCTATATACCTAAATCGGCACGGAACGGGGGGGGGGCACTTACCTGGGCCACCGTGTCGGTTCCTCCTCCGCTCCCCGGCGCCGGTCTGGGGTTGCCGTCGTCGGATGCGTCGATCGGTGCGGCGTTGGGGTCTGCGTCGTCTTTGCGTTGTTCGTTAGAGTTCAGTGAATTGCTCGCCAGTTTCTTCAATTTATTCCCCATCACACCAAACGGAAATGACTCCACCTCGGATCCACTGGTTGTCCCCGGTCACACGCCGATCCTCTCGTCTGCCACCATCACACCACCACCCCCAGCAGCAGCAGCAGCAGCAGTGGTGGCAGCAGCCTCAGCCTCAGCCTCAACCACGCCGGGGTTAGCAACGCAACCCTCTCTCTCTCTCTCCACAGACTGCCCGGCGGGTGTATTGATCAGCGGCTACCGGCGCCTATAGTAGAGTACAGTTGGAACCCAGAGGCAAGCAGCTCGACGACGCCACACACGGGATGACCAATTTGCTGCTCAGTTCGACTGCAGCAGCAGCAGCAGCAGCAGCAGCAGCAGCTGGAGGCGATCTCAGAATCCGACGACGACTATTAGAGCAGCTCTATACGTAATTCATACTCCGCGGCGGCGAGGAGAGCAGCGCCACCTGCCGGTCGGCGGATGTCGTCGTTTCACTCAGAAGAAGACAGAAGTTCCGTATGCTCGATTCTGCGCATTATGAGCGCACGCCTGTAATAGAACGATCGATGGCTGGAGGAGAGGGAGGAGGAGAAGGAGGAGGAGGAGGAGGAGGAGAATGGGAAAGAGCCCTTTCCGTTTCGCATAATGGGATTCTGACGCAACCTGACATTATTCCTCTGCCCCCGAATAAACCATCGACTCCCCCAACCTCACCCCAATTAACCGCACGACCACTATATATTCCCTCGACGCTCGTCTTCTTTTCTCGTACTTGGCGCCGAGTCTAGCGTCACGTGACGTTGTCCCCAAAGTGCGACCGCATTTTCCGATCAACGCTGCTTTTCAGAAATAGCGCAATTCACAGAAGTCGAGAATAAAGACAACGATACCAACGCCCTCATTACGATGCAGTTAGCTCTAAGGTCAAAGGTTAAAGGTCGATTCTTATGCGCAAGACGACCAAAGCAGAAGACAGCGAAGAAGAAGAAGAAGAAGAAGAAGAAGAAGAAGAAGAAGAAGAAGAAGAAGAAGAAGAAGAAAATGAGAAAAGATGTAGAAGCATGCAGAAGAGCACACAATCAATCAATCAATCAACTTCTATAGCGCCACTATCATAATGCCCAGGGCATCAGCCGACGAAAGATGCAAGAGGCATGCAGAAAAGTCAACCAGATGTGTTTTAAGGCCAGATCTGAAAGATGATAAGTTATTAGTTATGCGAAGTGATGTTGGTAGTGAATTCAGAGCTTAGGGCGCACACTGAGAAACAACTAGTACACAATGACATACAAACATACACAAATATGACCAGTATAGTCATACACACAGTGGTGAAGTAGTAGACCAGTGGTGAAGCAGTGTAGTGCAGTAAACATAAGCTCGGACCTCAAAGCGTCCACGTGACCGGAAATCACGTGCTAATCGAGTGCGAAGAAACAGATTGAGGTTCCGATGGTCAAAATGAAATCGCTGCGCTGAGAGGGGGTTAACGAGTTCCTACTGTACTAGGCAGACAGAGGCGTACCAAGGTTCTTCAGCGTCTTGATAAGATGTTAATTTTCTGCATAGGTCAGATAATAGAATTAACAGGTTAACAAATCTTTAATTAGCAAATCATGACATTCTATCGACACAAGATTAAAACTACAGATGCACTTTTCTTGCTTTTACTGATGCGAACTGGTCTATGATGTGCCTCTCGAGGTCAGTTTTCTCGGTTTCTTCTCTTTCTACGCTGAGTAGAGAGCAAGATCACAGAATATTTTGGCGCTTTTCATATATGTTTATAAATAAATAAATAAATAAATTATATTATATAGGCCTATATAGTGGCAATCATGTTTCTTTTCAACGCTATTGTTCCATCAGTCCTCTCTGTTAAACTTCAATGCCCGTAGCTGCTGTGTTCAACCTTCAGTTGGTTTGAATTTGAGATCACGTGACGACATTTACCTGAAGTCTTAAGACTTAAGGGTTCAGAATCTTCGTAGCCAGAACAATGTTCAGTTGTGTTGAGTCGTTGATTGTAACTCTTATTCAGACGCTGTCTGCTGCCGCTGGTTTTCCCACAGAGGATCAAGGAATTGGCAGAACTCTTGACTTAGAATCGAAACAATGCACATGTACAGTACATTGTACACAGACGATATAATTAACTCGCAGCATTTAATCTTCTACAGATCTTTCTCTCACTCCCCCATCTCTCACTCGTTCGCTCTCTCCCTCTCACACCCTTTCTCTTCCCCTCTCTCTCTTTCTCTCCCCCTCCCTCCATCTCTTGCGTCTCTGTGACATTGCAAGGACCTCTATGGTCCATTTGGACTTTCGCCTTCTCTTTATCTGATATTTACTCTTGCCCTTCTTCTTTTCCTCCTCTTCCTCCTCCGTATCCTTCTCTGTTCCGACGACCTGCCTAATACGGCATGATCACAGGCATGTCAAACTGGCTGCCCTCGGGCCGCATGCGGCCCTTTACAAGCTGTCCTGCGGCCCGCACCGCACAAAGATTTCTATAAATTTAAATGTTTTTAAAGCAACACAATTATTTCTCAAGTCGATCGCTTATGGCATTGTTTGGGTCAACCAATGAGCCTGAACAGTTATTTTATTTTATGAAATTTAAAAAAAAAACTTCTGAGAGAACAAGGCATAGGGCCTACTGATCAACATTTGTGACCTCGGCTGTCGTTATGGCTATATATGGGAATAACAGGATTTTAGAATTTTGAAAATCTAATTTTAGCAATTATTTCAGAGCCAAGCTTGACTGTCTGCGCATGCGCGTATAAAGAACCTAACTCAAATATCGGAGATATTTCGTTGAAAAGGCTTCAATTCGAAATGAAATCAATCGAAATGCATGCTGTTCTTAATTAAACATTTGACAGTAAAAACGTCATCGAAACACTCTGTTCCTATTCGAATGGAAGGTTTTTAAAAGGTTTCGAATAAATCTGTCAAGAATTTCTGAGTTTTAGACACTTGCAAACAAACAAACAAACATACGGACATGCTTTACTTTTTATTTATTAAGATTTCCCGAAATAACGATTCGCTATATTGCGAGAAGCATTTACTGTATAGCATCATCTGGACTTCCGCTTAATACAGAGAAAATACAAGGACGAAACCCCACACCGACTGGAAGCGATCAAAGGAAGGGTACGCCCTCAGAAGTCACATCCTCTCACATCTATAAATAACTATTGATTTCCTCCCATTTTCCTCCTCCTCCTTCTCCTTCTCCTCCTCAGCTTATGCAGCAGCAGCAGCAGCAGCAGCAGCGGCGTTGCAGCGCATAGATGCAGGCGTCTACGCAATACGTGGGTTGAGCAGACGACAGGAAACCAGCGCAGACGACGACGACGACGACGACGGAGGTCGTTTCTCTTCATTCGTCCGTTGGTCGATCAGTCGTTCTGCAGCTGCAATTATTGGGGGGGGGGAAGGGAGAGAAGGCGCGTCTGCCAACCGGAAATGAATCCACAAAACAGGAACCGGAATCACGCGAGCGTCCGCTGCTCTCTGTCTGTCTCTGTCTGTCTGTCTCTGTCTATCTCTCACTCTCAGACACTGGCTCCCGCCTTCCCTCCATCCCTCCCCGTCACAGGTGGTCGAACGACTGCATGGGGAAAAATTCCTTACAGGCAACTTTAATCGTTCGAAATCAGCATTTTCAAAGGGTTATTTTGTATCGAGCCATCATTGTTGCAAAGAGACTGACTGTACAGTGGAAACCCGTTTAGCGCACTCCACTTAATGTTTTATTCCGACGGTCGCATACAGTCGAACTCCGTTAATGCGGTCTAGGATGGCTTGACCGGTTTGTTAGCGAACGCCATTTTGTTTGGGTCAACTGTTGTGACTGGAATCGGTTGAGAACGTTCAGGTCCATCTTTTGACTTTTGGACGCCCTAGGCAGATTTGAATTTTCGCCCATTCACAGAAATCGATTACGATAACACACGAGTCACGACACCATGATGGAGATCAAGGAAAATTGAAAACACGCAGACATGTTCTATGACTCAATCTGTGTTCAGTGCTCTTATTTGGTTTGAACACATCAGAAATTATGGGCATTTTCATCAATAGCTCCTTCTCGAACATCTCATTTTTATGCTGTTCAGCAACAAACAGTATGATCTTGAAAAAGTTGACTGAATTTAATTTTAACTAAGAAACATAATAACCTTAAATTTAAGTTTAAATTTTTCAATACATGAACCCGGGTTCGTGTGACCGACCTCAGAAATCTCTTCGGGAATTGCGGAAAGAGAAATTGCGGCTTCGATTCTGTTCACACTCTACAATCTACTGACATTTTGTCTTTGGATCAAACTCTCACACCCGGTGGCTATAGGCCGGTGTTTCCCAAACTGTGGGTCGCGACCCAAAAGTGGGTCGCAGGGATCAGTTGGCACTAGTGGGTCGCGGGGTGGCGCGAAATTAGATTCAAAAGTGTCATTTTCTAACCAATACCACGATGTCACAGGCCTTGAAAGTTGCAAGTAGGCTTAGGTTTAAAGAAATTTATATGCCTGCTTCACTCCATATACGGCTTATATTAAAATGATTAATTCTTTATCTAATTTAGTTGACAATATGCTTACAGGGTCGCGGTATGTTACATAGCCGCTAAAGGGAGTCGCAAAGTTTTCACAATTTGGAAAACCCTGACCTATAGTGTTTAAAAAAATTAATATTAATCTTATTTCTCAATAATGCAAGGAAAACCCATTTTGCTCTGAAACCCAATAGTGTTTAAAAATTAATATTAATCTTATTTTTAAATAATGCAAGGAACCTGCTTCAACATTGGGGATATTATTTTTTAAAAGCTCTGAAACTCCAATAACAATTTTGGGAAACTATTTCTTATGGTGGGGACTTAAAATCGTCCATGAAATACGTCTTGACAAGCCAAAAAGAAGGTCATCCTGATTTGTTATATTTTTTCCCTCTCCAAATACCTGACAAGCAAAAAAGGTATTCAAATGAGAGAATGGATTTTTATCAGCATCATAGGGTAGGATAGAATTGTTTACCATATAATAAAACATTGGGGGATAATTACTCTGTCCCCCGCCAACTAAATATTTTAAATGAAAAAGGTATAAAATTTTAAAGAAAGACATTTAAATATCTCTCTCAATTTTTCCTAATTGGCAAAAATATGAGTAATTCTGCCTAATATATTTGCCATATTTTCATCCGAATTAAATCAGGCTTTTGTCCATGAATTTGCGGGAGAGGGTGCAGATCTGCACCCTTTGGAATTTTCGACCAAAAAATATATAGGAAATGACCTTTTTTCTCTTGTCGACTCAAAAATATATAGGAAATGACACTTTTTTGGTTTGTCCACCGAAAAATGTGACAACCAAGCACCTCGCCTCCTCGGAAAAGCTGCACCCCCTGCTAAAGATTCGTTCCGACGTGCCTGAATGTTGGTGTCATTGTTCATCAACTTCGTGAGAAATTTGACCTGCAACAGAAGTAGTGTAGCCCATTCAGCTGCTTTATTTTAATTTCCAATAATTTCTAATAATATTAAGTAATTTAGTAATCATATTAAGTAATAGCGAGTTTTTTAAAAAAAACTTAAAAAGCACCAGCTCCCATCACTTCATTGACATCGAGATAGAGATGCAGCGATTTGTGAGTACGTGCCCCAGCCTCGTCTTCCAGGGGGTGCGCTGCACCCCCTACTTTTTTCCAGGGGGTGCAGCTGCATCCCCACTTCGTACGGACATGCCTACATTAAACATGGTCCGGTCAATTCCAATCACTTTTTGGCCGCAGACTAATCTTGATAAAACTCTGCAGGAGTGTGTCTAGCAGAATCGCCAATACACCTATTTTCAGGTTGTTCGCAACAAGTTTTATTCGTATCAACTGTATATCACGAATTAAAACGCATCGCAATTGATCGGTTACATGGCATAAATTTGACTGTAGTGACGATGGGGCTCTAGTGGGAAGTGCGAATGGGCAGAAAGAGCATATAGTGAGCGGATGACAGGAAACATATCCTGCAGCAGCACGTCACGACAGTAGGCCTACATGTAGACGCCCTTCGCATTGATATCCGACTCAATGAAGCTCATATATAGAAGCTATCTTCAGCAGCTCAAAACCTATAACGTTGAATTGTTTTGCTAACTTTATGTGTGTCATTTGGACCAATTAGCTATGTTCTTTCTTAGGGAGGGCGTAATTCTAGTGACTGGACAATGTACGGTTTCCAGCTGCGCGGTTTCCACTGCTGCAGTTATCAGTAGAAGGAATTCAGAGAAGTATCGAAGAACATGGCCACACAATGTACGCACCAGACCCCAGAATATTCGCTCTCGGCATTTGCATAAGAAACTAGAACCAGCTGTGAAACAGGATCCTCGTTGCAAGAGGCCAAGAAGAGTGTTTTCAGGATTTGAAGACGACGTTCTTCAATATGTCAGTCGATTTTAATATAAGAGAGTCGTCGAAAAGCTTCCGAAGACGACTGAACGTCATAAAGCACAGGAACAAGAAGAGTGCCTGAGAGTTGTTCCATGAATTTAAGCCTGTTTTTGATGATTGTAAAACCTGATGAATGCATTCGGTCTGAGAGCGAAAACCTGTATGGCCTACATTCATTTATCAGATCTTCTCTTCCAGTTGGCGAACGGGATCGCAACCCTAACCATGCAAGGCCATCTGAAATAGGTCGTTCAACATGCAGTGTTTAATCTAGACTCCTGGACTCCGGGGGGGGACTGAAAAAGCCGGGGGGGAACTGACAAAGCCGGGGGGAATTCTGCTAGGGGCCGCTGTTAGTCCATGTAGTATTCCAAAATTTCCGGGGGGAAATTTGAAATTTCCGGGGGGGAAAGGGCAATTTTCCCCCCGAAAACGACCTAGATTAAACACTGTGTTCAACATGCAGTGTCGCGGGTCTAGACCCCCTTGTCCAGATGCCATGGCATGATGGCCCACGTGAGTCTTCCTCCAATAACATAGCACCGGCAATGGCGACTGATTTATGGACGAATGAAGAGGACCAGAGTTACATGTATTGATCTTTTGGATCTCTGACGGAAGATCATTCCAGAGACGAGGCGCAGTGTATGCGATCGACCGATCTGAGAATTTCAGTGACGTGGATGTTGGTCGAATGAGTGTCAGGCTGCCAGATGAACGAGTTGACCGTTGCGCTGGAATTGTAAAGAGATTACGAAGGTACATGGGCTTTGTACCGTGATCGTAGGCAACTGATGACCTATTCATTTTTATTTATTAGGGTAAATAGATTTTGAATTACTGTTATTTGGGGCTGTCCGTTAATTACGTCAACAATTTAGGGGGTGGTTTGAAAAAGTTTGACAGTTGTTGACAAGGGGGTCAAGAGAAGTTGACATCAACAATTTCACTTTTTACAAATAATCAAAAAATAGGAAATTTCATGGAATACTACTTATTACAATGGAAAAAAGCATGGCAAAAAAGGTCATCACTACCACATTTTGACACTCGATGAGCAAAAAAGGGAAATTGGTAAAAATGGTCATCACCGCAAAAATAATAACCTTGTTATTGAGACCTGTCATTGATGTGGGGATGGGGGTTAAACAGTTTTTGACATAATTATAGGGGTTAATTGAAAGTTGACAGTTGTTGACAATGAAGGTCAAAAAGTGCTCAAAAATTGTTGATATAATTAATGGATAGCCCCTTTATTCATTTTAAAAATGAAATTTAGGTACGCTTATTAAGCAGTTCATCTGTATATAAATCTATTTTGATTAGTGTTTTGCTATGACATCTTAATCAACATTTCCATTGATATGAAAGTCAATTCTGTGCAGCTCGTTATCCAACTGCGACGAAAGCAGTTTGCTCATTAAATCATTTTATAGTAAATAACCTATAAATACCAGTAAATCAAAGCACGCCCTCGCTTCAAAGGCATCTTGCATGCGTTGAGAATATTAGTATATTGATCTATTTGCACCATTTATCTCCGGTGACTACGAGCAACGTTCGCGTTGAATCGGCGCTTCAGTCGATTTGAAATTCAAATCTTGCCGGATTAATTTTCAAATTCGCAGATAAACATTTGTCTGGGAGAAAAGTCATCAATATTATTATGACATCAATGATAAGAAAGAGCTGTGGCTGTTTCTGTATAAATGTCTTCGTGTTGAGCGCAGACAGCTCAGTCAGTCCGAGTGAATACAATCCACGCAGTCAGGGCGCTCTCTCGTACTGTATATTGGTCGAAGTGAAGGTAATCTGCAACAATGGAGACAGGAATCCTCGTACGTCAATGGATGAAGATCCTCCTCCTCATGGCAATTCTTCTGTTTCATCTGATCGAAATGTGCCAGCGTAAGATTCAAATATGTCAGAAAACGTGAAAAAACAAAAAACGTAGCCATGTCAACGAAAACTTTTTGCTTCTCTTTTTTTCTTAAAATTTGCAATTCATACAGCACATATCTAAAATTGACCTCTAATTTGGATGCCCCCATCTGGTGGATGCTCTGGGCCACCGCCCCAGCGGCCCAGCTATGCACGTCACTGACCTAGGGGTACGCACGATGTTCACATTTTTCCTAGGGGTTCAATTTTCAGAAAGATTGGGACAAGCAGGCTTACAGTATAGTCAAAGATAGCAGAACGTTGACTAAGCATATGGTGGTCAGAAATGATTACAAGGTATCCACATGACACCGATGGAAAATAGGATGAGGATGGCAATGATAAACATAATGAATGAGGAGTGTGAGAAAATGGTAGACCTTTCGCCGATAAACACAATTAAAATTGTTATTAATTAAACTCTTTTAAAAAAAAACCTTGGAAGTCAATTGTCTTGTCTTGTCTTTAGCCATCCTCGCTTCGAGGGTAGACCGCATCATGAATGAGATCTGTCCATTGTTTTCTGTTGTCTGTCATTCAATTGTCTGTCCAGTCCATTGCATGATGTAATTATCAGTCCATCTGGTTCTGGGTTTGCTCTGTTTCCATGGGTTATGCCTTGTATCATTTTATTTTCCAAACAGATACCTGTCTTCCACATGATGTGGCCAGAGTACGACAGTTTTCTTCTTTTGATAGACTCCGAAAATTCTCTTGTAACACCTCCCTTCTCTAATACTCATTCGTTAGTTCTTTCCTATCTCCGTGATATATGCAGAAGCCGTCTTAATCCTTTCATCGCAAACGCCTTGATTCTTGCTTCAAAACATCTACGAAGTCAATACATCTATACGCTATCTTGAACTTTCGACCAGAGCAAAGGATCGACTGACCCGTGCATCCTTTAATGCCGACAGATTCTCACTTCCTCAAGTGCCATGTATTGCTACGTCGGCGACCATGGATTTCCACTCTTCTCTCTTTCTGGCTTTCCTTATCATTTCGACGTTGTCTTTAGCTCTTATTGCTTCTCTTAGGCTGTCCGTAAACTTTATTCTTTGTCTTCCTCTTGATCTTTTCTCCTCTATTTTTCCTCTTATGACTAGATTTTCCAATCCATCCTTTCTAATTAGATGTCCGAAAAATTCCAACTGTTGCTTTCTTATTGTTTGTAGGCAATTGTACACGTAGCAGTTTTCTTTTTACACCAAATACTTTTAGTACTTCCTCGTTTGTTAATTTTTCTGTCCATGAAATTTTTTCATAAGTCTGAGAAACCACATCTCTACAGCTTCCAGTTTCCTTTCTGTAGCTGTTGTCAATGTCCATGTTTCTGACCCATACATCAGAATTGCCCACACATGGCTTTGAAGAATTCTGAGCCGTGTTGTTGTTGTAAGGTGTTTATTTGTGAGGATCTTTTTAAGCTGAGCGAAGGCTGTCTTCGCCATTCCTATTCTGGTTTCAATGTCCTGTTCACTTCTTCCATCGCTTGTGAAATGCTTCCTAGATATTTGAACTGTGTTACCTGTTTTATTTCTATCACCTATATTGTAGTCTACACCTAGGAATTTCTTTCTTTTTTTGTTATTACCATACAGTATGTCTTTTTTGTATTTATTCTTAATCTTTTCTTTTCACTCTCTTCTGTCACTCTGTCTAGTAACCTTTGTACTTTAACTTCTGTGTCTGCCATTAGTGTAGTGCCATCTGCATATCGTAGGTTATTTATATTCTTTCCTCCTATCCTTATCCCTTCTAAACCTTCTATTTTTTGCATTATCTCTTCCCCATATTCGTTGTAAAAGTCTGGTGGTAACCCACATCCCTGCCTTGTCCCTTTTAAAATTTGTGTCCATTTCCCTATTTTCCTTCAGCTCTTATCACTGCTTCTTGATTCCAGTACAGGTTTTGAAATATCCTCATGTCCTTCCCATCAAGGGCTATCTTACCCAGACATTTGAACAGTTAGTTCTTCATGTTTTACGCTATCAAATGCTTTCTCCGCCAGATTAGATAAGCATAATTTGTTCTCGTTCATGCAGAATTATTATTATTATTATTATTATTATTATTATTATTATTATTATTATTATTATTATTATTACTGTATAATCATCACCATCTCATCATCGTCATCATCATGATAATAATCAGGCACGTCTTATACTTGCGTGGGGCCCCGGGCACCTGGCGGCCTGAGGGGCGCTAGATGTGAAGATCAAATGTTGACAAGCAAAAAAGGTCATCTCCAAAACGTTTTTGAACGTTGACAAGGAAAACAGTTTGCGCGTGGCCCCTAAGACGCGCGGGGCTCCGGGCACTGTGTCCGATTTTTAACACGTAAAGACGGGCCTGATAATAATAATAATAATTAATCACAGCTATGGTTGTTAGTCACCGTTATCATAAGCTTTAGCGTCATAATTTATCGCTATTAAAATCATTATTGCTATTAATATACTTTCCAACTTTCCAAATTTATTCCAGTGCAGACTGTATTTAGGCTGTGAAAAATACGAATCAAAATGGAAATAACAACGTGTAACGACCCTAAAGCTAAAGCACCACGTCCACTGCCCTGAAGATGTTTCTGCTGCTGCATAGGCCTAATAATCGAGTTTATGCTTCCGTTTAGGTCACGAAAATTAGGCATTCCCATATCGCTGCCTGTTGCGTACAATGGTCATATTTCAGATTTCCTGAAGCTATAGAAAGTCGATCGATATGCCTATAACAATAATATTCTCTCATGGCAGAGCAGACTTAGTTCTTTCTAAACGGCATCCATTTTACCGTCGTCTCAAGTTATTTGGTCCGAACGAAGTAGAATTTGCAATGGAGAATTATTGATTCTGGCAAACTCCTTGACAAATTTTGTGGCATTTGTGTTAGAATGGCGACGCGAGATTGTATGGGCCATAATTTTCGTCAATTAATGCCGTGCATGGAATGTTTTGACCAATTGTCCAGAAAACTAGACAGCAGTTTTCGCTTTTTGAAACGACTAATATAATAGTTTTTTCATTTTCACTTTTTTAGCCAGTTGCAATACATTCAAAGACTGCGATCCTAAAAAATTTAACATCTGCGACACGTTCCATTGTTGCACGTAAGTTTAGCTGATCACAACAACAACAACAATAACAATAACAACAACAATTACTACTACTACTGCTACTACTACTACTACTACTACTACTACTACTACTACTACTACTACTACTACTACTTTATTCCTACTACAGAGGAAACTTACATGACTCAGTAACGCAGCTAAAAGGGACAGCCAATGGCGTCGCTAACATCATTAACATGTTAATGAGGATCGGAAGATGACAATCTTAAAAATCCACTCAGGTGGTGAACAAGTAGTCAGTCCGCTAGTCTAGCCTACCGTGACGAAATTGGACGAATAATAGAAGTCATGCGGTGTCATGCCATCATAGGCAATGGCGAATTTACCACTGGGACTAGGCACTCCGCTGACCTTAATGGGGACAAGACAGGGTTATTTCTAGGATTATCAATTTGGGAGGTTGTCGGTAAATTCTGGGGGTCCCCTGCCAAAAAGTCTGACAAGCAAAAAAGTCACCCCATAGCTGAGATTGGGGAGGGGGTTGTTGGAGAGGTGTTGGGGATGGGTGTCGGTCCCAAATTGGGGGCGTTGGGGTGTTAGGGGGTGTAAAAATATCCCTGGGACAAGATGACGGACCAGAATATTCACTGAAAACGCCTAGATCGATGTGGAAGATGAAGAAGGCGCCGTAAACTCCTCGCAAATCGAAAAATGGCTCGCAGGGAGGCCTTGAAATTGGCATAACAACCCAGCACAAGACTTCGGTAAATGCCAAGTCCGAGTTGGCTTAAGGCAGGTGTAAAACTGGAAAATGATAAAGTGGATAAATTAGACAAATTCAAAAGGACGTTTAGGATTTGCTAAAATATTGCGTAGACTCATTATAAATTAATTATAGCTTAGAAGTACCTATTTGTAATTTTTATTCGATTCGCTTGTGTATTTTAGAGAAACCCCATTAAAATTTGATTTTTGATTGCGTTGCCCCACCATATGCTTTTAGATGGGATGATCATATTCACTGGATAGGATAGAACAACGTTCAAAGTCAATGTATCGACAGTATGGCAAGTCGCTCAAGTTCTGATGATATGTTTCATGGCGAATATTACAGACGAACGGACGATAAAGCTCTTAATATTGGAATTGAATGATTTTAAATTATTCGAGTTCTTATTCGAGTTCTTCTCTATCGAAACCTGATACAATTATCATGATGAGATAAGCTATAGTTTACAATCAGTAACTCCATCTCTGCCAATCTTTAGAGATGTGTCACTATCAGCCGTATGAGCGCTAGGACTGTGCTGACGGTATTATAGCCTCTGCTGAATTGTATTAGGCCTGTATCCACTCAGCTGATCACAGGTTTCAAATATCGCCAACGTTTGGAGTTTACCCACTTCGTTTCCATGCAATTACGTGTCATTGTTATTCATGTACTTTTGTACCTTTCAACTTTGCCTCCTTCCAGCGGCTTCTATCCCCCCTTGCACCCGGGCTCAATTCCCCCCAAAATTACAAATTTCCCCTCAAAATTACAAATTCCTCCTGTTAATTTGCTCCGTTGTAGACTTAGTATTATATTCAGATTTTTATCCTTTGTGTTGGGCATAGCTATCATTGATTACGTCACGGTCAGTGTTATTTTGAATCAATATCAGTCTCGGTTCAGTTCAGATTAGTAGCAAAATATCCCCCCATTTTTCCCGGGCGCAGCTGCGCCCGCCTTAAATATGGATAGAAGCCCCTGCCTCCTTCTTCGAACGATCAGAACTTTTACCTTTCTTTTGACCTAATAATTGATATAATTGATATAATTGATATAATTGATATAATGACGATATTTAACCATTTTTCTGTTATAGCCTATTTCAAACAGGTTGGCGATATAAAGTAAAGTAAAGTAAAATCTCGTGAATTTCTATAGCGCCTTAAAAACAGCACAACAGTAGCTGCTTATTCTTAGGCGCTCAGACTCACTGATGCATGCGGTTGTATAATATGTTTGCAGACGCATCTCTAAGATGACGAGACTTAATCTTACCTTCGTTGACTACGAAATGCTTCAAAATGTACCCATTTACCAAATCGCTACTTCTTTACTTCGATTACATCGACTACCAATGGAGTTTGGTTTCACGGAGTTTTGTGGAATCGCCGAGATTTCAGAATATTCTAAAGAAATTAAACTGATATTCTCTCTTGCATCTGTCCTTTCTCTGTTAATAATTAATTAATTCTTAACCTTGTGTCGTATAAAATGCGTGAGATTCTCTCGCATACAACTATTTCAGAGGCGGTGTTAAGCTAACCTCGATCAATATAGCCTAAGGTTCGCACTTTATGTCGAAGTGCTAAAGTGTCGTAGAGACACCTGACTGAACGAGCTCATAGGAGCAACTGCAGCTATTGGAATCATGCAAGCCATTCTCTTACCAAGCGGCATATAGGCCTAATTCGAACAAGACATCTCTGTATCCACCTGCACAGTTTATCCATTGAAAAAGTTGTGCTGGAATTGCTATTTTCCCCGTTGTATTCATCTGGAATCGGAAGTAGATTATTTGGTTCATTTGCCTTAATTCTAATAACAAATCATCATTAGCTTCTTAGAGCTTAGCAAAACGTCTTTAGAGCATTGTGTTTAGACATGCTTACGTTGCTTAGGCCTACTTGCAAGTTCAGGCTCTGAACTGCGCGTTACTAACACAGTCTTGTCAGAATCGCTTGTTAATTAAACTGTATTAAGGCCTTAGCTTTATCAACTGATGGGCATGGCCATATTAAGGCGGGAGCTGAGGGGGCTGCAAGCTCCAGGTCCACCATAAAAATAGGTCCACCGATTTTCCAACTTTTTTTGCTTGTCAGAGATTTTCAGTATAGGCGACGACCTTTTTTCTCAGCCCCAGGCCCACTCGGACCTTAATCCGGCCCTGTTGATGGGGAAGTAACTTTTGTTGCCAATGAATTATGTCTTATTATTATTATTATTATTATTATTATTATTATTATTATTATTATTATTATTATTATTATTATTACGAACATTTCTATAGCGCAAATAATCGCAAAGCAGCAAATGCGCTCATGTTATTTGCGAACCGGATCAATCAATCAAATATGTCTTGTTGTCATACTCTAAAACTGACTCGCTTCTTCCAATATGTTCTGTCACTGTGACATATATCCTTGTCAAGAATGTGGAAGATTCCATTTTCTGGATGATCGAGTTACAGCGAACGATGGTCCTAGTTTTTATTGCATTGTTCTCCAACACTGGCTACATGTATGTGTACCATACTCACCACACTTTAACGATTCAGTAATCATTGCATTGCATTGCACGAATGGAATCATTTATAACTTTTAAGGTATTATTTCTGTCTATTTCACGTCTTGAGAGTGGCTTGGCCAAAGGCAGGACCTGACCAGCAGAAATGGCAGGACCTGCATGCGTTCTGTTCGTGAGTGCCCGGCACCGCCACTGTTCACGTGGAAACAAAATCACTTCATAATTGCGGGGTTATTTATTGATGTTTTTCCATGACATTTCAATCGACATTCCATCTGATATGAAAGTGAAATCTCTGCAATTCTTCATTATCCAACTAAGACGATAAAATTTTCTACATGAAATCAGTTAACAATAATATTACCTACTAGGTGCTTACCCGTCAAAAATGACGGGGGGAAAATGGCTGTTTTACCACCCGATTTTGCGCAAATGCAATAACATTTTGCACAATTAATTGTCCTTAACTCGCCGCCTTTTCCTTCAACCGAGTTAACGCCCATTCGCATGAATTTTCTGAAAGTTGATAGTCAACGTAAGTGTAATGATTTGGCAGTATCGAACGACATGCAGTGCTTCATTCTCTTGCTTGCTGTGCTGCTTTTTCACGCCGAGCAACAGCCTGCTCCTCATTCTCACTTGATTGTCGCAAACCTTGTGAACGCTGGACTTTTTTGTTTTACACGGATCGTTAGAAAGAGGAATAAAAAAGCTAAACAATGGTGCAAACCTCATCGTCTTATCTTTTATATAGCCTGAGATATAGCAAATTCAAAAAATTTGGAAACTTTCTCAGAATTCAAAACTTTCGCGAAATTCACCGATAATACTTGTGTTCAAACATTGTGGTCATCGGGTTAGAATTGATAGATCTTTGCCAAATGTCAACCGATTTTCAAACCTTTTGGTTTATTTTGTTCCTCTGACATCTCTTTAGAACTTTGCCGCTGACCAAGGTGGGGTTACCGCTTAAAATATTTTGCTAAAGGGCTTCAAAATTTTTTTTGGGGAAAGGGTGATATTTTAGGCCGTAAAGTGTACTCTACCCCCAAATTGTTTGTTTTGCACGGACGGTTAGAAAGAGGAATAAGCAATCTAAACAATGGTGCAAACCTCATCTTTTTAGCTCCTATATAGCCTGAGATATAGCAAATTTAAAACGTTACAGCAATCATTTCTGAAGAACGCTTTTCCAAAAAATTAAATCCCCAGTACGGTGACGGCGTCTGAAAATTTAATCCCCACTTGAGGGGTTAAATATAAAAAATAGGTATTGAGGTTAGGAAGGAATAAATATATATATATAGAATAATGGGGGCAGGGCATTGGGAGAGGGAAGAGAGGTTTGGGAGGAGAAAGGTGGGTTGTACGGGTTTTCGGAGCAGCGTTGTGTAGGTTTGGGAACGGGGTTTGTGGCCGTAGGTTTGGGAACGTGGATTGGGCCGGTGGGGTAGAGCGGAGCGGTGATGAGTTGGGGCCGGGGCGATTGGGAGAGGGATAGAGAGAGATACGGGGGTTGGGAGAGGGGTGAGGAGAGAGAAGTGAATGGGGTTTGGGGCCTGTCGGGCAGGGTGGGGCGGATATGGGTTGGGGCCTGGGCGATTGGGAGAGAGATGGGGAGAGGAAGGGGATGGGGAGGGAAGGGAAACGGGGTTTGGGGCCGGGGCGGAAATGGGTTGGGGCCAAGGATTGGGAGAGGGATGGGGAGAGGAAAAAGGATGGAGAGAGGGAAGGAACGGGGGTTTGGGGCCGGGGCCGGAATGGATTGGGGTCGGGTCAATTGGGATAGAGATGGGGAGAGGTAAGGGGGATGGGGAAAGGGAAGGAGAATTTGGGGCCTGGATGGGAATGGGTTGGGGCGTGGGCGATTGTGAGAGGGATGGGGTGAGGGAAGGGGGACGGGGGTTTAAGCTGCAATTAAGACGCTTCGTTAAACGCTCCGTTGATAATAATACAGTTTTGATTAAACAATATTTGGTTGTCAATGACAACAGCGTCTTGCAATACCCGCCGTGTTGCCGTCGGACGGACGGACGGACATCGAGAATTATATATATAGATAAATATCAGAAGACCTAAAGCCATGTTCTCGTTTCAAATGGGTCTTATGAGTTGAACAGACTGCTCGTGTATATTGGTCGAAGTGAATTAGGGAATCTGTGATGGAGACAAGAATTATCGTTAATAATTGGCTGAAAAGATCCTCTTCATGGCAAGTTTTCTGTTTCATCTCAATGCAGTGTATCGTAAGATTAAAATATGGCAATAAACGTTTCGGAAAATGCGAACAACAATTTGGCATACACTAATTAGGCACTTAAACATTGGCTAAATTATTTCTTGATACGATCGGAAAGGTTAGTACGTTAGCTGTGTAGGATTAATAATGCATAATTTCAAAGCTTACTAAAAAAATTAGAGTAGTTGTAAATTGGGACGATTATTGACTAGCGCCTTTATAATTATTATCTATAGTATTAGTACGTTAAAGTTCTTTGGTAAAACAACTGACTGGATTTCAAGGACACGCCAAGGACTCAACGCTCAACGCCAGGATCAGGACCAGGGACTCAACCCCTAAGACCAGGACCAGGGTGCGAGTTGTAACCCGGAGCAGTGGGGGCATTAGGGGAACATGGTGTGCAGTGGGGCGGGGTGGCGAGCAGTGGGGGGAACATGACGAGCAGTGGGGACATGAGAAATGCATGGTTTAATGCATATATTGCTTTTCTCTAATTTTAATATTATTTTTATAAAGTGTCACACAACATTTATTTAAACCACAAATGCATTAGTGCAGCTGCAAGTTGCAACAATTGAGATTCTGCAACTAAATTCAAGCAAGTATCATTAACACTAATACAGAGTTGCCATGGCAGGAATTGACACAGACGTCTTGTCTGTTTTTTGCCAGTTGGTGCATCTGAGGCACAGTGGCGGCTCTAGGATTTGGCAAGTGGGGGGGCCGTTGGGGTGGCAACTTCTAATCATGGGGGGCCAACCATTTGTTGTTTAATGTATGTAGCATTAAGTATAGGGTCCCAACTGGGGGCCAGGCACTCAATAGGGGGGAGCACGGGTCCCTGGCTCCCCCGGTGAAGCCGCCACTGCTGAGGCAGCATGTCGCCCATCGCATAGCCAAGAGATGAAAGTGTATGAATACCGAGTTGATTTCTAACTAGTGTATCATTTATATTCATGCACGAGGAGCCCCACTAACATTCAGCAGACGAAAAAGGCAGAATTTAAATGCTACTGAGTACTGAAGCATTAAGCACATTGCCGATTACTTTCGCGTTGTTCTTCTTGTACTGTCGGAACTGATCCAAGGCTTGTGGCGGATATACAGCGTATTTCGCAAAGTTCTGCTAGGTAAGCTATTTCTCTATCACCAAGTAATAATTTGTCGATTTTATTTTGTCTGGCCATGACGATGTATAAAATTGTTTAATCAACAGCACAGGTAACTTTTTTCAAAGATTAAGATAATTCTGTCCCCAGTTACCACCGAACATCAAGTTTCATTCTTTTACTCATGCTGACGATAAATGCATTTTCTTGTCACAGTCACAGTGGGGGGAGGGAAGATTGACTTCCCTGGCTGGGACGTCAGTAGCCACCTCAGTGAGGGGATGTAGTTGGGCAGTAGGGGGGATTCCCCACTCCCCCTACAAATCGCGCCCTGCCAGGGACTCAACCTTCAAGGCCAGAGCCAGGACCAAGGACTCAGGCCAGGACCAGAGACTTGTAACTTGTCTTTTAAGGCCAGGACTAAGGCCAAAGATTAACATCACGGACAGTAGCATCAGGGCATGTTGCATAGAGACCGGAATGGGCGGAGGGCTATATTTCCCTCCCCCCCCAAAAAAAAAATGCATCTGTGTGTGATGCGGACAATTTTTCACCACTCCGCCCCGAAAACACACCCTCCCCAGAACTGCCATCTCCCTTTCCCATGGCAGAGGAGAGTGTATGCAACGCTGATCAGAACAGTTGGCGTGATGCTTTAGACGGATCAAAAGGTGCCGAAGGACATTTTCATTTTGAATCTTCCTGTTCAGTTATCGTTCTCACAGCTCAAATACAATCTATACGGGAATAAATTTTGAAAGTATTTAATAGCATTCGTTTTAATAAATTATGACTCTGATGATAACGGTGACAAATGATGACGATGACGATGATGATGATGATGATGATGATAATAATAATAATAATAATAATAATAATAATAATAATAATAATAATAATAATAATAATAATAATAATAATAATAATAACCGAGTTTATGCTTTCGTTTAGGTCACGAAAATTAAGCTTTCAGATATCGCTGCCTGTTGCGTGCTCTGGTTTTTAAAGCAGATTTCGTGAAGTTATAGAAAGTCGATCGATAGGCCTATAACTACTATCTGTCGTGCCAGAGCAGATTAAATTCTTTCTAAACGGCTTCTATTTTGCCGTCGTCTCGAGTTATTTGGTCCGAACTAAGTAGAATTTGCAATCGAGAATTTTTTCTGGCAAACTCCTTCACAAATTTTGTGGCATTTGAGTAAGAATGGCGGCGAGGAAACAGAATCAAAACTCGAGATTGTATGGGGGCCATAAATTTCGTCAATGATATGCATGTCGACGTATTGTAATTAATTATCGAGAATTAATTATCTAAAATGCCCCGCAAGAGGTCGTTTACCCAGTTGGACAGACAACTGGTTTTCGCTTGTTAAAGCGACTAGGCTAATAAAAGTTTTACATTTTGACTTTTTAGCGAAATGCACAACAGCCAGTGACTGCCCAGTTGTCCGTAAGATATACTATTACACCTGCGACGTTTACGGATGCTGCGTGTAAGTTCTGCTTTTAAAAGGAAAATCAAAATTAACTTTCTAGGATTTAGTGAAATACTGCAATGGACTCATTGTAGCTAAAAGGAATGTGTATTTTGTTCCGTTCACTTGTGTATTTAAATGAAAAACCGTCGGAAATTTCATTTAATAACTGCACTGCTTCTTCATGTGCATTTACATGTAGATATGATATTGACTCTCATTAAGCCATTAGAGTCAATATATCGACAGCTAGGGAGGTCGCTTAAGTTCTGCAGATATGTCTGAATGTTTCATAGTGAATATTTCAAACGAACGTGTGATGATACATTTATTAATATTGGAATTGATTAATTTTGAATTACGCTGGCTTTCCTCGGTCGAAATTCGATTATTAATTAGATAATTTGCAGTCTGGTACGGTACTCCACGTGTACTAGAGGTGGGTCGATTAATCGTAATCGTAATCGGAATAAATAATCGTAATCGACCCAGCTCTAACGTGTACCGATTTTTAGACATGCATCACAATCAGCCGTATGAGCGATAGCTAGAACTGCGCTTAAGGTATTAATTGTTAACGTCTACTCTGCTCCGCTGCCTAGAAATTTCTAATGTCGTCACTGTTTGAATTTTGCAGACTTCATTTCGAAGCAATTTATGACCATCGTCATACACGTGCAATAGATTCTTTGTACTTTTCAATTTTACCCTCTTCTTGACAATGGTTAATTAACTATTCTTTCTTCTTTTTGTTAAATAGCATGGGCTGGAAGTTAGCAGAGTGGTAACAACGTTGGACGATGGAGCTGGAGGTCGCGGGTTCGAGTCCCGCAGGAGCCCTAAAGGTCGACTCAGCCTTTTTCGCGGTGGTAAAATGAGGAGCAGTGGTAAAAACTCTGCGATAAGTCAAACAGGTACGCTATGCGATACACTAGCCCCGTATCCGTGGCATTGCACACCTGGCTGAGGGCTATAGAAACGGAGATCAGCGCCGCCTTATGAGCCCGTGAGGCTCGGGGAAGGACTTTGACTTTGCATGCACATGAGAGCCTAAGCGAAATCTTCACGAAAGATGGCGGCGGCAGTTGTTGATGAGAATTAATAATTCATTGTTTTCAAAATGCCACAGCACGTAGGCCTACTCACAAATCGCTGCATCTCTATTTCGATTGTCAACGAAGTAATTGGGGAGATGGTGCTTTAAGTTTTTTTTGAACTCGCTATTACTTAATATGATTACTAAATTACTTGATATTCTTGAAAATTATTGGAAATTAAAATAAAGCAGCTGAATGTGCTACACTACTTCTGTTGCAACTCAAATTTCTCACGAAGTTGACGAGAAATGTCACCTACATTAACCCTCAATGGATCCTCAATGGATAATCAAAAAATAGGAAATTTCATGGAATACTACGTATTACAATGGAAAAAATCATGGCAAAAAAGGTCATCACCACCACATTTTGACACTCGATGAGCAAAAAAGGGAAATTGGTGAAAATGGTCATCACCGCAAAAATAATAACCTTGTTATTGAGACTTGTCATTGATGTGGGGATGGGGGTTAAAAAGTTTTTGACATAATTATAGGGGGTAACTGAAAGTTGACAGTTGTTGGCAATGGGGGTCAAAGTGCTCAAAAATTGTTGACATAATTAATGGACAGCCCCTTTATTCATTTTTAAAATGAAATTTAGGTACGCTTATTAAGCAGTTCATCTGTATATAAATCTATTTTGATTAGTGTTTTGCTATGACATCTTAATCAACATTTTCATTGATATGAAAGTCAATTCTGTGCAGCTCGTTATCCAACTGCGACGAAAGCAGTTTGCTCATTAAATCAGTTTACAGTAAATAACCTATAAATACCAGTAAATCAAAGCACGCCCTCGCTTCAAAGGCATCTTGCATGCGTTGAGAATATTGGTCGAAGTGAAGGTAATCTGCAACAATGGAGACAGGAATCCTCGTACGTCAATGGATGAAGATCCTCCTCCTCATGGCAATTCTTCTGTTTCATCTGATCGAAATGTGCAAGCGTAAGATTCAAATATGTCAGAAAACGTGAAAAAGCAAAAAAACGTAGCCATGTCAACGAAAACTTTTTGCTTCTCTTTTTTCTTAAAATTTGCAAATCATATAGCACATATCTAAAATTGACCTCTAATTTGGATGCCCCCATCTGGTGGATGCTCTGGGCCACCGCCCCAGCGGCCCAGCTATGCACGTCACTGACCTAGGGGTACGCGCGATGTTCAAATTTTTCCTAGGGGTTCAAATTTCAGAAAGATTGGGAAAAGCAGGCTTATAGTCGAAGATAGCAAAACGTTGAGTAAGCATATGGTGGTCAGAAATGATTACAAGGTATCCACATGACACCGATGGAAATAGGATGAACATGGCAATGATAAATATAATGAATGAGGAGTGTGAGAAAATGGTAGACCTATCGCCGATAAACACAATTGAAATTGTTATTAAACTCTTTTAAAAAACCTTGAAGTCAATTGTCTTGTCTTGTCTTTAGCCATCCTCGCTTCGATCGATATGACTATTATTTGTCGTGCTAGAGCAGATTAAATTCTTTCTAAACGGCTTCTATTTTACCATCATCTCAAGTTATTTGGTCCGAACTAAGTAGAATTTGCAATCGAGAATTCTTTCTGGCAAACTCCTTGACAAATTTTGTGGCATTTGAGTAAGAATGACGGCAAGTAAAGACTCAAAACTCGAGATTGTATGGGGCCATAAATTTTGTCAATGCCATGCATGAATCGTTTGACCAATTGTCCGGGAAACTATACAGCAGTTTTCGCTTTTTGAAACGACTAATATAATAGGTTTTTTTTGATTTTCACTTTTTAGCCAGTTGCAAAACAGTCAAGGACTGCGATCCTAAAAAATTTAACACCTGCAACAAGTTCCAATGTTGCGCGTAAGTTTAACTGATCACAACAACTAGCCTACTAGTCTACTACTCAGTGGCGGCTTCACCGGGGAGGCCAGGGGGGCCCGTGCCCTTATTGAGAGCCTGGCCCCCAGTGGGCCCCCAGTTGGGACCCTATACTTAATGCTACATACATTAAACAACAAATGGTTGCCCCCATGATTACAAGTTGCCACCCCAACGGCCCCCCACTTGCCAAATCCTAGAGCCGCCACTGCTACTACTACTACTACTACTACTACTACTACTACTACTACTACTACTACTTTATTACTGCTACGGAGGAAACTTACATTAGAGCCGTACCGATTAATCGGCAACATTCATAATCGTATTAGGCCTAATTGTTGTTTATTGCTTTTTCCTAGTCTATACTCTATAGTACTGTGGTGTAGGTATAGCTCTAGCCACAATAATTCACAATGAACTGGCCCGTGGAGTGGGCGCATTGATCGCGGAAACAATCTCCCGTATTTCGACTTTGGATATCTGGCAACCCTACCTGTGAGGGTCCTGCGGTCCGGACCCTGACAAAAATTTGGTTGTGAGGGTCCATAGGGCATTGGACCCCCACAAAAATCTGAATAAATCTATATTGTACCCTTGTACAAGTATTTAATAGATTGAGCTGGATAGATAATACACGTACATATTATCAGCAAATGGTATTTTGAAACGGCTCAGACTACCCTCCCCCAAATCAAAATTTCTCTGCGGATTTGCGCGAATTGCTCGGGTGCCCCTGCCCGAGGCTGGGTGGGTCCGGACACGCGGATCCACCCCCTAGCGCCGCCCCTGTAAGTCCAATAATTCCGTTTGCAGCTGGTCCTTTGTTACAGTACGCCGTCGTCAAATCTTCTAAGGTGCTGCATTGCGTCACTACTCACTAGGCATTCTTTTCAAAATATCGGCAAATTTGTGGGGTCCAAGCAATACAATCGGCAAAGAGACTATACCATGTTCACAGAATTTCTGTTTCAAACTACTTAAGGCCTTATATATATAGGTTGATCCATTACCATGTTGTGAACAGTTACGCGGTACTTACTTTCGCATTTTCAACGATGCGGTCGGAAGACGTAAAAGGTGTGGGGCAACACAGCCGTCACCCGTTAGACAACTTGAAATAAGTAGGCTACAAGCAGCCAATTTAATCGAGACGGTATAGGCAGCAGTCAGACAGATGGCTAGCTAGTCATTGGTTGAGACAATGGTCAGTCAGTTCATGTTGGTCGCGCTAATGACGGACCAGACAACGTCCAGATCAATGCGGAAGACGGGAAGAAGACGCCGTAAACTCCTCGCAGACCGATAAATGGCTCGCAGGGAGGAGGCCTTGCAATTGGCATAACAACCCAGCACAAGACTTCGGTAAATGCCAAGTCCGAGTTGGCTTAAGGTAGGTGTAAAACTGGAAAATGATAAAGTGGATAAATTAGACAAATTCAAAAGGACGTTAATTTAGGACTTGCTGAAATATTGCGTAGACTCATAGCTTAGAGTTATTTGAAGTTTTTATTCGATTCGTTTGTGTATTTTAGAGAAAAACTATTAAAATTTGATTTCCTGACTGCGTTGCCTCACCATTATATGCTTTTAGAGTGGATGATCATATTCACTGGAAATGAGGATAGAACAACGTCCAAAGTCAATGTATCGACAGTTTGGCAAGTCGCTCAAGTTCTGATGATATGTCTCATGGCGAATATTACAGACGAACGGACGATATAGCTCTTAATATTGGAATTGAATGATTTAAAATTATTCGAGTTCTTATTCGAGTTCTTTTCTATCGAAACCTGATACAATTATCATGAGATATAAGCTCATGGATTTATTATTAGAGGATACGGCATTACGTCATTTCTAACCAGGCTGCGTGAAGCCAGTAGCGCGTAGGCTAAAAATAGCACCTCCATTGTTAGCGGCCATTGTGGTTGAATCGGACGTGGGGGGTAACTGAAAGTTGACAGTTGATGACAAGGAGGGGAGGGGCAGTGTTATTTCTAGGATTTTGAATTTGGTGGGGGGTGTCGGAAAAATGGGGAGGGAAGTGTCGGAATTTTTAAGTCTCTTCCCGGAAAAAGGCTGACAAAAAAGGTCATCCGACAATAAAAGTTTGGGGGAAGGGGTGTCCTTCATTGGGGGGAGGGGGTGTTCAGAGCTAATTAGTATCCATTTTGCATTATCACATTACCAAATTTTGGGGTGTCGACCTCAAATGGGGGGTGGTGGTGTTGAGTGCCTGGCCTCCCAGTGGCCCCCTGTTGGGACCCTATACCTAATACTACATACCTGACACCAAACGGTAGGCCCCCATGGTTAGAAGTTGCCACCCCAACTGCCCCCACTTGCCAAATCCTGGAGCCGCCACTGGGCCCAGGGTGGGTCCGTGCCCCCTATTGAGTGCCTGGCCCCCATTGGCCACCCGGTTGGAACCCTATACTTAATACTACATACCTAACAACAAGCGGTAGGACCCCTGATTAGAAGTTGCCACCCCAACACCCCCACCACTTGCCAAATCCTGGAGCCGCCACTGGGCCCAGGGTGGGTCAGTGCCCCTATTGGGTGTCTGGCCCCAGTGGCCTCCCTGTTGGGACCCTATACTTAATACTACATACCTAACAACAAGCGGTAGGCCCCTATGATTAGAAGTTGCCACCCCAACGACCCCCACTTGCCAAATCTTGGAACCTCCACTGATCTGAATCTCCATTTTCAATACATACTAATAAAAAGTTCTTAGATCATTGATAAAACATATCCGCAGCTATTCCCCATGGCTCAGCTGATGATTTTTTGGGTCTACCAATGTGGCTGCCGTTTGGGAATTTCCCAAAAAGTTGGCTTCAGCCAAATGACGTAATGCCGTCTCCTCTAATAATAACTCCATGTATAAGCTATATAGGCTACTATAGTTTATAACCAGTAACTCCATCTCTGCCAATCTTTAGAGATGTGTCACTATCAGCCGTATGAGCGCTGTGCTTAGTTAGTTAGTTAGTTAATTAGTTATAGACTGATTTATATAGCGCTATTTTCCTAGCGGGCTAGAGTCAAGAGTGCTTTACATTGAATAGTGAAGTGCTGACGGTATTAGCCTCTGCTAAATTATATTATATCCACTCAGCTGATCACAGGTTTCAAATAGGCCTATTGTCAACGTTTGGAGTTTACCCACTTCGTTTCCACGCAATTGTGTGTCATTATTATTCATGTACTTTTGTACCTTTCAATTTGGCCTCTTTCTTCTGATGATCAGAACTGTTACCTTTCTTTCCCCTAATAATTGATATTAGATATAATGACGTTTTATTTGACCATCTTTCTTTTATATTTCAAACAGGCTGGCGATACAAAACTCACCGGTGGCGGTTGTAGGCATATTATATGTTTGCAGACGCATCTCTAAGATGATGAGACTTAATCTTACCTTCGCTGACTACGAAATGCTTCAAAATGTACCCATTTACCAAATCGCTACTAATTCTTTATTTCGATTACCTCGACTACCAATGAAGGACAGACAATTGGTTCCTGGAGTATTATGGAATCGCTGAGATTTCTGAATATTCTATAAAATTAAACTAATATTCTCTCTTGCATCCGTCCTTTCTCTGTTAATAATTAATTCTTAACTCTGTGTCGTATAAATGCGTGAGATTCGCTCTCATACAACTGTTATTTCAGAGGCGGTGTTAAGCTAACCTCGATCGACACAAGGTTCGCACTCTATGTCAAAATGTTAAAGTGTGTAGACTGTAAATTCTGTCACGGATTTGCTCTCCATCGCAAGGCATTCGAGATGAAAGGATTAAGACAGCTTCTGCACAGTGGCGGCTCTAGGATTTGGCAAGTGGGGTGGGGGGGGGCGTTGGGGTAGCAACTTCTAATCATGGGGGCCAACCATTTGTTGTTTAATGTATGTAGCATTAATAGCATTAAGTATAGGGTCCCAACTGGGGAGGCCACTGGGGAGGCCAGACACTCAATAGGGAGCACGGGCCCCCTGGCCCCCCCGGTGGAGCCGCCACTGCTTCTGCATATATCATGGCCAGAAAAAAGAACTAACGAATGAGTATTAGAGACGGGAGGTGTTACAGGAGAATTTTTGGAGTCTATGAAAAGAAGAAAACTGCCGTAGGCCTACTTTGGCCACACCGTGAGGAAAACATGCACCTGTTTGGAAAAGAAAATGATGCAGGGCACAACTGATGGAAAAAGAAAAAAGGCAAATCCAGAACCAGATGGACTGATAACATCATGCAATGGACTGGAAAGACAATGGAAATGGCGATCCGAATGACAGACAACAGAAAGCAATGGAGAAATCTCATTAATGATGCGGTCTACACTCGTAGCGAGGAGGCTGAAGACAATTAGACACGTAGAGACATTTGACTGACTACGAGTTAATTGCTGCCTAGAATGATAGAATCGAATCATCTTCGTCAGACGAGGATCGAATGACCTTGGAAATTCTCTCTCTCTCTCTCTCTCTCTCTGAATCCACTTCACTGTTTCCCCCGAATTCTCTAGTCTGCCCCTCCCTCCTGGCATTCACTCTGAACTCGTTTCAAGATGCTGAACGAGCTCATGGGAGCAGCTGAGGAGAACGCATGCAATGCTGATCAGGGCAGTGGACGTGATCCTGATCAGCACTGCATCCTTTAGACGGATCAAAAGGTACCGAAGGACATTTTCATTTTGATTCTTCCTGTTCAGTGCTCTTTCTCACAGCTCAAATACAATCTGTACGGGAATAAATTTTGAAAGTATTTAATAACATTCGTTTTAATAAATTATGACTCTGATGATAACGGTGACAAATGATGATGATGATGATAATAATAATAATAATAATAATAATAATAATAATAATAATAATAATAATAATAAAAATAAACACTGCAACAGAGATGCACCATGCAACATCACTAGTCAGAGGTCAAAGCATTGACAGAATCTGAGCAAATTATCACTGCTGAATACAAGATGAGTAGAGATATTCATTTCAATATGTAATTGTTTTCTAGACCTTTCCTTCAAGCAGGAAATGCCAATAGTTAATTATAAGAAATCAGTTCTGGCAACAAATATCTTACTAATACATAAAACAAATAAATATTCAATGTTTCTGGGAGCCACATTCATTTTTACTTATATTTAATGGATTGGAAATTAAAGCAACTGCTACACATAAACAAATGTAGGACTTACAGTATAATTCCCTTATAATGCGTTCGATTATAACGCAATATCGATTATAGCAGACGAGGTCCGTTGGTTCCGGCCACGCGCCTTGAAGAACATGCAGAAAAAGCATCGGATATAGAGCGGACTCACAGATAACGGAGCTTCGCATATAACGGACAAACTATTTGGTCCCTAGATCCATTTTTAGCCTTCGTTCTGTTCAGCTATAACGGGACAAGAAGAAGACTCCGGCTACAAGATGCATGGCATATTCCGGTGATATCCAGTGCAGGGATTATACTGTATCACCGATTACACACAGACAGTGGCGGCTCTAGGATTTGGCAAGTGGGGGGGGGGCCGTTGGGGTGGCAACTTGTAATCATAGGGGACCAACCCTTTGTTTAATATATGTAGCATTAAGTATAAGGTCCCAACTGGGGGGGGGGGGCACGGAGGGCAGGCATTCTCAATAGGGGGGCACGGGCCCCCCGGTGGAGCCGCCACTGCACACAGATACTTCAAACAGTCGGGTAGAAGTGGGACTACCTAATGAACAAATAATAATCTACATTACAAGTTGGTGTGGCAAGAGTAAACGGTGTCCTGTAACTGTGTTCTGGGCAAGCAGCAACTCTAGATCATAGATGCAACGTACTGTTTTGCCAGATCCCGTAAAGTGCAATATAAAAGGATTGTACTGTAGCTATGCGACACAACACATAACGAGATGCAAGTGATGAACTTTTCCTGAATCATTTAAAGTTTCTGTCTGAAAGTCAGATTTATTATCATCGTATTTTGAGAGTATTATTCAGAGCGTTCTTTTGAAATATACTAAAATCCCTAGAAAAATTTCTTCAAACAACAAGTAAACGATCTGCTGCCAAACGGTTGATAAATGCAAAGGTAAGAATATATCGATAACAAACTATAGAGATATGACGAAACACCAACAATATATGACAGATATGATGTAGCATCAACAATATACTACACATGATGAGAGTTACAGCAAGCATGCCACAACCTCCCAATATAAGAAATTACAATTAACGGATGAGAACCCATCAGCTGTTATCGCTAGAGTATTTCATTCGACTCCTGCATAAAAGTAATTCAGAGTTCAGCTTCCGGCAACAAAACAGTGGTGTAGCCAAGGGGGGTTTTGAGAGTTAAAAACCCCCTTGGCCGCCGAAAACAAAATATTTTTAATGAGTTTCTATGCATTTTAAATTTTTTGATGCGACTTTGGGGTCAAAACCCCCCGTTGGCTAAAAATGTAACGGTTTAAGAGGCGAGGACCTTCTTTTGCCTGTCAGGAAAAACTAGAGGTGATAATGTTTTTTTGCTCGTCAAGATTTTTCCAAAGTTGCTTGGTCACGGTCAAAACCAAAAACCAAACCCCCACTTCCGAAAATCCTGGCTACGCCACCGCAACAAAAACATCAAACCGTTACAACCACTAGCTGTCTTCAATGTTTCTAGCTAGTCAGGCAAGAAGGCAGGAGAGCCAACAACACACCGTTCAAAGCGCTCGTCCGTTGAAATTCTTTTCTACGCCAACACCTCCTGCACACATTACGAGAAAGACTACGTCACTTCCAACCCAAAGAAGCAATCACACGCCGACACTACGACACCGTGAAACTACTCTCAGTCTACTACGGCCTCAAAGAACAGCGACTAATAGTAATTGGATATCGGTATACGGCGACTTTCGTAGGCACGAGAAGCGATCTTTGTCTGGCCCTTAGAGGCCTCGGAAGTGCAAAATGGCGATCGCTCCTCTTCGGCATTGTCCGTATCCTCGGATTCCTCACTGTGAGATTCTGCGACTATGGTTGAGTTCGACGAGGACGCCGTGACATCCGTTTTCTTTGAAGTGTCGCTGCTACTGTCGGCCGCAACCCCTCGGCTGCTCAGTGCCTGGTTAAGGGCGGTCATGACCTCGTCGTACAGAGATCCTCCAAAGTTCAGCTCATCCTGCAATCACATGACACTAACCGATGAACTCGGATAAAAAGACTGATCAGAAATAAATCTTATAAATAATTTTGCAACAGAGACCAACAATAATCTACCATCACACCCGACGAAAAAATAAGACAGATGAACTGGATCAGAGAGGAAGATCATTGCTTAGAACGGTAATGGAGGGAAGTATATACCGGGGAAAAAAGACAAAAGGCAGACCAAGGAGGATGCTATTGGACTGGATGATGAAGACAGATGCAAAGCGTCACAAAACATATGCAGAAATCAAAGAGAGGCAAGACGCCAAGAGGAATGGAAACAATGGAACCATGAACCTGTCTCAGGACAGAGAAACTGATTATGATGATGATGATGATCACACACATTCAAAGAAATAATTTAATTCTGCCTGCTGATTGCACCATGCACTTTTAGTGCCGTTTATTATAACCAATACCTCAAAATAATAAAAGCACTTACAGAAAGATCAGGCAACTTCAAATCACTGAAATCGTATCCATTTCCTTCATTGCTACTCAAGTCATTCTCCTCCAAACTGTCAAATATTGATGCGCTAAGAAAAGAAAAAAAAGACTAAATCAGCTTTAAATTACCTAAAATTTATCTTTCTGATGAGCACTGATCATCATAAATTACTTTCTAAACGCATGATTAAATAACAAATTAATAACTTTTCATAAAAATAACCGAAATACACGGGCACATTTTTATACGATGACAAAATGTACATTACTAACACGACTAACCAGGCAAATGTACCACCTTAAGATAATTATTTCTGAGGAAGCAAAGTTATAAACTGCGAAATAAGAATGGAAATAGCAATTAACACCATACATCTGACTTTGGAAATTCAGCACAGCGCCACAGAAATCCTATTTTGCCAAATTCTAACCACACTGCCCACAGAGTAATACATGCAATCGATAAGCACAACACTTGCCTTTCCTTAATAGTCTGCCTTGCGGTTTCCCACGGTGACTGGTATCTGGAATTGACTTTGCCCAGCTCACCAATACACTTCCGGTTATAGCCGCGGCTATTTCAACGGTAGATCAAGCGAGCAGGCATTAGCAGCCGCTACGGCGGTACCCACTCTTGAAAGTGCTACAGAAATTCACGAGATTTTACTTACTTACTACTTACTTCAGTGCAAAAAACCTTAGGCGCCGACGACAAGAACCTTGAAACGCTGCCTCCGATCGGCTTCTGAAGAGAAATTCGGTTTCCGTTGACGGGAAGAGAAGTAGTCGAAGACTGCAGGTCACGACTGAGCGTCGCAGCACTCAACGACGAACTCTGACCTGCGCTCAGAAACGGAACGTCGCCGATGACGACGCCGTCGAAACCCACGTGGCCGATGTGACGCATGTCATTCTGAGGCATGCTGATCATACTCGGCGTCAGTTTACGGGACGAAGGCCTTAGCGACGCCCTCAACGACCCTGTCACAAAACACAACCCGAACACATAGTACAGTGCAATCTCTTAGCAGCGTAGAGACATACACACAGCAACAGATACAGTTATATTGTAAATTCAGTCAGAGCGTCTATCTTCCTGGCCTAAGTCCTCTAGCGAGTGAAGGCCGAGTTGACCTTAGGGCTATAAACGGGACTTAATCCCATTATGTCAGCATGTGTCCTAGCAAATTACCAATTTGCCAACTTCCTGTCCCATTCTGAATTAGCCATCCGAATTCCAAAGAGATCTACCAAGTCCCAGTCTGACCAAAACTTATTCCTTTTAACCGAGGGTCCATATTATCCAAGTCCATGCTAATGGGGATCTAATGTATCAACTTGTAGTTAAGGCAACAGTGAGTTAGCTCTGAATTAAGCAACCATGCGCGTGCATTCGTTCAAAATGGCCGACTTTTCTTACACGATCGACTGATCTTGGTCGGCCTCTGCAGGTTCACGTCGCTGATTATGATTTCACGATGAGGAGATGTGATGATCGGATTGAAAAACCCGACCTCATTGGTCGCATCAACGACCCCGAGCCAAAGGCCAGGATGCGGGGACTTCCCCGGGCTAAATAATAATAATAAACAATAATATTCCAAATCAACAAAAAAATGCACCTTAAAATCTCAACATTTTAGACATCAACCAATCAACAAATTGAACAATACCCAAATATCTCACTAAATAGATTACAAAAAGTCAGTAAAACAGACCCAGAAATCAAACAGGCTAGAACATTTTTACCCATAATCAGTCAAATTGCAAAAAGGCAGTCAAAGCCAGGAGACCACTTCTGGTACAGACAAGATTCATCTATAAACCAGTCGGCAAAATAATCAATCTTACTGCAATTAGGAACACACACACACACTGATGGTCATCAAATACTTGCGTTTATTCTCAGACCCAAAATTCTAAAATCAGACCATTGATGATGATGATGATGATGAAGATGATGATGATGATGGTTGTTAGTCAACGACAACAGACAAAACACAGAGTAAGAGTAAATAAAGTAAGTAAGAAACAAGCGCTAACTTTTTAGACAGAACCGTAATAGTGTCGCTTTTCTTGCAGTGTATGCATCCAGTGCTCAGTGGCAAGTCGTCTTCTTCGACAACCACTCGCGACAGTTTTATCTGAAAAACGCAAATCAGATCTTTCAAAATTCCAATAAACAACCGGCAATTCATTGCACTTTCCAATTCCAAGAAGAAAATTGCTCGACCCTTAAGGTGGCAACTGACAAAAATCGTACGGCTTCAAATAAAAACCGGAAAAGCCACCAAAATAAAATGAAATTTTAAAAAATGGCTATCAACAAACAGTCTATGCTTATGCCTAAAGCCGTTATGCACTGCTTTTACTCAGCGTCGAACATTTGCAGTGACTGGACCCTCCCTTTGGACTGCCTTGAACCCATCCAATCGGGCCTCACTTCTTACTTCCTCGCTCTGCTCAATGCGTAAGCTAAAGTCTCACTTCTTTATCTTGCAACTCCAATGCCAGGAGCGCCTCTGAATAGAAATATAAGAAGCGCTACATAAATGCTACATTACATTACATTAGAACACAATCAACCGATGTGCATAATAAAATCACCTTAATTACTACACATGCAAAATTCTAACAAATTCTTAAAATCACAAAGACACACAAAGAACCATCTCAAAGTGATTGAATCAACTGCATTGTTTACTTGTGACAAGAGAGAAAATATATCGGAGAATTTCGGCCGGTCCCTCGCTTCGTACTGCCAGCACCTCAGCATCTCAGCGTACCAGTTGTCAGGGCAGGTCTTTGGCTTAGGCAAGCGACAATTCGACGGAGGGCTCACCGCCCCTACGACCTGCGGGAAAATTTTAAAATCAATATCACAAAATATGTCAGTATTTTTATTATGACCACAAAAACAAAGAATCTAAATCTAAATCTACAACAACAACAAATTAAATACGAGCAAAGCAAATAAGAGACGTCACAATTTCATCAATCTAGGACCAGAAACAGTGGCGCACTGTTAAGAAAGTTAAGGCTTGTTCAAGACAAAGACAGAAATGATCATAACCTCAATCACACATCTCTACTAGCTATATTCTCATCATCATAAGTGTCTGCTAAATGAATTTTCTTTTCTCTATCCATCTTCACATATCATATATCCATGATAAGCTCAAGCATTGTTCAAATAATCAGACTGCAGATCAACATCACCACCACCACCACCACCACCACCACCACCACCACCACCACCACCACCACCACCACAAAAACCAAATAACATAAAGACTTCCAACAAAGCAGAGTCCTGACTTTGGGATAAAAACAATAATCGTAAGCACATACTATAATTAACACACACCAACCCAGACTTACTGCCCTATGCCTCAGATGCAAACTACCAGTAGCGTGCAAAGAGGGCAGAGGCCCCGGGCACATACCAGAGGAGGGTGTAAAATATGATCCGGCGACCTTTTTTTCTTGTCAACACTTTTTTACAGTAAATCCTTTAAAAATTATAGATTCCCCCCCTCCCCGGGCGCACTCCACAGGAGGGAGCGTAAAAATTGACTCATGGACCTTTTTGCTTGTCAAAACTGGGTATCTACATATCCACCAGATGATGGGTGTGTTCCAATTGACTTTGGCCCTTGCAACCCACCACTCTCTGCACCCCACTGCAAGCTAACCTCACATTGAGCTCCACAGCCAGAAGATAACAGGAGATAACAGATCTCAAAGACAAGCATCTAATGACCCCAACATATGGAGACCCTCTGGAAAGTCATTAATTCAGTGGAGCAACGTCCAATGTTTCAGGGAAATGATTCCTAATATTATAGAACTCCATTCTCAATGTCAAACTCTCTTAATCTCACAGTGGAGCAGCAATGGAAGAATCACTCTAACGTCCGAGAGAATTCAACAAAGCAGCTCTCTGATCAAAATAATTACAGATGTATTCTGCTGGTTTGTGATCACTCTCCATTACCGGTGTATGGAACCACATTTTCTAAGCCCTCTTGAATCTTACATGTTAGATTGTTAGTTGACATGTTAGTTGATTTGACACACCATAGTATCTACAGAAAGTAGTAGTTTGCCTTCTACCCAGAACTGAAGCGATTTTTATAAACAACCATTCTCATCCTTCAAGATCTAACAAAGATTTCCAGAATAATCCATCCTTTCATTTTCTAGTTCAAAGCAGAAACTATGACTACAAATTAATCTTCAATATAAAAATTATAAGACCTAAAAACTTATACTGATTAAAAACAGCATTAAGGAAAATTGAACATCACACGAGCGATTTTGGAAGGCAGATAAAACTAAGTTAAAATGGAAAGCTACGAACCTCAAAAGGTGAAAGATCCGACCATGGCTGACTGCCGTACGAGAACATTTCCCACAAAGTGACACCGAATGACCAAACGTCAGACGCGGATGTAAACTGCAAGCTGTTTGCGCTTTCAGGAGAACACCTAAACAACAACAAAACTACTTAGTTAAGCCCCACAGAAGATGCGGCCACTCAAGTCGATAGCATCACAAATGGTAAATAACACACCGGAGGCAATATGGAAGTCAATTCCAGACAAACAGTAAAGGTGCAGGACAAAGTCTTTGTGAGCAAGGTGGTTTCCTGACGTCGCCAGATCAGAAACACGCTCAAAACTCTTTGAAAAGTGCAACATGCTCTAACATTTACAAGCATTTATGGACCAGCATCACAGTTTAGAAGTGGATTTGGCAAAAACCAGACACAAACTGTTTAAGATGAGTGACACATACTCACTGAGAGAGAGAGAGAAAGAAAGAGAAACAGACAGACAGGGACAGAGAGAGACAGAGACAGAGCAAGAGATGATAAATGCCTTTCATTTTAGTTTCAAATGACAGCAAATATATCATACGTTAAATACTAGGCACTAAAACAAAATTTCTCACAAATAACATGGGCAAATCATAGCATTGGCATATCTCTGAATGCAGACAAGCATAATTGTAGTGCAGATAAATATTATATCACAGGAAACACGATATCCATGTATCACCATAAGTTCAAATGAATTGTCATGCAAACACAACACAGTGATAACTATCAAGACAGAAGTCATTGATAAGTTATATTCCCCCAATGCATTTCAAGCCATAACAGACTCAACCAGACCAACAATAAACAAACATATCATACTGAGAGCTCTCATCAAACCGAGAAGGCAGTCAAAATAATTTTACAATATGCAAAAACTATCATCTTAGATTTTATATTTGTGAATTAATTTTCAACAATATAAGACACTAAATTTTAAAATTACTGTTTTGGGTATGAAATTTCATAGCACAGACTTGTTGGCCTTGTCATTTAAATGAGATTAATTCAGGAGGAAATATAATTTGCTACTGTAACTGAAATAATGATAATAACCCTGCCACACCCCACATAAGAAAGACTTGAGTATTACAAAGCCAAGAAATGTTACAGAGGACACATATTTTGAAAACACGCGACAGTGCGCAAACATATGTGAATGCACGCAGAAGTACAGTACAGCAGTCACGCAAATAAACGAAGCCACTAATCTAATAATCACAAATGCTACTTGAAATATATTTCCAACTCACAGCCATATGCTGAATAAATAAATGCAAGCATCAATTAGCCTCATAAATGCTCGAGGAAACATAATCGTGTATGCAACACATATTTAGCAGTAATGAACGAAACCTAAGCTTCAATCGGGACTGATACACATAAACAATCATTGACACAGACAAACACAGACACACAACAACACCTAGAGAAGAAATATCTTGATAAGATAACATTCAAATTCCTTAAAGCGACGATAATTTTGAGCCACCACCGTACCAGGGCAGAATATGCTTCAGCTCTACGCTTTCTTTGTTTTCAAGAAGTCTCTTGTCCACTCCAATGGCATTTGATAAATTGAAATCGGAAATTTTGACCTAAAGAAATTAAACAATCAAACAAAAGAAGAATTTACAAACAATTTTATGGCCAATGTCAATGAATAACAAAATATGAACAACAACTTTAAATACACAATTTTCATATTTACTAAATTAAGGTTCTATAAAAAGTTTCAAAATCAATAGCCTATATTTAAAAATAACACCAATTGAAAAAAATTAAAGCAAAATAAATTAAAACTTGATACTTCAGTCTATTTTTTATACTCATTATTCCGGCCCATGATGAAGAATCATGCTAATGTCTTACTGACCAATTTAACAATTTGTCTAAAGTTCTAAAATAGATGCCATCTCTAACAAAATGGTTAAATAACAGTCTAAGTCAATGCCATGTAAGCTGGCTTAGGATCATGTATATCCAATTAGAAAAGTTCATAATAAAATTTCAAGTTTGGTTGGAAAAGTCATCAAAGCATTCAAAAGAAATTTATCAAAAATACAAAAAATTAAATAATAATCTGATTTTAATCATTCATTCACTTTAAAATTCTCACTAGATGGCATAATGGCATTAAATATGCTGCACTGATTGCAGGAAAGGCACTTTCAACGCTGTCTGAGTCAAACCTGGTAAATTGAAATGACGAGAATGTTCCTGGCCGCTAGATTGCCGTGAACAAGTCTGTGCTGTTCGAGGTACATCATACCGTCGCAGATCTGCTTTGCCAGATCGCAGAGATGGCGCACGGACAGGCTGGACCGAAGCGACGCGTCCTTCAGACACTCCACAAGAGACTGGAGTGGTGCATGCTCCATGACCTGAAAATCAATCCACTTACTTCTCAGCAAATTCAGTGCAACTTCAAACAGTTTTGGTCGTAGTATTCAGCCGATCCGTACAAAAATTTCCATCCAGGTCATCGGGCATATTGTAAAGTTAAGTTTCCCAGTTGGCATTAACTATAAGTAAGAATCTGGGAGATCTGAAAATCACTTAGTACAGCACCCAAGGCCCCAGTCTTATGTTGGCACCTACATGGATGAAGCAAATAGGTCCCCAAGAGCAGAGGGGAATAACCCAAAAGCAGGTATTTCACATCTTCACATTCTCTTCAAATCAAGAATGCACTTGATAACTACTGATGACAGGAAGTCCACCTTTTGCCTGCTGTAATCCCTCGTGACACAACCACCAAATGTAAGAGCTACTCTTATCATTATTAAACTTCTATAGCACCATTTTAGTAATGTTCTTGACATCAGTTGGTGGTCACTCCATCAATTTTGTGTTGCTAAAAGTGGCACTCCCAGCACTTTAAAGCAACAATAAGTTGTCCATAAATCTAATAAAATGTTTCTCAAACCCACTTCATATTCTCGATCAATCAGTTAATTAGCATAAAAACAAAAAATCAATATTGTTACAACTCGTATCTAATGAGTAGTTACGAAGACATATTAAGTCAATGAGTCTGCATTTTTCTCAAATATCAATGTCAGCAAGGAGAGGAGTGGAGAGGCATGAAAGAGAACCATTATTTCTCTATAATAATTCTGCCTTCTAATACAGTACACTTTTGATCTAACAAAGCATACCGGTAATATAATAAACAATCTCAATAATACCCCTAAAGCCATGCTCCGTAATTTTCAATGTGGTAAAACCTTTATCTACCAGCTCATAATTTACCAAATAGAGTTGGGAAGTGGCACGGATAATCACATGCCAGGATCTTTTGAAAACAATCACAGCTGTGTTATCAGAGTTCATTTAACCCTTTCACTGCCACACTGTTTTCTAACATTTGCACCACATCTTCTTTTCCACATCTTCTTCTCTAAATCATTTTGCACTCATTATTTCTCAGTTTTATCTAAATTTAGTCAACATCAACCACAAGCCAGAGCTGAAGGTCCATGGACATGGCCAACATGTGGCCGGCTGTTACTATCTACTAGCATAGCATATAACACATCCACATTACTAACAAACCGGCTCAATATAGCATCTAACAACACTTAGTGCTGCAATATTGCTGTATTCCCACTGCAAGCAGTGCCTCACATAGTATGGTGTCCATGGTATGCATGACGAGCGCCGCTCATCAAACCGCTACTCAAGGGGTTAAATCAAAGCACACAGGATTTCCCAACATGGATTGTTTTTCTGCTTCCTTGTGTGGAAATTACACAAAATTCATCAGGGTCACAAGGTTAACAGCAATGCTTTTAATTTCTCATTTGAAATGTATTTTTTTTATCATTTTATTGTTTTTATTGCTGGTAACTTGGTGCTTAATTGGGTGACCTTTTGAAAACATAATTTCCTAACACAATGGGTCAGATTCTCATGAAATTCCATCCAAGTTACAATGAACAGAGTATGTAAAACCTTATAATTCAAGTTCATACAGACCTACAGTTGCCAACTTGCAAAGAGTTCAAGCATGTCACTTTTATTCATGACTCTTCAGTACTTTGTTACCAAGGGACTTGTCATAAAAAATGCCTCAAGACAGAAAATTGTGAGGTTAAATTTTATCCAGTTTGAGATGAAAACTCTCAGAAGTCAATTGTATGAATATATATATATATACACATATATATAAGTGTATACATATATAATGTATATATATACATACACACACATATATATACATTATACATATACATACATACATAATTACATATACGTATATATCCTATCATTCACTCTTCACCAGTGTTTTATCCAGGCCTCCAGGCCTGTTAGGAAGAAATCCCCCCAGAAAATCCCAGCACTGACAAATTTTTGCGTTGGACTGTGCCTATTTCCCCTCCAGCCAAGTCAATTCTCCCTTCCCCAAAGACCTGGAGTCTGGATAAAACACTGCTCCTCACTCCAAGAAAGAGAGTTAACCACACAGTCTTTCAACCTCTCTATGTCTCCAAACAATTTAGCTATAGTCTCTTGGCACGTGTGCCTATATAAAAGTATTATACCGTATTTTCGTGCATATAAGCCGCGGCTTATACGAATTTTTACACAATTAGCCCCATTGGTGCGTCTTATACCCGGGTGCGTCTTATCTAAATTTTTTGGAACATGAATAACTGCGCCGACGGGTCGCCTAGAGCGACGGAGGCTCACCTAGAGCGCCGACGGGGCGCCGGGAGCGCCGACGAGGCGCTGGCGGGACTCCGGGAGCGCCGAGAGCGCCGAAGGGTCGCCGAGAGCGCCGACGGGTTGCTGGGACGCTGACGGGTAGCTGGGACGCTGACGGGGCGCCGACGGGTCGCCGGGAGCGCCGACGGCTCGTCGAGCGCCGACGGGCGCCGGGAGCGCCGGCGAGGCGCTGGCGGGACTCCGGGAGCGCCGACGGGTCGCTGGGACGCCGACGGGTCGCCGAGAGCGCTGACGGGTGGCCGGGAGCGCCTTTTGGTGTGTCTTATATGTGGGTGCGTCTTATACATAATTATTTTAACACAAATCAACAAAACCCGCGTCTTATACGCGGGTGCGTCTTATACGCGGGTGCGTCTTATATGCGCGAAAATACGGTACATAGACATTCATTAAAATAGTCTGATAAAGTATGTCTGCTTTCTGATTTTTCAGTACAACAAAAATGATTTTTACAGTCAAAATATGTTAAATCATAACCTTGAAGACTATACCTATTTCCACCTCAATTACAACACTAGAATATAACGCCAATAATTTAAATACCTCTGTATTAAGAGTTCAAACAGCAAAATTCCTACACAATGCCAACAACAACAACAACAACAACAAAACAACAACAACAACAAGGCTGGAAACTTATCTTCTACAGCCACCACAGTAACAGTAGCATGTATTTATGTATTTAAATATTCAAATAGAAAACTGGTAGAGAAAAATCAATGCACAGAGAACACAAGCAGAGAGAGAGACAGACAGACAGACAGACAGACAGACAGACAGACAGACAGACAGACAGACAGGTAGACAGAGACAGAGAATGGAGATTGAATGAGTCATCTGAAAAACACCTACTTAATCAATTGGTAATGAGAATGCAGAAAAACACAGTCAGATTGTCTGCAGGGTTGGAGGTCTGCACCCCAGAGGGGTAAAGGACAACATTTCAGTGGAGGTAGAAAATTTTGGCATTTACATGTTTGACTCCCACTAGTTTTAAAATCTTGGGCGGGGGGAGTAGTCCAAACATCCTAAGAATGAGCATAAGGAAAGACACCACCCAAACAGTCATTGAAAGGAAACTCCGACTGTTTGGCCATATCTGCAGAAGACAGAATGAGCGATGAAAGGCTGATAAAAAGGATTATGCTAAGAGAAGTGGAAGATGAAAACATTAGAGAAAGACCACAAAAAGAATGGATAGACAATATTAAAGAATGGTGCAACATGGACATACAGTATATGAAACTTACAAAGCCACACAAGACAGAGACGAATGGAGGAGGCGAACTCAAATTGCAATAGACACTAATGGGTATTGTGTCCATGGAGATGAATGATAATGATGATGATGATGATGATGATGATGATTAGTATGATGATGAGTTTTAAACACCCACAATGCATTTATTTAAAAATCCACCAATCAGAGTAGAGCAGCACTTGATGGCAAATGACTTAGTAATAAAATTTTAAAAATCAACAATTCTTTCAAACAGCTGCAAACGTATCAACATTTTAACATAACATCAGCATCACTGCTTCTACAGAATTTTCATAAATATTCCGAATTCTACAAAACACCTGGAAATGTCTTATGACAATCCACGCCATTGGTTCAATACATTGGAAACACACAGCTAAGCAGCCATTTGGAAAGTGCGAAATACTGGGAGGGGGCATAATTGATAGCATCATGACCACCTTGCAGAAACCTATTTAGCAACTTTGTGGGCAGTGACCAGTGCTTACATGTTAGCGTTCAACCTCACCAGCAAGATGTTGTCAATATCGAGGATAACTCCGAAGATCGGAACAAGATGCGGATGGCTGATGCCGAAGAGAGTGGAAACCTCCTGCAGAAAGTCACTTACGGGCTTCTGTAGCTTCTCCTTCGGAATACACTTCACGGCCACTTGGACCTACGAAGAGAAATCTAAATTAGCTGTTCTAACCATAGAAATTAATGCTCACGGGGAAGTAGTACACCTCTATGGCAAAGACAGCTGAAAGCTGAAGCTGCCATCTTAGACAAGTTTTAGACAATGATTACCATATAAATTACCGTAAAACTTCCAATACAAGCACCAGCTACTATCAAAAAAACTGACTTTATATATTGGCTGTTTGAGACCTTGTATCTGTTAGTTTTACAGTAATGTGATGACACTTAGCTAAATGGTGGAAAACTGGCTTCACTTTCAGGACAACACAGGCTCATTCTAGTGATAATTGAAGTCGATGGTTCCAACGACCAAAGGCATAAACAAAGGGCATAGAGAGAGAAAACTCAATGGCAGTCAAAGCACAAAATAAATCTAATAGGTTGCCATAAAACCAAGAATGGGACAACAAGGAACTAACTGTCCACTTCCATGATAAGTATTCATACATCAAAGAAAAGTTTGTCTTGTTGCTACAATTTAAAACTTCCGATGGAAGAAAACTAAATTTTTGAACAATCTATAGTGGTTTTATCAGTGGACATCATTTAGCACCGGGTGGCCAACGGGCCGCATGCAATATCAAGGCATGAATAAGAATTTTAGTTCCTGTGCTTAATTTAGAAAAATTGTACCTTACTTCAAACTACTGTTTAATTGTAACTGTTACCAGTTACTACTGTTACATAGCTGCAGTGACTGTACTATTTTTGAAAACAATAATGCACAAAGGGGCAACAAAATGTGGCCCTCCACATGCTGATCAAAATTTATAATGGCCCGCTTGTAGCAAAAGGATGGCCACCCTGATTTAGCATCTCAATCACTATTACTAAATGTCCGAAACAGATTCAATTTACAACTACACTTATCACACTCAGTTGCACAGCTATCCAGTTCAACATTCACTATTCAGTGAAAAATCTGAAAAACTCTTTAAATTGTTTTAAAAATAATTCTGTGGCATTTAGAGGTACAACATTTTTCAAAATTTTAGTTTGTTGTCAAATGCCAGACCACTTGACGCAGATCCCAAGAATATTGATTTTGAAAAGTCCTGTTCACAATGCCTCAGCGATGAAGAATTTAAAACTCTGCTTCACACAAAATTAATAAACACCTCAAAACCCCAATGTTTCCTTTTGTAAAATACTACAGTGGATTCAGACTGAATCTCAAACATGGCAACAGGTTGTGGGTCAAGGGTTCAATGGGTCATTCTGAGTGACCCATTTCCATCTCTGCTGCTGCTGCGTCTTACTGACCTGCATTCGATCCGCCTTAGTCCAGACTCCCAAGCGGACGTTCGATCCAAACTGTCCCGATCCCAGCAAATGAGACAACGTAACCGAGTTCTTCTGGATGACGTGTCTCTCTGACGAAACGCTCAACGGTGAATCCTTTTCGGTGATCGAAAACCGTTGCTCGCATTTACTTTCACGACTTTTCCCAAAAAACTATTTAAAAAAACAGAAGCAAGAAACTTTAGAATTTCGCGCACAAACAGAAACAACGGAGCAAAAATCAAGAGGAAATACCGTCAAATAAGTCACACTAAATTCTAAAGAAACTAGAGACCACACAAATGAAACAAAGACATACGGTAGATAGGCCTAGGACACAATCACCTCAGTTGGTCCTTACAAGAAAGCAAAGACCCCCCCCCCAGACACACACACTCACTCCATTCCATCCATACCAACATCACAGCATCTAATCATATCTAAAGTAAACAATTAAGTCCCAACCACAAAATCCAACATAAAATATCTTAATTTCATTTAAATTAGCCGTACAACAGCAAATGATATACCGTACAACAGCAGGGGACAATCCCTAGCTATTAAGTATTCAGCATGAATGTCGTCTACATTAAACCATGCTAGCTTCAATACGGCAACAATTTTCATATGGCTTTAACTGTGTGCACAATTAGAAACCGAACCTTCTTAAGATGGCCGAAAGCTCCTCCTCCGTGCGGCAATTTCCTCCGTAAGTGCAGTTTCAAACGACCGATTTCTGACTGCGACATTCCGATGTCGACCAGATCTTCATCTTCGACGTCGCGCAGCTGTGCAACGCTCGTCACTTTGAGTTTGCTGACGAATTTCTGGTGATGCTGTGACAACTGGACCTCCGAAAGAAATTCATAAAGGTCGTTCATCGCTTCGTAGTTTAACTGAAAAAAATAAAACAAAACAAAAACAAGTCAAAAAACAAAAAAAGAGCAAACTCACAAACTGAGAATCAATACTTCCATGAACTAAATCCTCCTATATTATGTAACATGTCTCATTTTGAAATATAACAATTTGTTTTATCTGCTGCATGTTTATTAAAATTGACAAAGTGCAGGACACAAGTTAATGCCATATCTGAAATGGTTGAGGAATCATTTCAAGTGTCTGCATACAACGACACAAATGCATTCTAAGAATGCTAGAACTAGTCAAAAAACATGGACTCTTGTAAGTTGTCACTCACCCCACCTTTCCAACTCCAACATGTAAATAACCTTCTCTACAGGCTCCACTTACCCCCATTCAACCCATATACCGGCACCCTATGCACCACCTCCCCATTCAACCCTTAGCTCAGCACCATATACTTCACCTACCCAAGCACTCCTAAACAGCTAATATACAGAAGTCCCTGACCTACCCTATTCAACCTCTATCAAGCCCTTTGCTCCAAACTTTTAAATCTAACCTCTCTCATAGAACCCTATTTATATTTCACATAATAAACTGCTAAATAATTATATTGTTTCTCTTTTTGCTTTATAACCCTTTCGCCCAGCAATTTGTAAAACCAATAGGCTAAGATAATAAGATAATATCAGCTTTACGGGTCGCCAAAGGTTAACACATTTTTATGTTGATATTCTTATCTGATTTTATTTTATGTATAGCTTTTATCACTTCAGTTTTATTTCTAAAACATAAATATAACTGATGAAATATTTATTAAATAAATGTTAACACAACATTCTTGCACTGGTGCCGATATATTCAAAGCTCAATGCCCCTGTGCATTATGCCCCTGTGAGCCAAAATGATATTGATTGAATTCAATGTTCATATTCTTATAACCTGGAATAGCATTGCCAAATTGAAAGGAGAACCTCATTAAAAACAGATCTCAAGCACATAAATTTTTTAAATAGATCTGTGCTGAGAGATCTTCACACAGGTCCCAAGTAAGCTTTCAAACAGCAAATATTGTCTTGTAAGCCAGCCCCCAGAGACCCAATTGATCACTCAGAGAAATCAATGCATACAGTGCAGGACAAACCAGTGAGATGTGACTAATGAAATCCTGTCACACACAAATGGCTGCAGAGCATATTTCACATTGACACTACAAAGGCTAGCCTTAGACATGGAGATCATACAACCACAATATCAACACAACCAGAGACATCAACTGATCACCAATTGGGTGTGGGTCACGTGGGTCACATGGGTCAATGGGTCTTGTCAAATTTTAGGACACCCAATGCATGAAATTTCCAGCTCACTTTCATGGAAAAATAAACATTGGTACTGCAGTGTTTGTATCTATTCTATGGTCATCATTTCAGTTTGATATATTTTGACATGGCTTGACAGCTTTGAAATGATACAATAGATAAATTCCTGGTACTGTAAATTCTCTTGACCCATGGGTCAAAGGTTCAGTGGGTCACGAGGGTCATGGGTCAATTTGAGTGACCCATTGCCAACTCTGACTAACACCACTAATCTACATTTTCAAAGACCCACAACAAACAGACTCATAAATCTTTCCTACAGTCAAACTCAGATAATGTTTATCTTACTGTACAAAGCAAATATCTGATCATGGACTGCTGTGGAATTCTATTTACCGGTAGTTCACTCGACATCCAACCATCTGAACAGCCTCTTCAGTGTAGAATTAAAGTGAGCTTTGATAATTAATACAACAACATGGTTAAGGCTAACAACAGTCTCAGTAATTACAGGATACAAAGAACAACAATTTGGGGCAATAACATTTTGAATTTGTGGAATGCGGTTGATCAGCTGCAGTGGCAGATACAGCAATTCGGGAATTTAGGGAAAGCGTGTGTTCCATTCCCCATTTTTACTTGATCTTGTCCCTCCCATATACGACTGCTACGAGTTGTTAAAAAAGATTAGAAGCAAAGAAAAGATGACAATCGCTTACTTATATTATGTGCGGTCATAACTTTTCTAATTTTAGCCATGCAGAGAAGTTAGCAAAAAAAGGATTACGAAGGATTGCGGGGTGCATGCCCTCGTGCCGCTCTCATGGATATGTGTATAGAGTCAGATGCCAACACTAGAAACATTAAAACACACACAAGGCCTGATCATTTGAATGATGCATAAAATTCGGAATGTCATGCAAATGAGTGAAAGAGCGAAAGGCTATCTTCTTTACTACCTATAATTATAAAAATCAACGTGATTTTCTTTCGGTTTAACCTCCTGGTTAACTACAACTCCCAGTGGGGTTTGAGGAAGCAGTGATACAGATTAGAACTATTAAAATATTGAACCATTGGATTTTACTTTAAATTTCAAATTTTTGCTACTTTGCTAGAGAAATTTGTTATTTTAATCACTAATTTTAACTGGAAATGACAATACGGGGAAACTACAGAAAATCTGGAAAATTAAAAATACCAGTATCCCTATTATTAAAGTATGATTGCTACATGCCAGGGATGACAGAAGGACAAAGAAGCCGAAGAAGACCAAGAATGACCTGGATGAATAACATCACAGAAAGGACCTTTATGACAGTACAGTGAAACCTGCTTAATTGCATAGGTGCCGTGCAAGCCTAGCTTATGCGATTAACTGGGCTATGCGAATAGCCGGGACGTCTGATAATTAATTGTACGCACAAAACACTTGATGCGGATTTTTATGTTGTTATGCGATTATGCGGGTTATGCAATTAAGCGGTATGCGATTAAGTGGGATCCACTGTACCAGATGCACATCCAGCCGCAGCACAAGACAAGGACTTCATGGAGGCAGTTAACCCAAGACACTGCCAAGCAACAGTGTGGCAAAGTGGCAGGATGATGATGATGATGATGATCATATTAACTTTTCATATTCTGGGTTATATCTGTGTGCTCTCATTTCGATGTTATTTATTTTTTACTTTATAATTAGATTTTGAAATTTAATCTGTTATTGCTCACCCCATTATCCTTTAAAACAGTAATTCGATGGGCCATTGAACTTTCTAAATTAATTTATTTAATTATCTGGCAAGGTGCTGCAGGAGCCAAAGTACAACTCTGGCCTTTCTTTAGTCTCTACATCTTTTCAAAGCCAGCCTTGCTCCTTCCCCACTCAAACTCTGACTTGACTTTGCCCGGCTGACCAGTAAACTTCGGCTATGGCTATTTCAATGTTCTGTAGATTAAGTGCCTAGGAATAAGCAGCTAGTATGGTACCTGCTCTCGAAAGCGCTATAGAAATTCACTAGATTTTACTTACTTGCTCACAATTTTGAATTTTGGCAGTTCAATTCCTCCATTGGAGGCAAAAAATTTGGGCCATAGTACAATAGTCAGACTCCTGCTGATTTTCTGAAAATTAAACCAATAAATACACTTCTGCATATACTTACAATTACCATAGCAAGCTGTTTAAACTTCCATCAATGTGCAAAGTCAAATTCTGCAAAACTTAAAATTTAAAATCTAATCAACCATACACATAAGGTCAACCTTTTTAGCAAAATTCACGTTAAACAACTGCTTATCAGAATAAAAAATTTAAAAAACAACAGCCGAGAAATAACTCTAAGACTATTGTGCATGCAACAGTCTAAAAACCCTTAACAGATGAACTTGATAATGAGACTCACTGCCCAAATGCCATAGCAGGAGAGAGAGCGAGAGAAAGAGAGAGAAAGAGAGAGAGAGAGAGAGAGAGAGAGAGAGAGAGAGACAGACAGACAGACAGACAGACAGACAGACAGACAGAGACAGAGAGAGAAACAGACAGACAGACAGAGACAGAGAGAGAGACAGACAGACAGAGAGAGACAAACAGAGACAGAGAGAGACAGAGAGAGAGGGAGACAGAGAGAGAGAGAGAGAGACAGACAGACAGACAGACAGACAGAGAGATGGAGAATTAATTTTATGAATTCCACTGACTATAAACAACATCCTACTATACAATACAATAAATACACTATAGGCCATCAGTTTACAAATGACAGATAATTACAAAAACAGAATCAATAGATAAACAATGAGGTCCAGACAGTTGCACAAGTAAATCTGTTACTGGTTCTCAACAACAAACAAGAATTCTCAGATCAAGGTCCCATTTAATGCAGAAATGTAAGAATGAAAGAAGTCAGACAATCAGTAGGAAAGTGTCTACAACAAAATACCAGAAATGTTAATGAAGATGTCTACCGGTAAATGTACAGGTTAAAAACATTTCTCTTGTAAACATTTTAAAACAGTGTCATGCACAGCACTTTTGCAATACTTTTCTAAGTTTTCTCCTACAAAGTCATATAATTACCAGCATAATAATAGGGGCATTTTTAGCCAAAAAAGAGCAAAATTATGTGCTTTGCAATTACCTTATCTATACTTGTCTTAATCAATATTCAGCTGGGACTTCAAATGTTTACTTACTGACCAGTATATGTTCTGTTAATAAGTTTAACTTCTTGTTTTGTTAACCACAGAAGGTGTTATTGAGAAATAAATTGATTGATTTATTGATTATTTATTCATTGACCACACTTTCATAGCTTATATAATGATATACAGTAAATAGAGCCACAGTCCACAGACCTCAAGATTGGTAGACCAGTGTGCTACCACTATAAGTTACCGTGGCCGGGTTGAGGCTTTCCCCACCAGCATAGAATCAAATAAGCACAGTGATTCATTCACATCAGTACATCAGCCATGGAAATTCATGGACAATGAGATCTTTCACTTGTATGTGCCTCAGCATGGAGAAAATCTAATTGATTCACTGAACACAACACAGCCAGTGAGGTCAGAAAAAGGGTCAGCTGAGTCAGGGCAAGGGAGAGGCCACAGCCAGGTAGAATTACCCCCCAACACACAACAACAACAAAAATCAAAATATCAATGACAATATCAAGCCATTCACAAGGTCTATAACTGTATTATTACCATTTCTTTCATAATTATTGTTGTTGTGTGTAAAATTTTTAAAACATGTGAAGCAGATAATGTTGATTATATCAGAGTTTTGATGAGTTTGGAAAGTATGCATGTTGCTGTAAAAAAGCGACAAGCATCCTTTGTTAATAAATATGAGAATAAGTCACTGTACTTTGCTGAGTTTATTACTAGAACTTGTCTGAGGGCAGAGGCTGCATTGTGTAAAGTTTGTGTTTAGTTTATTAGTTCATTGTTAGTTTTTATTTTATTTAGTTTTGTTCAGTTGATTTGTGTTATCTTTGGTTGTGTACTACTCTTTTTGATGTTGTGCTTGTCACGAATAAAGATTATTAGTATTCCCAGTTCCATTCAAATATGTACCAATTGTCTAATTAATTAATTAATTTATATTAGCATCATTGCCAATACTGAGTCATGGAAGTTATGTGAAAGGTGATCAAGCCAGAATCTTTGCAACACTCATCTTAAGAGAAGGAATTTTCACTTTATTATCGCTTGTGGCATTAACATGCAACAATTTGCACTTTTAACTGGTTGAACTTAATGCAAGAAGCAGGCAAAGCCAATGAAAAGCAGAAAATAGGAAAAGACAAGGTCACTGATAAATTGACTAGCACCTCAAAAAAGGCCAAGAGGTCAAAATCTGAGAAAGAAAAACAGGTCAAAATGATTCACCAATGGAGGGGAGGGTGCCTCGGTTTCATATTGGAAACATCAATGGCTTCAGGGCCTAATATGCAATGTGCCAACAATATCTGAATCTTGAGAACAGGTGAGAGACAAAGAGCATTACCATGAAAAGAATGCTTACAACAAGTCTTTTCAAGTATTTCACATATGTCCAAACACACATTTCCAAATTAAATGCTCTCTCTGTGCCAGAAATGGCTTCACAAGTAACTGAAGCTTATAAATGCAGTCAATGTCGAAAACAATGAAATACGAGACAAAGGGAGATGAACAATCAAGAAGACTGCGTAAACAGCAGCTCTTATTACTGCAATGTGAGAATGGTATGATTCTGTATAACAATGACAGAATTATGACAAACTAGGCATTTACCTTCTACAAGATCATATACTAATAATATTAACCATCAGTTATATGTTCATTTCTGTTGCTGTGTGTGTGGATTTAGGATAATTAAAATGTAAAGCAAAACTTTGTTCCACAAACTCGAAGCCCTCACAACTGCTGAAGGGGAGACACCTTTAAATTTTTCATGGCATTAGCTCTAATGCTACTGCAACTGCCTTACTCTCCCTCTTTTTCCTTCCTGGGAGATGCACATCAGATTCACAGCTCAATTTTTTTAAATGGTTGAGTGTTTGAGTCAGAAGCAATAAAAAAGTTTATGCCAAGGCCGAGAGTTGAACTCTGGACCTCATGCCTGGCATTCCAGCTGACTAACCACTGGACCACATTGCCACCAAGGTTTATTCAAACATTATTCTCTCATCAAAAGTCTGATTTACATATATGTTGGATTCTGGCTGCAGGCATTCCACACAACTGTTGACACAATAGTTGCTCTTAATTCATAAACACCACTGCAACTGGCCACTAGAAGAGTTGTTTTGGAACTGAGAATTCCTGCTACAAAGTCATTCTCTGCTCAGCTGAAGCCTTATTAACCAATCTGTGATCACATTCATGCTAATTTGCACAATACACAGTCACTGGTTTCCACAGCATCAATGTCTATCTAGGGCAAGGATATCAGCTAAATTTTATGAAAGGTCACATTTTTTAATGATTGATGCCCAAAGGACAGGTAATATCAGGTATATGCAGTTTTAGTCACAAAATATGATTCATAAGTGCAGTAATAGAAAACAGGTAAGTTGATGATGAGATGTTTAAAAAACTTTTTCATTAGTATCTGCTGAAAATTCATCATTTCAGTATCTTCGTGGGCCACTCCACACCTCTTGGTGGGCCAGATCTGGTCCGCAGGCCACCATTTGAATACCCTTGATCTAGGGGACTCACCCAATGCACCAAAAGCATAAAAATTTTAGATGTATCAAGGCAAGTAATGCATAGAACAAAATAAAAGTAAAACTGCATCAAATGTTTGTCATCTGAGTCCTGCTATATACGGATCTGAGTGCTGGTGCAGGCAGAAGGTGGACAAGAGCAGGATTTCAGTGGTGGAAATCAACAGACTCTGAAAAATCATAGGAAAAAAAACCCAGACGAGACCACACACATAGCACGGCAGTTAGAAAGAAACTGCAGAAGAAGGAGATGCCTATAGATGGAAAATATTAGAAAAAGAAAAATGGTGTGGTTTGGGCATTTTTATCAAGAGACTGCCAGCCAGGATACATCACTGCCACATGGAAGGAAAGAAAGCAAGGACGGAGAAGACAGGAAAGATCTGGATGGAGAACACGATCAGAGGACTTACAAACATGGAGAACAGCCCTCAACAAGGCCAGAGACAGAACGCAACGAAGGTATTCTGTCCAATCTCCATCATCAATAAACTGAAGGAAGAGAGAGAGAAAGAAAGAAAAGATTTCTATGAAAACTTCTAAAAGAAAATCCAAAAAAAACTATTTAAGACTTACCTTACAGAGTGCAAAAGGCAAAGAGAATCTCTGATACACAACCTCTCCTCAAACCAAACCAACAGCACAGATGTAACCTTTCACAGAAAACACCCCCTCCTACACCCAGGCTCTAATGGGTCAAACAGATTTAAATGGGAGATTTACAGTAAATTCCGGCAGTCACTGTAGAGCTACCCTAATCTTATCTCTGTATATGGACCTACGTGTTCTAGAGGTTCTGTTGGTGTTAAGCAATGCTTATCAGTTGTTTAATTGCATAGATATTCATTTCAACTTTATTTCATCTAGACTCCACAGAACTCAACCACTCAGCCAACTTAACTGCAAAGAACTTTTGCCAGTTAATAGGCAAAATTGAATAGATCTCAAATAACTTTCTCTGAAACTCATACTTCATCCCAGAATTCCACAAAGAGCATTCCTACATGTCAAGGAAACAATCCACAACTACAGTTACTACTAATGAAAACCTTAGACAGATGTGGAAGAATAATCCAAGATCCAAAGCAGAGGAAAATATGAATTGTTGGAACAGGCAGCAAAAAAGCTAAGACTTAGTTAGTTAGTTAGTTAGTTAGTTAACAAGTCAATTTCTATAGCGCAAAAAAACATGGGAAAAGGCCAAAGTCAGGAGCGCTTTACAGTTCGTACGACGTCTGATAAAGGTGAGTTTTGAGTTTCTTTGCGAATAATTCCGGGTTCGACTCTCTTGTTACGTCACTAGGTAACGCATTCCAAAGAATAGAATAGCTTAACACGCAAGAAACAAACGTATAATATTCTGGATATGTTGGCCAAGTTAGTAGCATCTGATATTTGCTACAAACTGTTTTATAAAGACAGCAAATCTTCTTCTTTATGTGTCGTCCTCTATCAGAGGATTGACAGTCATTTTCCTCCATTGTTCTCTCTATCCTCTGCTGCTCTTATTAGAGCTACACAGGTCTTTCGTAGGTCTTTGTGTTTGTCCAGTCAACGATGTTGTCCATCCAGCTTCTTCTAGGTCGTCCCCTTCCCTTGTTCCTTCTATATTCTACCTTCCATTATTATCAGTGGTAGGTCTCCGGCCGAACCTCTCATGACGTGACCAGCGTAGAACAATTTTCTTCTTCTTATTTACTGCAGCAAAATACATTTTAAAAATACTTATAAACAAACTGTTATACAAACTGTTCCTGCTCTAATGCTCTAATGTCTATGCTGTAACTGCAACACAGAAATGCATTTATAACCAAACAAGTCGAATCTATATATGCTATGGCTATTTCAAATTCAGATTGAGCGCCTGAGAATAAGCAGTACTGCTTTCGAAAGCCCTACATAAATTCACGAGATTTTACTTACTTATACCTTACTTATCTGAACTTCACAAGAAGAAGGTACAGTCGAACCTAATTAAGTGCATAGCCTCTGGACTGTCTTGATCACATGTGCTAAGCAGAGACTGGAGAGCAGTGGCGTATAAAATAAGCTCTCCTAAACTGGATCAATCAACTTCACAGCTCTTCACTGAATTGCTCACTTATCTGTAGGTTTCACTGCACTTTCAATCCAAATCAAAGGATGATTTACAAGACAATTGATTTTCATAACATCAATTCAACAACACTAGAGCTCTATAATTCACTGCAGATAATGTACAGGTGACATTGTATAATCTCTCACCTGCAGCAAATGTAAGACTCACTGCAGCACTGCTTTCCTATTCTATGAAGTATATACCTGTTACGAAATCATCATAAGACAGCTTCTGAAACAAATCAAGTGCTACAAAACTCCTGGTCAGATTATTTTAAAATTACAAAAACATGAAAATATTTTAAACAAAGTCTCTAATATTTAATTATCCTGCTCTAAAGACTCGTGAAATACTTGACAATATTATCACGAGATTAAAATACGCAAAACTTCTGAAACCACAGATCAAAAAACCAACACAATAAGTGATAAAAGTACCATGAAATTTCCTAGAAAACCTGTAGCTGTGTTCAGCATATGCCAAACTGTTCCTGCTCTAACAATACAGGCAATGGTGTTTTTAGGGTGATCCTTGTTCAAGACTTGGGCATTTCAGAATTCACAGCCCTCATTCCTTAACATTTTATGAATTTCAAAGTGATAGGCTGGTGGAGGTTTTATCAGTCCTGGACAAGGTTCAGAGAACATTCAGTGACAGTTAATTTAGGCCGAACGTCAGCTTAATATAACTGTCAATACAGCAGAACTTTTATAAACCAAAATAGCTTTCATACCAAATCGGGAGCCAACTCAATAAGCTTTTACCATGACCCACAAGTCCAGCTTTCAGTCCACTCTGATGATAAAATGAGCTACAAAAGCCTTGCTAACAATGATATCTCAAGCCCCCTCAACAGAGTCAATATTAACACAAGACAGAAAGGAAGATAACAGTGCCTGCACTCACTGTAATTCACAAGTTGGCAAATAATAAACACCAGCCAAAGTGACTGCAATAGATCATCTACATGACAAAGTACTTCCAATCCTGGAAAACTGCCAAAGTAGTTACAGAAATAGCCACATTTTAAAATAGAAACCAGATAAAACTCATGAAATAAGAATCATTATCATTAAATTGCATCACTAATAAATGTGTGAGTCAATGTGCACCTAATTTTGTGAACCCTTATTTGGCCATTAGTAAGCAAGTAGAAATGTATACTTGCATTTACAAAGACTGAACAATGTTGAAAGGGTAAAAGTAATGGCTGCTCCATAGGTTAAGTACACAGAGTAATGGAACATAATCTGCTAAATTGTCATGACATCAGCTGAACCTGACCTTTCCTCAGTCTTTTCTTCCAAGTAAGCACCCAATGTTTGCCATTAAGTAGACTGGGTGACTGCCTCAGATATTAACAGCCAAACATGTAATGAAACAGAATATTTGTACAGCACCTCTTCTGAAGAATCACTCAGAAGCGCTCAAATGTCTCTGTTACGGCCAGAGTTTGAACCCCAAACTGACAGCAACAGGCACTGGTCATTTCAGAGTACTAATTGTAGTCAGAAATCCTGTCCGTGACAGTGTCTGTAGTTCAAAATCTATATGCTGGTCTGAAAATGGCCGATTCCTGCCAAGGAGGGTGCACAATAGAGCAGGGTTAGGTTTTAAGGTAGACCTGAAGGTGAAGAAACATATACCTTGATGACCATGTGCTAATAGAGAATTCCATTGCCTAGGTTCAGCAACTGAGAAAGCATATTTCAAAAAGTGGTCCTAAAGTAAGGTACGGTATAAGACGTGTCAGAGTATCAGAAGACCTGCACAGATGATCTTGCATGGTGAGAACAGCAGTACAATAACTGATTAGAGTGAAGCATCTTATAAATGAGGACATATCTATTAAAGTCGATCCTATAATTTACATATATCCAGCAAAGTGTTTTGAGCACACGGTGACACGTGTAGAGTGCTCATAGCTGGTTGCGCAATGAATTCTAAAACTCCGTCTATAAATTCCAGCGTAAAGTGAATTACAGTAATCAAGATGACTATAAGACATAAAATCATTAGCCAGAGGCATCCGTGTGCTGAATTCTGCGTATGGCCAGAATGGCGCTACATAAATCAGCAGCCGTAGAATCTGCTCAGCAACAAAAGTACTGCAGATTCAAATATTCTTGAAGAAAGTAACTTACATTTAAGAGAAAATCCTCTTCAGAGATCAGAAAACAGTCGAAGAAACCGAGTCTCTGCTGATCAGAGATTCATGTTCACTCGAAATCACCGAATAACGAAAGAAACGGCAGAATTTTCTTTCAATTTCACGCGAAACAGAGCAGTCAGTCGTTTGAAAAGCAAAACCAACGGGCGATTTTCTCTTAATTTATCGTCAAATTTGCAACAAAATCACTTAAAACCGCGTTGGAATATCGATGAATTAAAAGCCGCAATTAAATGGAAATCGAGAACAAGTATATCATATATCACCAACCGTAGAGATCATCTTAGATCCGCTGCAGCGACATGCTCACGTCATATCTCTATGGTTTCTATCAATATCTAGGAACTGAAACAGATGCTCGCCTCTGGATCGACTAGGGCACTAATACCGTAATACGCACTATGTCACCTAGGCAGGGGCATAGATCACGGGCGGGGGGACTGCAGGAGACGGTCCCACCCAATAATTAGCGAAGGTGGTACATTACCGTATATATTATCATTTATAATATATCCCCCAAATGTGTTGCGTTTATTTGCTTCCTTGAAGTTGTAAAAAGTCTGACAAGCTAACAGGGATATTTCTAGGATTGTGAATTTGGGGGTGTCGATCTCAAATTGGGAGGGGGTGTCCGGAGGCTAATTATTATGCATTTTGTATGCATATCATTGTCACATTACCATTTTTGGGGAGTGTCGACCTCGAATTGGTGGGGTGTTGTGGGGCTGTTAGGGGTGTAAAAATATCCCTGCAAGCTAAAAGGTCAACACTATAGTGCTTAAAAATATGTATGGGTGGGTATACTTTTAAAAATTATTCTCTCCCCAAAACTGTAGTAGGAATAGGCGCCTACGCCCCTGCACTCAATTGGGTTACTTAGCGCGATTTAAAGTGGCTTATATATATAGGAGGCATTGCTGCCTGTGTGAAAGCCACTGCAGGGGGCGCTAACGGGGCTTGAACAGCAGTGGATCTCTCACAGGGCACTGAACCAATTTAAAGACGAGTCTAATGTTTAAATAATAGCCTAATTGTAGTGTTTATTACAGAGATAAATTGTGAGGAAGATATATATCATCAGAGAGATAATATAATATATAAACCTTGTTATATTATATATTATAGGCCTATTATCTCTCTGATGATATATCTTCCTCACAATTTATCGCCAAAAATGATTCGAAATCTCTGCTCTTCGTGCGCAAATTCTAGAGCTAGCCTACAAGAATTTCAAGAAACCCCCAATTTATCCCCACATCTTTTTGCTCCGAGAAAACGAGATCTAGACCACTTACGGCATCATGAACGTTCTTGAGGATACTCAAAATGGACTGCCGGGACTGGTGTGTGATCTCACGAAACGACAGACCTAGCTGATTATAGGGCCTATTTTATAAAATAATCGGGAAAATATTAGTCTTTGGGACTGTCTATTAATTACCTCAACAAAATAGGGACAGTCACAGTCCCTTAACTTGTCACTCGCTAATTTACAATTAGTTGCAGGAAATTGGTATTTGTCAAATTGTCAGATTCTCGAAGTCAGACGAGTGGGAGAGAATTTGTGTTGCTTCATTATGCCAAATAGGCCTAAGTCAGTTAGATAAGTTAATGACAAAATGAAACTTCCCTCTTAATTGCTGTGTATGGAGTAGATAGGGCCTACATGGACATGGGCTGAGTCCACCCATGGTTTGGGTAATTGAGTTGGATTGGGTACGTCAGAAATTTCCATGTTTATGGTGGGTGGGTTGTGTTAGAAAGTCATGGCTTAATAAATTGTATGTATTACGGTGGATTTGGTTTGATTAAGTATAACCCTATTGCTATTGCATATTCATGTCCGATATGGAGTGGAGGACCAGTGGGCGATTCAGTGTTAGCATTGACCAGGAATAATTGTTGCTTTAATTAGAGGAGCATTTGAAAAAGACAGGTGGATGACATCAAAGCGCAATTATAGGGAAAAGACTAAAAGACATTTTGGAAATAAATTAGTAATCAAACTTTCAAATTTTTCAATTAAATTATGCTGTGTTAGTTCAGGACCGATTCTTCATAGCGAGTGATAACATGTTGACTGAAAGACGTTCATCTAAGACCAGCTCCTCTGTGCTCAACTCAACTTTTCTAAAATGGCGTTGTTTCATATGCTTTTGGCCAACATTAGCGGTGACTGCATGTCTCTTGCAGATACGGTCTTTAAACATACCTGTTTGACTGGGCTTATCCCCCTTAGATTGCTCCCCCGCCGTTTCTGACAGATCTTTCCGGCTTGATCTGGATCTTATTCAATTTGGATTTGGTGCGCCATCGCATGATGTCATGGGCATTATGATAGTGGCGCCATAGAAGTTTATTGATTGATTGATTGTGCTGAGATTTTCAATGGCAAGAAGGTTCGACCTAAAAAACACAAAATTCTAGTTTTCTTTCTTACAAAACGATTGTCAATTCTTCCGAATGATTGAAACAAAATGCAGAATTCCATTCGAAGAGAAGCGTTCTACCAATTTAATCGTCGGCAAGATTTTCTATAGTGTCTAACGCTACAACAACAATTCCCAAAAGAGCAGCCGGGAGTGGGGAGACTGAGGACTCCCACTCCGAAGTTTACGACCTCCACGGACAGGTAAATCCAAACCTTTCTACCTCCGCCGAGGTCCGTCAATAACGATGAGGTTTTTCACCTCCGTCTCCTTCCCAACTAAGCTCCTGTCCAGTGGCGGTTCCACGGCTGGGGATGGCTGGGGATGCATCCATCCACCGAGCTTTTTTACTTGTCATTGACGTTTCACGCTGGGTCTCTGGTTACAAATCAAAGCTGGTGACGTTTTTGCTTTTCAGCCTTTTCCAGGAAATTTTATGTTCATTTGTCGGGGCAACCACTAGCTGTTAATGGCCTTTTTTGCTTGCCAACCATTTCGGGATTTCATTTTATCCCCCACCAACTTCCTATACATTCTTTGCATCCCCCAAAAAGAATTTTTGGAACCGCCACTGCTCGTGGCCGATCGAAAATTGCGACAGAATGTGTTCGGATTCTACGGGAATCTTCTTCTTCTTCTGTCGATCCACGGGATCTCTCCTCCGCCGAGAGTATCGAAGCCCCTCGTCTCAATCTTCCGACGAACGTTAATCTCTTTCTTCGTCTTCTTCTTCTCCACCACCGGGCGAGTCAGCCCCTCCAGGAGGAGGAGGGAAGCTCTTCTCCTGTCCACCAACGGTATCATGCCCCCGCCGAGGGTGTCGAAGGCCCGGGCCACGATTCGCGGTCGGTCGGGCCGAAACGACTCCAAACCGCCGTCTTCTTCTTCTTCTTCTTCATCTTCCGTCAGCTAAAGACAAGAACAGCCACCGACCGTAAATAAAATAGGTCTAATGAACGACTTCACTTTAGAAGACGATCAGCTTGCTTAACCCTCGGATGGCTAAAGGAGGTGGGGTGCCACCCCTTCGATTTACCCCCACATTTTTAAGAGGCACGACGAGATAATCTAAAGCACCTGCGCGCACCTGTAGGGGTGGGGGCGTCCATTTATGCAGGCGGGCGTCCATTTCTTCTATGACCTAATGGCACCCGAAGGGGTAAAAGGGACACGACCCCTGAATTCTCCCTCATTGAGTGTTTTTCTTAACTACTAACAGCCTCCTCAGACTTAACCATAACTCTTGGATAGTAGATCATCTACTTTTGGGCACTCTGAGTGCTCGATGGTTAAATAACTTGTATAGGGGCCCATATATGTGAACAACATGAAAATATGTAGTATTCTGTAGAGCTTCGAATGCAGAATCCAAGGCACATATCGGCCTATAAGACTAAACTGTCTAGTTTTCAGAGTCTGGGCCGAGATAGATTGGGGTGTGATAACCGCACCGCCCACTACCCAAGGCGTTACGAAAAAAGCTCAACGCTGAGAGAAGGGGTACGTACCAACACGGCGACGGTCGACTCGGCGACGGTCAACTCGGCGCCAATAAAATAATTGTCAATGTGCGCTTAAATCTTGTTTTAAAACCAAATTACCCAAATAATGTCTGAATAGACCTACTATTCACTTAATAGTTTATTGTTGAGTTTATACATGTTTATACATGTAGGGTGCGCAGGTGGAACAGTGGTTAGCGCACTGGTCTGCCAATCCCGAGGTCCGTGGTTCAACTCCCGGCCGCGGCAGAAACTTTTCGGTTGTTTCTGTCCCAAGCGCCCCCAGTCGACTCAGCTGTGAATGAGTACATCGGGTGTTAACTCGGTGGAAGGAAAGGCGGCGAGGGAAAGGCTGGCAATCCGCCCTCATTCAGCCGTTGCCGTATATAACTGAAGGCGCTAACCCTTCGGTTCCCCGACGGGTCCGCGATGGCCTATGGGTTGTACCTTACCTACCTTACCTTATACATGTAATTCCATAGTTGACCGGTCGCCGATTTGACCGTCGCCGAGTTGACCTGTTTCGCTGAGGGGGTTATTATGATGCCGATATACAAATGTGAAATGTTATGTGATTCCAGATATAATTTTGATTCTATATAAACACTGGTAGATTATTTTCGTTAAGCGCAGTGGGGGACTGGCTACTTTGCCCTCAAAATTTTAGGCTTTCAGAGGTGCGTCGGATAGATTAAATCCCTACATATATAGGGCCCCCTAATAATTTCCCTTACAGGTCATCTCAATCAAACGATGATATTATGTGATTTGACAAGATAGTTTGTCCTGTTTTTTTCTAAAAACAAAGTTACACTGAAACTTTACATGTGGATAATGTGTGTGACTGTGTGTGTGTCCGTGGTCAGTTTTAGAACTAAAATGATTGGAACGCATCGCTGCACTTAACACGAAGCAGTAAATCGGGGATTTTCAGAAAGCTTTTCGCGGCGCCGAACTGTGTTAAGCTTAATCGAGCGAAAGTGGACGAAACAGGCGATCCATGCATGAGGCGCTGTTTATGGCCGTGATGCTGATAAACTCAACGGCGAATACCGTTTACCGGTAAATAAAAGCCTCGGCCGCCCATTGCTCACGAGAAGAACAAAGCAGAATATACGAGACGCATATATACAGTTTATAGGTCTAATAATGTATGTGCGCGTATTATGATTTCTAAACGCAGAAGCCAATGTCAGAAGAGTAGCACCAAGGCGATTAACATTGACGCACTAAAACGACCGCGTACGATAATAATAGAAATTAATCTTTATTCGCAAACGCAGATAACATAAGATAAACATCATTCTTAACTAACAATTACACTTTCTGTTATCATACAATTGACAAAATAAAGTGCTTTCCTAGAGAACCGAAGTGTAAAAGAGTGTTGACGATTCTTAACAATATCATGTAGCCTATTGGATTCAATCCAAGCATTTCACGAATATAGTCGACTGTTACTTTATTATAAGCATCAAAGATAATGCTGCATCAACTAACAATTCAACAATAGCGGTGTACAGACTTCATCCTCGATCACCTCAGCTTCAGGGGCGTATCTAGGGTGTCAGGTGCCCGTGGCAGGGTGACAGAAAAATCAGCCACTGCTCAGCGCCCAGTGGTAGGCCCTATATGGGTGAAATCTTGTCCCAGATTCAACTGAATCTTACCTGTTTTAATTATAGAATAGAAAATTTCAATGAAAACACATTGAGCGAAATTCCCAAGTAGGATATGAATGATGCATGTACAGTATATCTAAGAATTCAGACTCATCTTTAGCTCTCCAAAAGCTGCACAGAAGGAAGAATGGGTGCCTACAGTCGGTTTCGCAGTCGTCATTTGGGGGGTTTTGCTATTTCTTTATTATTAGTCTTAATTCGTTTCTGACACAATATAGCGTTGAAGAATTTACAATCATCTTTTGTAAACGCCTTCCTATCGGGGGCGTAGCGACGGGGGGAGAGGAAGGTATATCGGTATATATTCCTCCACAGATATCAGTATATATATAAATATATATAACAGTATATATAACATACATAGGCCTACATAATTATAATATTAGCCTATATAATACATATATATATATATAATACATAACATATATTAAATATAATATATATATATAACAATGTAAGCCTATACCCCCAAATGTATAACCCAAATCAAATTTCTGGCTACTCCCCTGCTTCCTACTCCCTTGCGTTTCAACATTTATTCAAGCATTCACCTGGTACTTCCCTATTAATGATCGCATTTCTCTATCTCTCTCTCCCTTTCTCTCTCTCTCTCTCTCTCTCTCTCTCTCTCTCTCTCTCTCTCAGGATCGAAATGACCGAGAAAATTCAATCTAGCAAGTTGCCATCGATACAAGACAAAGCCTGGGTGTGTAAAAATGCACCGAGCATTGTCGATGTCGTCGAAGAACGAAGGGGATTGAAGTCTAGCTCGGTGAAAAAGCCATTGGCGTATGGTTATCAGAAGCACACGTCCTCGGGACAGGAAAACGAAAGACAAATCGAATAAAGGCGAAGAAACAAAGCCATAGAAGAAGGAGGAGGAGGAGGAGGAGGAGGAGGAGGAGGAGGAGAACACTAATTTTCCAGCGACGACAACTGAAGCCCAATCGATGCGATATCTTCACCGGATCCTTTGGAGTCGCGTCAAGGATGGATGCAGAAGGTTCTCGTTGTCTGTCGATTAATACAAGACACGCGCTCTTTGCGTTATTTTAGTCAGCTTGGTTCTTTAGTTTGCCTCGCCTATTTATTCACTTAATCTAATATTATTTTGCTATATTTATCTGCGACATATGATCCAACTGTTGTACGGACTAATTCACCAAATAGAACTATTAATAATGAGATTGCGATCTGCTAAAGAGAAATGAGAGAATAAACTTTATTTGCGTAATTTTTGTCTTTTTAGACACTGCATGTGACATGTGGGACGCCATCAAAATATAAGCCAATTACTCTGACTGCCTTGTGAGTTGGGTGCGCTCGGCTAGGGGTGTTGGGTGCCAATGGCTACCTGCCCACAGCTAGTAACTGTGCATGGCTGGCTTCCAGAAGAGCAAGACTTCCCACCTGAATTTTTGTGAAGGCTGCGCCCTTCTGTGGGAGAGGCTAACAGGACGACGGAGGAATAGTAACAAAATGGATGAATCTTTATTTGACGCAGAAGAAGAAAATTCTAAAATGAAATCAAAGGATAGTTAGTAATCGGAAAGATTTCAGATAAAAACTCCTCTCTATTTCTCAGTCTGTCTCTGCCTCTTTCTGTCTGTATGTCTCTGTCTCTGTCCCTGTCTGTCTGTCTCTCTCTCTCGCTCTCTTTCTCTGATCATCGTCCTAGTATATTGCATAGATTTTCTTGTTAAGTTGAGCAGTCAAAAAATGTATGTCTTGAACTTCCCAGAAAATGCACAGTTTTGAGCTTTTCTTCAGGAGCCTTCCTGTCTAAGTTTAAACTTCTATAGCGCCACTTTATAATGCGCAGTAGCATTAATAGTCATTTGAAGAGCCTTGTCGGCGCGCACTATGCAGACTCCTATAGGCCCTCGCAATATAAAAAAGCGATCTACTTATAACCTATAGAAGCCGTAACGAAAAAGCTGCGCAAACTGTCATTCACCAAGAGACGCTAGGAAAAATCGGTTATTAAATGTTGCGAGTAATTGTAGTGGTTTTCATACAGGCTAATGCATTCTAAACAACTTGAAATCGCGTTTTTATTATGCTATTATAAATAGGATCAATATAAATAGGGTCCGTCCTTAAGATCGAATCGACAATAACTGTTCCAAATTCTAATTCATCCCTCTGTTCAAGTCGTTGATGCTGTCGGGACATCAGATAGGCCACGGAATGATCTTTTCTATTGAAATCTCTGAAACTACAGACATCACTGTTAATATGCTATTCTTAAAGAATTCATCTGAGATTATATCTGTTCCGAAACTCAGTTATTCTTGAAGTTGAATTCAAACAGTTTTGAGTTGAACCGGACAGCGCATGAAGGCGTCAAATAGCAACAATGAAGAGGCTGCCTTGTCGAAATATATTAAGCAAAAAGGTCCTCGAAAGGTAACGGCCACGGAACAAGAAATAAAAGACTAGGAGGAGTAGGAGGAGAAGAATAAGAAGAAGAAGAAGAAGAAGAAGAAGAAGAAGAAGAAGAAGAAGAAGAAGAAGAAGAAGAAGAAGAAGAAGAAGAAGAAGAAGAAGAAGAAGAAGAAGAAGAAGAAGAAGAAGAAGAAGAAGAAGAAGAAGAAGAAGAAGAAGAAGAAGAAGAAGAAGAAGAAGAAGAAGAACTAGACCGTACTTCCTCTGTAGCCTACCACGCATTCGATATTATGTATGCGCAGGTGATGTAGAACCTGTGCATGTATATGTGTATATTATGTGCGTGTATAGGTATGCATGGCTTCAGTCAAATTACAACATCAAAAGGATGTGAGATGCTACTATCGACGGGGCGTTTTTATGTTTTTATAATTTCCAGCGAAGAGGTGGACATAGGCTATAGGGCTGCGGCGTAATACGACCTCTATAATTGACGTAGGCTTACAGATGAAACAGTTCTGCAGAAGTCTTTTAACACGCTGCAGTTTGTTATCACAGAAACAGTTTCAAAACGGCAGAGACAACAGCTTCAGGAAGACAGACTGACTCACCGACTGACTTAATAACCGACTAACAAACCAGACTACTGACTTACTGCGTCTAAAACAGACTTATTGTCATAAAATAAATACATTGCCTGCTGTCATTGGAATACAAATGTTATTGTCAGTATAATAATAATAATAATAATAATAATAATAATAATAATAATAATAATAATAATAATAATAATAATAATAATATAATAAATAATATCAGTATAATAACAACAACAAATGTTTATTATTATTTTTATTATTCAATTATTATTATTATTATTATTATTATTATTATTATTATTCAAGGATCTTATGTGGAAGGAAAATTGGAGATAAGATCGGATCCAGTGATCTCGCACTCTTTGTCTGATCATCGTATATCAGTGGATGCGTTTAGTGCATTTGTCGTGGCGCGTGAAATTCTCCTATTGCATATAAATTGGAGTACATCAGCTAGGAAGAAGAAGCTTGTGCAGTGAGTGGAGTTATTATTGAGATGTGCTCTTAAGCGGATTCGAGTGCCGACGTCTTTTGCGAATTGGATCCGAGTGTGTTTGTCGACACCAAAAGCAGAGCGTCTGGATTGCATCGCTCTTCGTTTTGAAACAGAGACAACATGAGAGATTGTCTTTATTAAAGATAGATAGAAAACCCAGCGTTTCCCATTTAGACTAACCGGAAATCCACATCCACCAGGACGACTGATGACGAAGAAGATTTGGACTAAGACTACTTACCGTATGTCTTAATAACCATGCACTGATAAAGCGAAATAAAGATAATTGTTTGCAAATTTTCGGAAATTTTGGCCATTTTATGGCAACCAATGATGAAGGTTTTTGCTTTTTGATGATCAAATGGGGTTTTAGCAAATTTTGTCTTATAGACGTGTGATGGCAAGAAGGAATTCAACCAATGATGAAGTGATTCAAATGTCTTATAGACGTAGATCATTCGGCGGATCTAGGAATTCGATTTAAGGGGGAGCTTTGTGTTCCATTCCTGTCACAGTCTCTGTATTGCTGCTTACCACTCTGACTGATCTCTACAACGACCCGGTCTTTCACTATTTTACCATCGATTGCGCCTTTGCTATTTGAATTACAGATTAATGATTTAACCCGAACTTCACAATTAAATTCTTCTAATTGGTTAAATTAATTGCGTCTTGACTTACTAGAGTTTCGTTATTTATAGAAATCTCTATTCGCAAACGGAGATAACACAAGATAAACGTCATTCTTGACTAACAATAATTACACGTTCTGTTATCATACAATTGACAAAATAATAAAGTGGCTCCCTAGAAAACCGATGATTTAAAAGACTGTTGACGATTCTTAACCCCTTAACTGGGGATCCCGGATATATCCGTCCATTTTACATTGAGTTACAGTTAAATACATGGTTAAGGGGTTAACAATAGCATGCATTGGATTCAATCCAGACATTTCACGAATGCTGTCATTTGTTACTTTATCATAAACATCAAATATTTTGTATATGTATCTTGCTGTATTAGACGATCCAAATTATCGACGATTAGTTCAAGAAAAAATTCATCTATGCCTAATCATCTTCAAATCACCAACAGGAAGGCAACAGACAGAATAGAAGCAATCCGCTATACTTACATACAGTATGTTCTATATATCTCTTGGGTATCATTATATATCCCATGGGTATCATTACGTATTCCCTTGGGCATTCTTAATATCCGTATACATCATCTTGGGTATCTGCCTGATATATCCCTTTGGTATTATTTGACATCTGTTGGAAATTCAACTAAGATATCCAAGAACCTAAACAACCAATTATAACTTGCTCTTTCTGGGCATTAAACTAACAAAAGTTTCTAACAGTTACTATGGCGCCATCTCATCAATGAAGCTCTCCAAAAACAGTTCACAAACATTTTCCAGATTTTAGACATTTTATTAGTGAAACAATTAAAGAGGGAACAGCCAGTTGATGGCTATAACCATTTTAGACTTCGACTGATGCACACAATTGAGTCTAAGGATTTAAACATGGGGACTTCTGTGGTTCCCTTATAGTAGCTTATTATTTCCTAAATCCATTTTCTGTTAAATGAAGTTTGAACTGATAATTAATGCTTCTTGAAACTTAGTAAGTTGATGTATTATGCTTTGATGTGTTGATTGTTTATTTGGAAATAAATCCTATCCTATCCTAAACCGGAGATTTAATTCATCTGTTAACAGTTTCATTCACTGGAATACGATTGACCGAAAGTCTTAGGATGCTATTTCATCTTCTGCACCAGAACTTTGTTGGGACCCTATACTTACTACTAAATGCCTATCAACAGATTGTTGGCTCCCCATGCTTAGAAGTTGCCACCACAACCGGCACAACTGGCACCCCACTTTCCAAATTCTGGAGCCGCCACTGGCTACTGGGGTACTATTTTTGAAAGCGCCATATAAATTCATTAAGGTTTCAGTTCTTAGGATGTCAAGCAGAAAAACGGATAGGCTACATTACCAGATCGGAGACCGCGTACTCCGAACAGAGAATTACAGATATTAGAAGAAATGCGGCGTTCATTCTGCCGATCAATGTACGTGTCCTCCTCTTAGGCTCTAATTAGCTCGTGTCTCCTCCTCCTTCTCCTCCTCTTCCTCTCAGCGGAAGTTCCTCCAAACGAAGCTCCTCTCTCCAGCGACGAAAGTGTTAGCGCTGAATTCCCGACAGATTCTCTTCTCTTTTATTCTGTCGCGAAACACCGCGACGAAAGTGAGTGGTAAGTATTGGGGGGGGAACTGATGTTTATATCCGGCTACAGAACAGCTAGCGATGGTCGCCTCTGTTAGGCCTACAGCACACACACACACTCTCTCTCCCTTTCTCTCTGTCTCTTCCTCTCTCTCTGTCTGTCTGTCTGTCTCTCTCTCTCTCTCTCTCTCTCTCTCTCTCTCTCTCTCTCTCTCTCTCTCTCTCTCTCTCTCTCTCTCTCTGTCTGTCTGTCTGTCTGTCTCTCTGCTTATTTATGCCCCGATCGGTACAAAGTAGTTCGCTGTCGTGTGGAAGGCATACTTCGGGAAAAAATTGGTCGCGACATTGTCATGCATTGTCATGCATATATACGGACTTGATTTACGCGAGGACTTGCAGACAGACAGACAGACAGACAGACAGACAAGCAGACTAAGGCAGAGAAATCGGTATAAAGGCAGATGAAGACAAAGAGGCAGACAAATAGAACACAAAGAAACAGAAGGAAATTACATTCCAAAGTCATAGTCTTCCTTCAAGGATGCTGAATTGCAGGGGCGTAGCGAGGAATTTGATTTGGGAGGGTATAAATATTTTGGGTGGGTATAAATCTTAACTATAAACTACATAAACCATATAAACTACATATAACCACATGTAAATCACATTAAAAACTTTAAGGTAGACTGATTTGGGGGGTATATATACCGATATCAAGAACAGCAGAGGGCCAAAGTTCCAGAAACTACGGAAAAACAGTCCGGCAGCAGACTGCCTACAGCACGTCGCCAAATATTCATTCCAACGTAGGCCCTACAGTACAGTGTGCGGCTTTGAATTGCTTCTATATGATATCGGTATTATTCGTTAGCCTTAGTACCGAGTGTATTTGCTCTGCTGTCGATTGAGTAAGTCTGCGTTTCGTGTATAATAAACGACGTCCCCGGAGTGCGCACTCTCATCACGACCGCTGTTATTCTACTCTGCAGTCGCCGTAACGAGATGCGGCCGATGAATAAGAGAGAGAAGATGGACTCTCTACTTGTAATTTGGCTGCAGAGGCCATGTGGGGCGGGAAGTTAGCAGAGTGGTAACAACGTTGGACGATGGGATGGAGTAGGAGGTCGCGGGTTCGAGTCCCGCAGGAGCCCTAAAGGTCGACTCAGCCTTTTTCGCGGTGGTAAAATGAGGAGCAGTGGTAAAAATCTCTGCGATAAGTCAAACAGGTACGCTATGCGATACACTAGCCCCGTATCCGTGGCATTGCACGCCTGGCTGAGGGCTATAGAAACGGAGATCAGCGACGCCTTATGAGCCCGTGAGGCTCGGGAAGGACTTTGACTTTGACTTTTGGCAGAGGCCATGTGGTGGCGTAGCCTAACCGCCATGGATAACCTGCTCCTGGCTTTCCTCGGTCTCTCAAAAATGTTGTCTCATAGAGATGCAAACTGGTCGGATGGAGGACTGAGATTTAAAAAATTCCAGCGACGATCGGACCACCCCTACACTCAAAACACCCAAAAATTCTCGATCCTCATTTTGCCCCCCCCCCCAGGAAAATTAGCATCGGATGCAAGGAGCTTGTCGTGACCTGTTGTTGTTGTTGTTGTTGTTACCTGTTGCTAATAAGTCGATGGACTAATCACTGCAACTGTTGAAGCATAAAATCTATTCATAGACTCCTATAGTAGTCCTTGATCTATCGTTGGCCGATTGGATTGGATCTATGATCCAACGGCGAGGACCGTGAGTTCATCAAATGCATCAGATGATCAAATGTACTTACTCACTCACGGCCGGTTAATGCGGGATTTATTTAGCGCCGTACCAATTTCGGCGCTTCTGTATTCGTCGACTGTTATCCCGGCTTTTGATTCTGTTTTAGAGAGAGAGAGAGAGAGAGAGAGAGAGAGAGAGAGAGAGAGAGAGGAGGGCGTCTTAGTTTGAATTCTTCATTCGACCAACGTCCAATTGAATGATCTTCACCAGCTTTAGCAACGTTTTCCTATCTCATCTCCTCTGACCGAGCAGTGGCGTAGCCAGGATTTTCCGAAGATGGGGAGGTCGACCAGCCGTTTCTCGACTTCGCAAATCCTGACAAGCAACAAAGGCCGTCACCTATTATTTTTCTTCTTTTCCTTAGTTAAGTCAGTTATAATATAGCTATATGAGCTCGCGGACAGCCCCTGTACAACTGTATTCATACTTTTTCTGCCTTAAACCCGATTTAGGTGCCCCTCCAGCCACCGAATAATAATACGCAATAAAAAAATTCCGTCAGCCAACCAAAGGGTTTTAGCGCCCCCTCCTCCTCCCCCACCACGACTACGCCACTGTGACCGAGTGTCAAATCCAGCGGAGTAGCATTGTCCTGAATAACTGAAGGAATCTGCCAAACGACCCGAACTGAGACAGGCTTAGCCGCTCAATCGACGTGCATGCTTTCAACTGCTCTGGCAGGAGAGGAGGACTTCATAAGCCAGAGACCATCAGACCAACATCGGCGCTGACGAATGATGATGATGACAGGAAAAGGATAGCGTGGTATTTGTAGAGAGAATAGAGAAAACTCCTCCATCAATTAATCAATCAATCAATCAATCAATCAACTTCTATAGCGTCACTATCATAATGCCCAGGGCATCAGCCGATGGCGCACCAAATCCAAATAGAATTAGAGCCATGCGGTCAGGCCAGAAGATCAGTCCGACTCCTGGTCACTGCTTACTGACCACCACCCCTCAACGAAAGTATTAAAAATGCTTTCCTTCTTCTTCGTTTTAGCGTCAAATAATTACAGTGTTCTTCTCTGGCGGAATTCCCCCTCCCCAAAGTTTGAATTTTCCCCAATTTTTTGACATTTTGGCAAGTAGTATGACCTCCCCAATGTGTGTTTCTCCCCAAAAATTTAAACTCCCCAATGTCTAGGTGGCTAGAATAGCCACTGGATAATTATGAGATTGAGTTAAACATTTAAGGGGCATGTGAATACTTATCGTTTTTCTATCGCTATACTGATATAACTGATATAGTCCACTGAAGAAGACTCTTTGAATAAACGTAGCAAATAAACTTTCTTCATGAAACAGTTTTTGATAAATTGAAATCGTCTGCCCATGATGGAAGAAGATGGATGAAAGATTTTCTCATTTATCAGGGTTACAGTCAAGCTCAAAGACTTACCTATCTAGTGCCTCTGGCTGCTAATAGAACAAAACTGTTTATTACTCAGGAACAACTTCATTTTTTATAAATATAGAAATAATTTTATAAATATAGAAATAATTTAGCAGATGATGAAAAGACTATTACAAGTTTACAACGTGCATAAAAATATATGTTACTTAATTTACAGAATTTACGAGAAATATTTCTGAAAAATCAGATTCACTTATTCAATTTCTTTCTGAAAAGGGCATTTGACGATCGATGAGAGTTTCCTTTTGATTCGTTTTCAAGGAACCAAAGGAAGTCGCCATTTGGCGTTTAATTCGCTCTCTGTCAGTCCCACATTGCGGGCATTTCCTTCAAAGTGTCAGCAGACCGTAACCTAAAACGACAAAGAAAATAAGAACAAGGAGAAGAAGAAGGAGGGTGTTTAGTAGAAGAAGAAGAAGGAGGAGGAGGAGGAGGAGGAGGAGATGTAGCGGAGGAGGAGGAGGAGGAGGAAGAAGAAGAAGAAGAAGACGACGACGAAGACGACGACGAAGGAGAAGACGGATCAAACTGAGAGTAGGCTATTAGGTCAATCGCTGCTTCTCCTCCTCCGCCTCCTCCTCCGCCTCCTCCTCCGCCTCCTCCTCCAATTCTTCTTTTTGGAGGAGGAGGAGGAGGAGGAGGAGGAGGAGGAGAAGCAGCGATTGACTTAATGCTTGCATTTTGTCTATTAGCGACTTTTACGCCTGTCATCATCACGACTACCGCCGATGCTTCTTCCGATTCTCTTTTTCTGTCGACTTCCGTATTCAGCCGACGACGCGGACTTAGAGACGGTCGACCACGAAACGACCAATATATGTCCGTTTATTGACATTGGATTATTTCGTTTTGCTGAGACCGAGAGTGAGGGTTGTGCGGGGGACATAGGCGCGTCAACACCACATAAACAGGGGCGGCGCCACAGCTCCATTTCGGGACTGCCGTTGAGGCTGGTTGACGTCTTTGTCGGTACTTTGGACGAGGAATTTGCATCAAACACATTTGACTGATGACACCAAAAGAGATCGTCGTTACAAGAACCAAAATGATATCTGCATACACGAACGCATAATGGCGGCTGAGCTGTATTTTGTATCGCTATGCGTTGCATGATTTAAGTTTGATCGATCAGTGCATTATTAATTATATAATTATCAAAGCATTGCATATAGGCCTACAGCCCTACGCTGTGAGCTGTTAGAAACCAACCCTTTTTATTTAATTTGCCAATAAAACTTCTTCGTCGGCTTTTTACCAAGCGTAATAAAACTCGGCAACGATATAGTCGACGGGCTTTCTATAACCGGCGGCGTTCAGGGCGCGGTCAACGTAAGCAACACTGTACTGACTGTAGGCGAGTTGGTAGATCGACTATTCAGTGAGGAAGTTGTACCGTGGACACACTGCATTATTCCCCCAGATCTACAGAGAGTCGGGCCATCCACCAGTCGCATTATTCATGACAATCTGCATTTAAAGTGCCCGAAGAAGTGCAATGCGCTGGAGTTGACTACATAATTCCTGATCATTTCAGAATCGATTCTTCTTCTTCTTCTCATTAGGAGTTGTTTGTATTTTGTATCCTCCTCTTCTTTTTCTTGATTTAAGATTGATCTTCGATCACCACCACCAGCTAACCTTGACAAATGATGACAGAATTTTCTCTCCTATTGCAGTCAAGAAGCGTGACAAATCTCAGCTGTGAGCTTGTTAGAAACCAACGTTCATCGAATTTAATTTTACAATAAAACTTCTCATCAGTCTCGTCTTTATTGAGTCCGGTGTAGAGGCGTAATAAAACTCGGCAACGATATATGATTGCTGTACTCGACGGGCTTTCCCCATAACCGGCGGCGTTCAGGGCGTGTGTCAACGTAATTGCAATAAATGTCCAGTGCCTCATCTGACTCATTGGACCCAGGATGGAAAGAATTGGTAGATCGACTATTCAGGGTGATGCTGGGCCTCGAAAAAACGAAAATACAAGTGGACAAACTAAAGTAGTATCTAAAAGCCCTGCTGAATGATCTACAACTTCAGAGTCGGGCCATAAAAACGCATTATTCCATGACAATCTGCATTTAAAGTGCCCATGAAGACAGTGCAATGCGCTGCCCCTTGAATCGTCGAAATTCAAAACTTCCAAAGATAATTATCACGACAATGGCGAATACTTCTTCCCCATTGCAGTCTTGACGTTGACTTGCTTGCTGAGTCAATCTGAAAATTGACATTTTAGAATTTTAGATGAATAAACATCAGTCGTTTCGTGGACAGCCACCACCTCTGCAGAACCTTGGAAAATGATGACCGCTCACTTTAATGGGCTCTAAGCATTGCACCTCTGAGCACTGTCATAAATAATATTCTGGGTATTCCGTCTCTCAGCTGTGTTATCAAGCAATCAAAATTTGACACAAAGTTATTGGCAACGTTTGGCGAGTCAGCGATGGTTTTTAACATGTTACATTCAGACTGGGACCCCGCATCATCAGGCCTCGTCTTAATTATGAGTCCGGTGTAGAGGCCCCCTATGGCGTTCTAGTTTTTTTCTCTCTTGGGCGTTGGGCAGTCTTTTAAAACATGATTGCTGTCATACGCTCACCTGGCATTTCCCCATAAATTTGCGTTCGGGGGAGTTTTAACAGATACCAATAATTGACCCCGGTTGGTATAAATGTCCAGTCGTTGCTCATCTCGACTCATTGGACCAGGATGGAAACCAACTTGGTCGGGAAGGCCCAGACCGTGGTTAGTCTGCAGATGAACTGATGTATCTGCTCTCTGGTAAAACGAGATGTGAGTAAAGAAAGTAAAATAGTCATTGTCCCAACACCTGACAGCGCAAGGCCAGCATCAACCGGTAATGATTTTCTTCGCGTTACAACATTGGAATGAAGATTGCCGGGAAAACATCCAGTATCTACCGTGAGATGCCATAGAACGGGGGGAACCAGGTGAGGGTGCTGTATAATGATGGGCATGATATGAAAGACGCGTTTAATCCACTGCTTTCTAAAATCGTTTACCTTCCATCGATTTAAATTTCAGATTTTTGTACTAATACAATGTGCGCTAAATAAATTTCTAAGCGAAAACGTCTTTAGCAATTCTGTGAATGAACATAGTTCAGTTGGACGACGATGCCAGATAATTACCTCAGTGACAACATGAATGGCGTAAATAATTAAATAATGATGTTATTCAGTAGGATCCGTCGCACGGATCTTGTTAAGGCCAGTTAAAAAATCTTTTTTACGTTCCATTAAACTATTTCAATTCTTTGCTAAGATTAGAGAGCTACTGTTCATTCAATTGGTCTAAATGTGCCCAGTGGCCATCGATATAAATGGGACCCTTTATGGACTAGTCTTTATGCTAAAATCGGTAAATGCTTTCATTTTATTCATTCGCGAGCAAGAAATTTTAAAGTCGGTCCCCCAGGAAAGATTTTAAGAAACAGTTGCCACCACAACGGCCTCGAGCGCACAGCCAAATTCTAGAGCCGATATGAGACTGGATGCAAAATTTCATGGACAGAAATACTGTATAACCAATGAGGAAGTCAAAAGCTGAAAATGGAAAAAGAATTTTAGAAACCATTAAATGAATAGTTTTAACATCTCTAATTAGAAAGGAAGGACAGCCAACACCTCTAACAGAGAAAGAGAAAATCCCAGCCGCTCACTATGGGTAATGGGCTCAATATTCAATTGTTACAAACGTTGAGCACTGTCATATGTTGAGTTGAAATAAAAACAAATTTCAATCAATCAATTAATAGGCTAAAATCGCTACCGAAGTGTTAAAATTAGTTTTCGTCAAAATTTTAAAAAAAGTTATCGGCCCCCTGGCAACAAAAACACCTTGCTTTTTACGGCTCAGAGTGTATGTAATGTAATGTAATTTAATCTGTTGCAAATGCAAATTTCTGCTGGCGTGTGGTCGCGGTCTCTGCCAAGGTCTTTGAACTTTCGTGGGATTTTGACGCCGGGAAAGGATTTCAAATTTGCAAATATTCCTCCGATGCCAAAAACAAATTAGAAAATGGGACTATACTCTTTATTTCTTCACAGAATCACAGATTGTTCCGCTCCTGTTATTTAGTAGACAGCCGAGTTCCATCTCTATCTCATGAACATTATTTATTTATTTCCCGAGAGAAGCAAGAGTTGACATTAAGTCATATATCGTCGCAGGGCAGCAGAACGTCTTTCGAAAAGCTATTATTCCTCAAAATTATTTCACAAAAACAATTTGTTGTCTATAGCACCTGCGATACAATTAACCAGTTAGCATCGGTCTCCTGTAGGTTTTTGGGATGTCTAATTTTAGATACTCTAAGCAGAGGCGTAGCGAGGAGGCAGAGGTGGCATATGCCCCCGGGCGCCGAGATGAGGGGGCGCCAAAATCGGGTTTTTCGATAAACAATAAATAAGAAGAAGCAATGCGACGAACTTTTTATTTTATTTCTTTGCGCATAGGGAGAGGGGGCGCCGTAGAGAGTTGAGGGGCGCCGAATGAACGCATATGATGATCTTTTTTTGCTCGACAGGAGTTGTTAAAGGGCGCCAACAGTACACCTTGGCCCCGGTCGCCGGACACTATCTCTACGTCTCTGACTCTAAGAACTACCGTAGATTCTGACACTCTCCCGCAAGCCCAAGACACTAGTTAACCTGCGGTCTACAACTAGTTTCTATTTCGACTGCGGTCTATCTGTTGTTGGCATTTCATATGTAGCACAACGTCACCAGCAATGTTGTTCTGCTACATTCCTCGTATAATAATATAACTTAATATTGTTACAAGGTTTAAGATGGTTTTTCTGCGTCTTTCTCTCAAGGTACATTGCATTTCATCTGTACAATTATCTTACATAATCGCAGTGTCAGTGATAGCATTCAACTTTGATTCCACTCCCAACACAGCTGCGTCATTGCTTTCAAGATGGTTTTCTTCTTCTTTATCTTTTTCACTTACGTAAATACATTGCATTTGGCTCATCTCTCGGCCCCACAATTATCTTCCACCACCCCTCGCTATGTCTGAGTGAACCAGATTTGCATTCAACAATGAACTTCCACTGACTCTAACACAGCTGCCAAGGTCATTCGGCGAGTCTTTTATATTGATCCTGACGCGTAAAAGGTCAAGGGAAGGTCATCTTCTTTATTATGCCACAGATAACTGCTGTGTGGCAGGGACAAAGCCTGGGAATAGAAACTAGTACGACTGGAAGATCTTTGATAGGAATATTTGTGCCTACATTTCGTTAGAACCCTTATTAATGTTTATAATTCTTATTAATAATACTGTACCCTCATTAATATGAATGGGGTTAAATACTAGGAGAAAAAAGTAATGGCAAGCTCAAATACCTAATTAAATATGAAATGTAAATAATAATAATAATAATAATAATATAATTTAAAGTGGTTTGGGAGGCTAAGTTTGCCTGTGTGAAAACCACTGTAAATGAAAATGTAAATGAAAAGTGATCCTTCGTAAAATGCATTTGCAGTTCAAAGCCAACAAACCAGAAGTGATTTCTCTGGACAAGATGGCGACTTAATGCATCCCAAAACGAGGCTGTGCATTCATTCATCAGCGTAAAAGTAAACAAGTGTACTTGTATGATTGATTGATTGTATGATTGTATGACAACTAATTATTGGTAATAAAAGAAAAACATTGCAAATTCTACCTGGAGTCATTTAAAATGGCTTTCGTCGTGGCCACGAACATTGAACATTTTGTGTAATAAACAGAACGGAACCTTGTTTAATGTGATCAAACGTGGCGATTGTAATTAAACAATCAATTGGAAAAAGAATGCAAAAATAAAATCAAAATTGTGGCAACATCCAGCTTAGCTTAGGTCAGTCTATGGCCGTGGCTCAACATCTGAATGCCCATTACGTTGGTGAAAAGCAATCTCTTTCATGGATTGAAGCTGAGGCGTGGGGTTTAGACGGCGGGCAAGAAGTCAACGACATCACAGAATGATGTGACTTCCGATTGGTCATTTCCACCTGCTATGGAATCCAGGACCAAGACTTCCATTGAAGAAATGGAGCTCGACCTTATTGAGGCGGCCAGAATTCCGTCTTTGAACGGAAGATCAGTTTTCAGTGGACCGGCGTTTCTAGTAGCTTAGAGGAAGCCAAAAATCGAAGATCCGTATAAGACTTATTTGGTCTTATATGAAGGACGTCATTTCCTGACGTCCCTAGCGGAGAAAACAGAAAAACTATAGACACTCTAATATCAACAAATGCATCCCAAAACCACTGTGATTCATCTGTTGCTTTGTCTTATGATTATAATAATGACAATTTATAGTTTAGGAGGCTAAGTAGGCCTTGGTCATCACAAGAAACATGTACAAGACACTATAATATGACTTATATGCCATAAAGAAAACTGTCACTTTTACAACCCAAATCTTCCATTTGTCCACAACCCTTGCACTAATAAAATTTTTTCTTTCTTGGCAAACCCTTAGCCAAAATATCTGACTTTGATATGGTGTAAGGGTAGGATGTTACCAGCAGTTGGAATTTGATTTCCTTCATTGTGTACTGACTACAGATAGTATATCAATACATCATCATCATCATCATCATCATCATCATCATCATCATTGACATCAGTTGCTCGTCTTTGCAGCTTTTCTAAAAGCATCTCTTAATGACTGAGTGATTAAAGAATGATGCTTCACCTGAGACCTCTGAACCTAAGACAGCTTACCATACAGTTACCGTTCCCAACATTTGCCCTCTTATTTGCTGCCTCCATGTATTGTCAGATGGACATCCCCTACCATGAAGCCTGAACTCACTTTCTTTTCTGTTGGGTCCTGCAAATTCTCTGAGAGCTTTCATTACCATCAGTTGCAGATTTCCAACATGCATTACAGAACATTTATCAGAGCTCAGCTCAGTCACAGACCATGGAAACAATTTCCTGGGATCTAGCCTTGATAGACCTTTTTGAAACATCCTCGGCATTCTATATTTCCAGGTTGTGTATCGTCAGCAAACTTTGGAAATCCCAAACCCACAGTCCAGGAGTCGAATCATGATTTCTCCAGCAGTGCCTTCAACAACATTTCAAACAAACAGATTCATAATGATACAGCGTCATTTAAAATCATTTAAATATATTTTTAAACATTTTTCGTGTAATAAACAGAAAGGTTTAATGTGATCAAACACCATGTTGATGAAACGGTTGGATGCACTAATGCCAAAAACCATCCGGATGATCTTTTTTTGCTTGTCAACCTATTTTCTGGTGAGTTTTTAAGAAAATTTAGTGAAAAATACTGCGAATGACCAGTTCTTTTGCTCGTCGGCCTTTTTTGCAAGGTTTATTAACATTTAGTGGGTAAAACACTAACTTTTTCTCTCTTTTCTTTTGATTTTTCTTCCTTACTTTGCATCCACCCACCAACTTTCCATCAATTTTTTCACCCCCCACCAAGAATTCCTAGAACCGCCACTGCAGAAAGGTAATCAAATTAATCAATCTAGCATGCGTTTATCATCCATACTCTAAGCAGCTACTTTTAGCCAATAAAATATAGCAATCTGCTAAGGCAAACTGTAACTGCAGGTCCCTAAACCTAATGGGTCCACAATGGCAGGAAAATGCATTGATATTGGACAGACTTCATTTGTGGACCAGTCATTTATAGCATGCACTTCTGTTCCCATCACTCATCATCACCATCATCATCACAATCATGTGGCATCATCATTCATGATCATCAGCATCATCATCGTCATCATCATCAAATCATCATCATGTTCTGATCAGCAGCAGCGAGCCATCTCTTAGTGAGGAAAAAATGATGTTGACCTCTGAACCTAAACCTTCCATACAGTTACTGTTCCGACCCTCTTACCAGCATTTTTAAGCAACATCCCCTACCACGAACACAAACAGTGGCTGCTACAACACGCACCTCAATATTATTTTAATCAACACTCAAATTATCAAATATGAATGCCATCATATTTGATCTGATAAATTATAACATTGGGCAAAGTGTTGCTCTCACGGAGAAAACGCGATGGCAATAAACAGCCGACAACATCCTTTTCACCAAAAATTATTTGCATCAACTTCTTACTCTTTACACGAGGAACTTCTTCAAAACTCAACAGCCTGAGCAACAGTGTTCCATCGGCAGAACTCCTAGTACAGCCTGATTTTCATTCCACATTTTCACTTATCATTTCTTAAAATCTGTCATCGTAGCTTTCTGCCAAGGAGAAAGGTTCAGTACGCACCAAACAGCCTACATGTCAAGACTAACCGTACATAACAGCGGCCAATGATCTCCCATGGAAAAGGTCACACGCACCATTCATCCTCATGAAATTAAGCTTACAAACTATAAGAGGTCTATACGCAGAATTTTCAGCCAGTTATACAATGTATGCAAATTGAATCAACTTTGACTCCCGGAGAAGCTTTGCACTAGAACTCACTGGTCCCGAATAGCGCTCGCACTGTGTTTGGCTCGCACCGCTTTGCTCGCTCTGGGTCGGTCGGGCCAAGAATCTTCAGCCATCGACTTACGGCATCTTCGCCGAGCAATTCAAACGCCAGGACCGGACCACTCGACATGAACGTCACTAGTTCACTACAAGACAGTGTCAGCCAATCGGTCAATTCAAATCATATAATAAATTCATATTTCGTCAATAAATCCAGACATAGACAGTACAGTAAAATACTAAAATTTGCTTCAAAAAGTTTTCTCTTAATTTTGTTTACTTTGTTTTATCTTTAAATTTTGCAGTGAATCAGCAATGTTGGAAAACATTATTCCAGGCATTTTGTGCATTTTGAAGTAGAGCAGCTTCAACTGGACAATTCAACAATTGATGATCACAGCTACAAATCCAGCAATTTGAATTTCTTTATCTCAGTCATTAAAAACATGGACATAAAAATACTAAATTAGTAGATCGAGTCATACTGTATTTCTGAGAAATTTTTAAAAAATGCAACAACTTTTATAACTGTTTTCATCATTTCTTAATATTTTGATGGCATAAAATGACTCATGTGCCCTCAGTTAAATGCACAAATGCACAAAATGCACAGATCTCAGAATGCCATCGTCATGGTTACAGGTCACGAGTGGAAAACCAAAAGCTCTATCAAAACTTTCTATATTGAAACAACTTATTGTATAAGCTAATCATAACTCATAGTGATGACCACTAATAAATATTACGTCATCCAAATAGATCAGAATATGCTTGAAAACAAAGTAAGTCTAGGTACATATTAATTATTAACCCCTTAACTGGGGATCCTGGATATATCCGTCCATTTTACATTGAGTTACAGTTAAACACACGGTTAAAGGGGTTAACATCCATTCGAGAGAAATTTAATTTCTAAGAAATCTCTGAAATCCTGGTGAGAGATGAGAAGAAAAACATCTCGGTACTCACTTGAAGTTGCCAGATGACTGTAGATCGCGATATAACTCGGTCGCTTCTTCGCGATTCAGTCTGAAGGACTTCATGTTTACTATCTTCAGTCCACTCTTCCAAATCTTATCGAGAATATGACCCAATTTGCAGAAAGCATCCGGTTTAATTAGACCAAGCGTCCTTAAGCAAAACAGACACGATTCACATTTCCAACATATAATATGATGACACAATGGCAATGCAAATGATGAGAATTGTTTTCTGCCATCACAAAGCCTGAATTTCAGGAAATTGAAATTGAACAAATAACTGTGTCTTTGAAAGCATCCTGAGTACTATAGGATACTAGATTGGACTTGCATAGTGATTAGTCTAGACTTAAAATAAAGTATTCTAATCTATTTAATCTAATCTTCCAATCTAACCTTAAACTTCTATAGTGCCACTTCATAATGCATAGGAGCATGAGACGATAGCACACCAAATCAAAATCATAAAAGAAGAAGTATTGTAGAAGCTGCAAGTACAGTTACTGAATGAGGCATTTGTGACATTTTGTATTCTGCAAAGTTTTGTTACTATTTGTAGACTCAAAGACAAGAAGACAATGAAAGAGAATATAGGAACAAACCTCCTAGTGGATAAGAGGGCAAAGAATGAGATAACACAGCAAGACCATAATGAAAACTGGGAATGAATGGACAGGTGAAACATGGTGGCTCTCACACGGCAGATCCTACTGAGTTACTCTAAATCCTGACATTATTATTATTATTTTTATTATTTTTATTATTATTATTAGTATTTATTATTAGTATTTTATTATTATTATTATTATTATTATTATTATTATTATTATTATTACTATTACTATTATTATTATTATTATTATTATTATTAAAGACCATCTTGAATGATTTTCATTCAATGAATTACAAGCATAAAATGCAATTACATGCAGAACACTCACAAATCACGGTAACATTCCTTAGGTTGGCAGATTCATAGACTTATAGAAATAAAGAAGCAGATCAAAATCTGAGTCCAGAGCAATTCTAGGCATGCACAGATGTTTCAAAAAGACAAGGTCATGTAATGCAAATGTCACAACGAAAGCGGTTGTCGTTCTGACCGTTGTTGGTCGACATGGAGTCGCCTGAGTGTGTGCTCGTCGCCGTAGTCGACAATCTTCAGCTGTCGTGAGAAAACGTTGATTGTGTTGCCAACGTAGAGATCACAGAAGTGGACATTATCCACTCGATAACGCTTCAGGAAGAGGCGCTTGTTTTTCGGATCGTACTGTCAGAAACATTTAGTCACTGCAATCGCGTTACGTTTTACAAAGAACATTCACAAAATTATGCAATTTAGAATCATATCGCATAAAACCAAATTTTCTAGCAGACACAGATATATTATTATTATTATTATTATTATTATTATTATCTACGACAATTTATATAGCGCAGTAGCATAACTGGAGCTAAAGTCAAGAGCGCTTTACATATGACTGCCATTAAAATAGGTCTTCATCTGGAAAAGTCAAACCGATAGACAAAGGGGTCCTGATTTTGTGCATATTCATTTCATTTTCCATGCTAACCTTAAACTGACAAAAATACAGAAATATTAATATATGTGAAATAAAAGTATTGTGATTACCATTTCAATAGCATTGTCCTTTGTGAAAAAGTACAGCTCATATCTTCGGATCAGAGCTGCTGGTGGGTCGTACCACTCGGCAATGAAGCAATAGCAGTCATCGTCAACAATCTGAAACAGATTTTTGTTGACAAAAATTCACATGAATTCAGGTTTCTTTCACAACTTTTGCACCCAACCAATAAGTAACTTGTAATTTATGTGGGTTGCCCGTATTCTAGGCACTGCATATAAGAATTAAGCTGATTAAGCTTCTGGGACCACATATAGGCCTAGTGTTATTGGTAAGGTAAAAGGTTAATAGCAGTAACAGCAAGGTTAAGGCAAATATTTCTATGTGTAATGCGATAAAAATTTCTCACTACGTACCCCCCGTACTGTCACAAATCCCCCATTTATCCCCTTCCATGGCAGAGGAGTGTTGTATGCAATGTAATTGTACATTTATGCATCTTGATTTCTGCATAATTTAAAGCTGCAAGTACTCACGGGTTTCTTGAAAGTGCTTGGAATGCATACATTAAACTCCATATCCGCGAATATTTCCACTCAAAATCACCAAAATGAAATATTTTAAAGCTCAATATTTAATCCTTTTAAATTGCGTTTTCATAGCAACCGCCTCAACGATCCCAGGCTTCTGATTGGCCGCTGGACGAGCCTCTCTACTCTACGCTGATTTTATATAGCGTCTAAGGTAAGTAAGTAAAATCCCGTGGATTTCTATAGCGCCTTAAAACACAATAGTAGCTGCTTATTCTTAGGCGCTCAGCCTTTCTAAAAATAGGCTTAGCTATGGGAAAGGTATATGATCAGCCAGGCAATAGTCAACATCCAAATGGCAGTGAGGCTATCTATGATAAGCATCTATCGAGTTCATTGATTGAAATATACTCGCTAACCAAGTCTTAATGGCACAAGAAAAGCCATATGATGAAATACAATAAATCACATCAGCATGCACAGACAATTGTGGAAACAGCATTTAGACCCCGTCGTCAATTTTACGATGGCGGAAAGGCAGCAGCAGCAGCAGCAGCAGCAGCAACAACAACAACAACAACAAATAGCATAATTGATCGTTAACTTCTATAGCTCCAATTGTAATAATCAACCGATGGTACAAATCCATATATCAAAATATCAGTCAGTTCCAGAGACAAGCCTAAAATTCCTAAATCAAAGTGGTAGTGGTGAAGATTATGAAAAATATCATTGAAGAGTGCAACTTGAAATAGTTGATGCTTTGATTTCAAATAGAAGGACCTGTTAAGATTAAGGCTTGTGGAGACGGAGATTTACAGATTCCTAGAACAAGAATAAAAACCCATCGTTTAAACCTAGCTTGTCCACCTTAGACTGTGAACCGTTTGTCCGGCCGGATACCCTGGATTTGATCTGGATCTTTAATTATTTGGATTTGGTGTCCCACAGGATGATGCACCTGTGCATTATGAAGTGGCGCTATAGAAGTTTAAGATTAGATTAGATCATTGGGCTTGGATAATTTAAGCGTTGGAAGAAGACGTCTAATATAGCGCTATACAAATTGCTAGAGACGTTGGTCAAAAGCATAGAAATCTATACGTCTATGATTTCTATGATCGAAAGACTCAGGCATCGACTTCTATTAATAGCTATTAATAGAAGTCGTTGGACTCAGCCTCACTCAGGTAACCAGGTCGAGGACTTAGTACGAAACTACGAATTCAATAAGAGTTAAACAGGGATTGTTTGAACTAAAATAAAACGGTAAATGTGCATTGAGTTAATTATTTCTCTGTGTCGATGTAAATGGGCTGAAGTTGGGACCGGCGCCCCGATGTGTCAGCATTTCTTATATCAGAGTTCAGAAATGTTAACTGATATCATTAAGCTGTCATGCCGTTGGCCGTGTTTCAGACTAGACCAGGGGTGGCCAACCTTTTGTGACCCGGGGGCCACTTTGAACTTTGAGCACCATGCGGAGGGCCGTATGCTTTTGGCTTATTTTACATTGTTTTCAGAAATAGTGACAATCATTGCATTCAAGTATCAATATAGTATTTGGTTGCAGTTGTATTTTAACAGCAATTTAAAAGTTACTATTAAAAGATTAAGAACAGTTACCAAAAGTCTTATCCATGACTTAATTATGATTTATAATTTATGTGAAGCTAGATATTTAGGGCTGTCAAGCTGCGGCTGAGTAGTAAAATCGAAGTTTGACTTTGGTATCTCACAGTATGGCCAGATTACATGCAAATGATATGAAAATATATGGAAAGATGGGGAAATATGTGCTGTACACGTGTTGTAAATTTGAGAGAAATATATTTAGGAATTTTTAAGAAATCATAGTTGTTGTGCTGGGTTTTTTTCTGAGACACCCTGTACATTAAGTTCAAATTCAGTTGCTGAAATGCGCAAGATGTCATGCAGATGAGTGTCAGTAAGTCCTGAAGTCTTGTTCTGTGTACAAGTTTGTCCCCTTTCACGCGTGAAAACATCTGCTCCCATATGTATGTGCTGCCAAACTCGTAAGTTTCATCACATTTGCTCTCAATGCCGAATACGTGTCTGAATTGAACAGAGAGTAGAACTTGATAATTATTTTGGTTGTGTTGTGAATGCCGGAGAGACCGGCAAGATCTTCTATAATTTCAAAGTTTTCATTCACCCCTCATAAATGTCAGCAATTGTGCCTTGTCTGAGACGTCACTACTTTCATCAAGAGCAATAGGATGGCAGATAAAGCTTTTTGAAGCTGTTATAAGCTTCTGACGGAGATTGCTTGTTATTTCTTCAGCATGACGTGTTACTGTTTTGATAAACTAACTGTGCTAAATAGCCCCTTCTTCTCCGGGCAGAACTGTCCAACCATTTTTATCACGCAGGTTTTAACAAATTCACCATCTGTAAATGCTTTTCTTGCTTAGCAATAGCTAGAGCTACTTCATAGATTGCCTTCACAGCTGCTTCTGATTGCCGTTAAACTTTTTTAAAGATATGCTATTGAGGTGCAAGTTTCTTTTTGAGAGATGCTAGTTTGCCTGTCCTCATTTTCCCTGAAACCTGACAAAATGATCTTTATGATGAAAATTTATTTAGAATTTAGAAAGACGCCCGAGGGCCGCCAATTGGCAGCCCGGGGGCCGCATGCAGGTCGCGGGTTGGCCACCCTGGACTAGACAGTCACTTAGGTGATATTTAAGAAGGTCACAGACATATGTTGGTCGTGAAACTTGTTGCGAAGTATAAATCCATACTAAATTTGTGCTTGTAGCAATTGGCGTAAACTTGGATGAAAAAGGCGGGGGGAGCGGCTCAGCCACTTTCCCTTCCCTTGCATGACCTCTTAAATAATGGGGTGGGGCTTGAGCCTAGCGGCCTAATAGAAGTTGGTCTCTGTGTTCTAGACAGCCTGAAGTTAGGACACTAAGAGTGATATTTATCTAATATTTCATAATTAATTAATTTTTAAACATTTTATTATATCAAAGAACTGCAATTTTTCAATTGGTTATTCACTTATACATTGTAGAAATTTTCATCCATGGCTTTTCGCGTGTTGTTTGCCCGAGGATCTCAACCATTGAAGTTTCAAGTGAACGCGGCCGTTTTGACCGGTCGTGTTCTCAGATCTCCGTGTTCTTCTGGTTCAACAAATAGAATTCTGAATATTCAGACGATACTTCACAGGAAATACTCTACAGAAGCAACTGAAGAATCCCGAGGTTTGTTGTTTTATCTAAATCTCATCGTGTATTTGAATTTTATATTTGAACCCAGGATGAGTTCTTCTGAGAGTGTTAGGTTGTTGTTTGACCATTACTCCACCTCACCCCCACTTAGGTAATAGACAGAGTTCAATTTCTTGATAGGTTGGGAATGTTTGATGCCATTCCCACTTGTCAAGAGCAGTTTTCTAGTGGGATCAAATGTTTTAGTTTTGGCCATCCATCCAAAATGGGCCGTCCACAATGCTATTTTTGGTCATTTTGCCCGTCACAAGCTGTCACAATTCCGAACCCCCTAAAAGGGTGTAGCAAATCTTGGACCCCTCTTAAGGCGTCATCCATAAGTTACGTCATACAGGTTTTCTATTTAATATATTTGAGTTTCTCGTTCAATTTTCTACAGCAAAACAATTATTTAACTTCTGACAATGATAACGAATATAATTGAGACCTAAAATTTAATGTATTTTGGGCAAGAAAAGTGTTAATGAACAATTAAAAATTTCTTTTACTATACCTCTTATCAGGTATATTTAAGGGTTTATTTTTACTGAAGTGTGATATCATGCTGGTCCTTACCCCTTACCCTGTCCCAAACTGTCACACTTCCTTAGACCCTTCCATCCCCCTCGAGCATGACATACTTTATGGATGGCCCCAAAGGACTAGAGGGAGAAATTTGGGGGTGGGAGTAGTCTGTGCCACTGCTGTTTTGAAAAAATTAGTACCTGATAACAGTTTTGCAGTCAGTCTTTGATAACATTGATCCCTGGGTTAAAACTTACTGTAATGCATGCATCTTTCCCTTGTCAATGGGTTGATTGTTTTGATTTGCTGTTGCTTGAATCAAGTTCTCCATCTGGATCATGACACAGTCCTCGATGGTGTGAAGAAGCACGTGGTTGCCTTAGTTGATGTTAGACAACCGGAAGAAATTGATTCACTGGGGATTATCCCAACTGCCTACAACATCCCAGGTAATATGCTCTCAAGGATTTTCTTCATGTGCATTGAATATTTCTATTTGCATTGTTTAATAGTTGTTGTGCCTGATTAGCGTCACTCTTCGTCATATCACTTCTCTTATCCTCGCTCAGAATTAACATATGTGTATTCGAGTTCAGTTTGTGTTAACTTTGCTTGATAAAAGCGAGATCAACCAAAGCTTGCACATTTTTTATTCCAAATTGTGACAACATTTCCTACCCTTTCATTCCTTTGTCTTACAGTATGTTATCTGCTTTATGTGTACAATTTGCAATTTAAAGGTTGTGTTCCTGCAAACTAAATATTAACCCTTTTGCCCCATAAGGCCAATATTTCGGCCTCATAAGTGATGGGTTATTTGGATTGCCAGGTTCAAAGGGTTAAGACATAAGTTTTGTGCTCTCAAATTGAATTTTAATTGAGCATTACTGAGAGAATTGCCAATATCGATGTCTCTCAATATGTGTAATTTTTGCATATCATGTTAGCCCCTGAATGAATGCATTGCAAATGAAAAGATGTACACAGTTTTGCTTGCTGAACTTTGCAATACAATTTATCATTTATTTTAAAAAAACTTTGTAAATTTGTAGTTGGTGAAATTGAAGCTGCCCTTCAGCTGAGTAGTGAGGACTTCATGCATCAATATCAATTTGAAAAGCCCGAACCAAGTGGACCATTAATTGTGGTGTATTGTCGATCAGGAGTTCGAGCTGAAAGAGCTTGTCAGACATTTCAGAAATTTGGTTACAAAAAGTCAGTCAACATAAAATGAATTTTGGTCGCAAAACAACATTTTATCGAATGATTCTAGAGCACAACATGTATAATGCTGATGTATGAACAAATTGAAAATCTGTAATTTTAGTTGAATGAAACAAGTGTTGACACCGTATAATTCACTTTAAGTGCATTATGGTGAAACCCAAAGATAATTGAAATCAAAAGTCTGTCAGTGGATTTAAATAGTCTTTGGGTAAATTTGAATCATTTGGTAATTAAATTTCTCCTTTACACATACTATGTTTAATTTGCAATACGGTCTTTGAAGCTTAAAATGTTAATGTCTGATAATGGAGATGTTACAAATTTAAGTTTTCAAGTTGTGCTAAAAAAGAGATGGGGCATGGAAACTCTTGGGGAAATATGGCATTCATGCCAAAATAATAAGGCTAATTGAAAATTTATATAGCACAGTTTTAGCATGTATCAGAATTGATGGAGAAGAAACTGAGTGGTTCAAAATTAAAACAGGATTTAGACAAGGATGTATTCTATCACCAGTACTCTTCAACATTATATTAGATTACATCATGAGACGGATTGAAAACACGAATGGGTTGGGAACATCTCTAAAGCCAGGAAACATAGATGATGCAGAATACGCTGATGATACATGTCTAATAGCAGAATGCCTCTCAAGGATTGTAGAGTTAACACTGGCCTTAATAACGGAGAGTGGAAAATTTGGACTAAAAATAAACACTAAAAAAAAAAAAAATTATGCCAATTACAAAAACAGTTGGGGAATGGCCAATAGTATCACACAACGGAAAAGAAATTGAAATAGTGAAGAATTTTGTTTACTTGGGAAGTGAATTGGAAGCAAAAGGAGGCTAGGACTTGGAGATTAAACGGAGAATAGCAATGGCAGGATCAACCTTCAACAGGCTACATACCAATATTTTCAAAAGACATGACATTGGGATGAAAACAAAATTAAGAATTCTCAAACTTGTGTAATACCAATACTAATTTATGGATGTGAATCTTGGACCATAAAAAAAGAATTTGAGAAAAACTAGTAGCAACAGAAAATAAATGGCTTAGAAGAATACTAAGGATTGGATACAAAGAACATATAACAAATGAAGAAGTTAGAGAGAGAACACTGCAACCGAGAATCGTGGAAGTTATCAGAAAAAGAAGAATGAAATGGACTGGACACATACTCAGAATGGAAGAAATAAGAAACCCAAAACGAATTTTCAACTACAAACCAGAGGAGAAGATCTAAAGGAAGACCTAAAATGGGTGGACGGTTTGGAAGAGGATCTGCACATGGCAGGGATGAACCTCAATGGAAAAACTGATGGAAGACATCGAATGACTTTGGAAGAAATAGCAAAGGACAGAGAACTTTGGAGAGATGTCATGGAGAAGTCAATAGCTGGACACAGCTGGAGGACGAAGACCTGACCTGACCTAAAAAAGAGATTTTGTAGCATCTGTGCCTGTACACCCATAATCCTTTAATCATCTTTAGATATTTTCGATACACTTTGTATTGTTGCTATTTTAAATTTATGTAATGCTATGGTGATTTTTAAGTTATTTGATTTGGGTTTCCACAATGAAGTTGTCAATGTACTTTCAAAATAGCAACGAATTTTGAGTTGGTTGCTTGTTGATTGTAATTGCTTTTATTGTTGATTGTGTTTTGTATTTTGCATTTTGTAGTGTTGCAAACTATGTTGGCAGTTGGAACGATTGGTCAGCAAAGCATCCAGAGGACATTCGCCTTAATCCAATCACCAGTAAACAAGGATAAACAAAGGACAGAGAATACCTCTGCACTGAAACCTCACCTACTTGTGATTTCGTGACGTCAGTAATATACCCACTGCCAATTAGAATCAGAGCTGGATTAACCATTAAGCACGCTAAGCAAGGGATTAGGGCCCCACAAGGGAAGGGGGCACAACGATTTTATCTTTAACTTTTTCCAGTCACAAAAGGAGACACTAGAAGAGAAGCAGATATTATTGTAAATACTGTAGGATGCAATTAGTTTTAGTTAGAATTAGTTTTTATGTTGAACTTTTGGAATGAGCGTTTGCAAACGTATCGTAGAATAAGCCAAGTTCCACAGAGTGAGGATGTGAACTTAAAAACATGTGCAGATCTTTATGAATCTTTAACTGATCAACTGTGCACTTCACGATATGAATTTGAAAGATATGAAGCAACTACAGAGAAATTGCTACCAGGCATTGATTACAAGACTGCTCAAACTTGCAAATGGTATCAGAAAGAAGGTACCCAATGATGGAGGTACATCAGAAGTATATCTGAATGCCAAAGACAAATTTTGTATCACCACCTATTACACCATTGTTGACAAACTTGAAACTGAGTTGAGAAGAAGAGGAGAGATATGTATAGAAATATTGAAGAGATTTTCTTTTCTAAGTGATGTACCACATAATGTTAATATTACATCTATGGAAATTCAAAGGTATACTCGATGTTGCCAAATGCTGATTGATGCTTACCCAAAGGACATGGACACATTTTGCAACTGAGCTTAAGCAGTTTAGCTCTTATGTGTTTCATAAGTTCAGTGCAACAAAATTGTAATAAAACGATTCTGGACTTTATAAAATAATTGTATAGGATCATATTGAGTGTTCCTTTCCAAATGTAGACATCGCCTTTCGTATATTTTTAGCATTAATGGTCACCAATTGCTCATGTGAGCGTTCATTTTCTCATCTGAAGTATGTTAAAAATTCGGTCAGAACAAGGCAGGTTCAATGCCTTATCTCTGCTATGTATAGAAACAGATGTGATACGTAACATTAACTTTGAGGATCTGATCAAAGACTTTGTAATTTTAAAAAGTAGGAGAAAACCTTTTCAAATCTAAATGAAGTGGAAGTATATGAAATTAAACATTATTATACATCTTACTGTAGTTTTTTTCAATTTTGAAAAATAAATATTTATTTCATGGTTCATTATTGTTTATATATGGGATTTACATATGTTTAGGGTTAGGAGCACCAAATCTGCTTAGGGCCTCTACGGGTCTTTATCCAGCCCTGATTAGAATTGACATTTTAAGAGTTTAACTAGGAGCAATTCAAAGTGGAACTGTTATACTGTTTGTGCTGCAACATTTCAGGTGTTTTTACAGCTCTTCTTTTGATCATAGTGTAGATGTTCTTTGCATTTTATGTTGTATAATTTATTTTAAATTAAGTTAATCTTGTGATTAAATAATAATATTAATCTTATGAGTTTACTCAGGTTATTTTAGCAACTATTCAGTGATAATTAGGAGTACTGTAATTTAATTGTTCAATCAGTCTCATCATGCCATAAATAATGGCATTTATATATACTTGATAGTTGATACTTGTTTAGCTTGACCTTGTGTTTTTTATTGATGTCATTGTTGATATCAATAAAGGAATATTGATTTGTATTTAGAGAGGTTTATATGAAAATCAAATTAAGGAAGTGCGTTTTGTTAAAATTTTCACCTTATGAAAAAACTATAGCACACACAAATTTAAGACCTGTAAAGTTTGAGAAATGAGTAGCATATCAAAGTGTGCTTGTTAGTGTGGAAATGTTTGAACAGCGGTACCTAAACTATCTTCAAGAAAACATTGATTCTGGATAATCATGAATGATGAACACGATCAACGGCGGTTCCACGTTGGGGATGCATCTCCCCACTGCAGGGGCGCCCACCCCCCTGGCTGCTGGAAGCAGCTTCCCCCCACCCCTGTCCTTTTCCTCTCCTACCCCTAAACGGAGGTCCGGCAGGGATTTATCTACATCACATTATTATTATTATTATCATTATCATCATCATCATTATTATTATACGAAAAAGTAGCCGTATACGACTCGACACTGGACATTGACAACCCTCATCCCCGCAAATTCATGGAAAAAAGCCTGGGGTCCGGGGTATAACCCCGGAAAATTTTTGAAATCAATAGATGCTCGTAGGTGAGTTTCATTGCTTTTTGGACATTAAGTCGCACTCTTTGGTGCACCAGGATAGGTCTCGTACCAGTAACTTCTAATTCTTAATTTCTGGAAAATTACAACAGTCACAAAGTACTTTACATGTAAGTTGAAACTATGGAGAGATATCACAGTAATTGCACTGGCAAACTATTCAAAATTACCTGCAAATTATCTATTGGCAATATGACCACATTCAAATGCAAATAAAATAAATGTTACTTTTAGTATTTATTTTAAAAATTAGATTTCTCCAACAACCACACCTACATTAATTTACATAGACGTTAGAGGCATTAAAGCTGCAACAACTGCAAATTGGGTAACTAGACTTAAGACAACTGACTGAAACAAGCAAATTATAATTTTTATTATTAACAGTATCTAATTGCACCGTTTCACAGTTTTGAATGGATTGTAATTTGTTGATGGAGGTCTTTGGTAGGCTGCAGTAGTGGAGGGAGTTGCAGTAGCCTTTTAGGGGGAAGGTTCTAACCACAACAGAAAAAGAGACTTGGGGATAATCACCCATAGAAGTATGAATCCATTTCATCAATGCATGGAGGCAGCAAAAAAGGGAAACCAAATGTTGGGAATGGTGAAAAGGACAATTGTGAGTCGTGACAAAGAGATAATCATTAAACTTTATAAGTCATTAGTAAGGCCTCATCTAGAACACTGTGTTCAGGCTTGGAATCCATTCTTGAAAAAAGATATAGAACTTTTAGAAAAAGTGCAAAGACGAGCAACGAAGATGGTCAATGGGTGCCATAATTTAAGCTACGAAAAAAGACTTCAATATTGTGGACTGACAACATTAGAAAGGAGAAGAGAAAGAGGGGATTTGATAGAAACATACAAAATAATGACTGGGAAAGTAGATGTGCCATATGATCGATTCTTTACATTGGCACACTATAGCAGCACAAGAGGCCACAAGTGCAAATTGTTTAAGCAGAGGGTTGGTCCAAGACAGTGATGTTAACAAGGACCGAACCCCCAAGGACGAGGATAAGGACAAGGACCGGCCCTCCAAGGACGAGGACAAGGACGAGGACTTACCCCGCAAGCACAAGGACCACAAGGACTGACCCCCAAGAACAAGGATCAAGGACAAGGACCAACTTCTGTCAGACAAAAAAGTCAGAAAGGAAAAACCAAACACAATTTCAATTCGAATCACAAAATTAGAAAAGGAAAAAAAGAATGTTGTAAAACATAGTCTAGTCAACATCAATGCTGCATTTCAAATGCGCCTTTGACTTTAGCCATCTAGCTATGTTACTGTGCTTAAGAAATTGTGAAGTTTAATAATAATAATAATAATAATAATAATAATAAATGAACAAGTGTTTCCAGCAGCTGATCAGTCCAGAGGCGTCATTTGGGAGGGAGCTGGGGGCCGTGGCCCCCCCAAGAAAATGAAAATATTAATTTATAATGTATTAATGTGCAACAAAAACAAAAACAGGGACGTCATTTGCGTTGGGGGGGGGGCAAAAAAGGCCAGCAGCCTCTAAAGCCCTAAAGGAGTGCTTGATGTCGAGTAAGGTCAGTAACCCGAAGTAACTATAATCTTAAAAAAGGGCTGATAAGCAAAAAAGGTCGTCAAATTTTTTGGGAAACTCGTCTCAAGTCGAAAAATTGAAAAAAATTGAAAAATTAAAAAAATTAAAAGAAAAATTTAACAAAATTTCTCGCCCCCCCCCCAAGAAAAGTGTGAAATGACGCCACTGGATCAGTCATGCACACACGGTGAGGTCTAATTATGAGACCACTTTGCGAACACTCGTTCAACTGGAGCCGACGTCATTGGGCAACCAAGAATTCTGCTAAAGAATCAACTCCTCATTCCTCAACTGGTATTATAAAGGAAACAACGACTAAACATTTTAGAGTAACTCAAAGCAAGTATGTAGCCTAAATATAAATCCACATACTACTCTTACCTTGGAACATAATTATCAGTACAATTGAAAATGGTATACAAGTAATTTGGTCCTTATAAGGACTTTTCAAGGACTAAGTTACAAGGACCAGGACAAGGACCGATCTGCAAGGACGAGAATAAGGACGAGGACCGAACCCCCAAGGATAAGGACGAGGACTGACTCCCCAAGGACGAGGACAAGGACAAGGACTTCAAATTGGTCCTTAAGGAGTCCTTAAGGACAAGGACCAGGACAAGGATTAACATCACTGGTCCAAGAAAGAAAAACTTTTTTAGTGCAAGGGTTGTGGACAAATGGAACAGTTTGGACGAGGTGGGAGTGACAGTTGAAACAGTAAACGGATTCAAAGGCTATCTAGATAAACTAGGTTATTGAATGTAGATGGTTACATCAGTGGTTTTCACACAGGCTTACTTAGCCTCCTAAACCACTTAAAATTAGACCTGTGCGCCGACGCTCTGAGGGTCGGCGGCGGCGTGTGACCGCTTTATCACCGGCGGCGGCGGCGCGCCGAATCAATTTCATCGGCGGCGGCGGCGTGGACTTTATTGGCGGCGTCGGCGGCGTCGGCGGCGTACAAACGGTTAATACAGTACAATACGTGTGACTACAAAGGACACCATATGACATCGTCGTTTTTGTCCAATCCTCATGGTTTTTTGTCACCCGGTTAATTTGAAAACAATGTTACAAACTTATAATACTAGTAAAAATAAAAGTATACAGTTTAAGAAACATTTTATCAACAGAGCCGTAGCTAGTGTATTCGGCGCTCGGAGCAAGGTACAAATTTTGAGCCCATAAATTCCAGTGATGACCTTTTTATGCTTATCTGAGCTTTCACAACATAGCAATCTATAGCCTCTAGCCGCCCCAAAACCGGTGATGACCTTTTTAACTTATCTGTATTTTCTGTATTTTTCGCCGTAAAAGTGGATAGTGGTGGTATAAAAACTTAAAAATAGTGTCCAAAATGTGCCCCCTTCCACTAAGACGGTTTGCCCCCCTAGCTACGGTTCTGTTTATCAAATTATATTGCTTCATTATATGTCCCAAATTGACCATAAATGAAAACTTTTAAAAAGTGCATGTGCCAACTAAGAAAACAAAGCACTGCCGACATCAGCCTAAGAAGATTAATTTTAAACTAAACTAAGAGGATTTAAGCAACAAACGCTCTCAGTTATGATGCATAGGTTCACTGCTCGTTTAGTTAACTGTGCACAGTTAATTTTAGCATCACTTTACATGTAGCATCTTTTTAGGTCTTCGCGTAATTATCATCGAAAACGCTTTTCTTTGCCGTGGCCATTTTTCAGAATGTAAACAATACAGGACGTCATTCGATAGACGAATGAAGCGAAGTAAATAAGTAACGTGTGCTTTGAATTGTGCTTTGAATTAGCTAGCACATGTTGACTATACTGTATCGTGAAGACAGTTTTTCCACGTATTACAACAGTGTTGGCCTACATGTATACTCTGGTTACATGAAAAAATAATTTCACCAAGGGGACGCCGGCCTCACGCCGATGTTCTCTCGGCGGCGGCGGCGGCGGCGGCGGCGGCGGCGGCGGCGGCGCGCGATCCTATATTACCGGCGGCGGCGGCGGCGTCATGAAAACGTCGGCGGCGGCGGCGCGGCGTCGGCGGCGCACAGGTCTACTTAAAATCACATTATTATTATTATTATTATTATTATTATTATTATTATTATTATTATTATTATTATTATTATTATTATTATTATTAGCCTAATTTGGAATGTAAACTTCACGTGAGTCTATTAGTTTGTTATAAATGATTTATATTTCACAGGAAGTTTGCACTCTTCATCATTAGAATGACTACGTAAAACTTGTAAAAGTGACAATAATAATAGAATTTTATGAATGAATGATAATAATGAAACTGAACTTGAATTGAGTACCGGTAAGCTTGTATGAAGTTACAAATTGCACTGCAGTAAAACCAGTAATTGTGCAGTCATTGAGGGACCTATCGAATTAATATACTACGACGTGATACCAAAACTCAGAGGGGGTTTCTTCCCCCCTAGGTTTTTCAGGAAGCACTTGCTTCCTTTTCCCCCTTGTGTGGGCGCCCCTGCCCCACTGGCCCACCAACAATGCGTCTTCAAAGGAAGATGATCGTCCAAACGGATTAACCTTGATGTATATCCACAAAGATATGGACATATCCATAGACAATGTCATTGACAAATTCGCTTTCAGTAATAGAAAACTCGATTTTGCACTATGACCTTTTACAGCCAGACTAAAATGGCTTTTATACATTGTCAATTCTGGACATTATATTTTAGAAATCAGATCTGCAGATTTCTTTAGGATTCGACCGTACGTTATGAGGAGAAGTTGGAAGAAGGATGTTTGTTTGGTAGATAGTTGATGCTTATAAAGTATAAACCTAGCTTTTAATTTGTTTGTTTTAGTATTTTGTTGCGTGGTGATAGGTGTGTTACAAAGAAACCCGTTGGTGTGTAGGAGCAAGATGTGGGAGGAGGGAAGGATGTAAAAGGTTTAAAGTTCGAAATCTCATCATCATAATGTATCATCTTCAATCTGAAGGTTGATGGTCATGCGTTGTCTCCATTTCGTTCTGTCCTCAGCAATCCTTTTTAGTCTTCCGTAGTTCTTTTCCTGTATGTGTTCCTTAACGTCCTCCAGCCATTCTCTTCGAGGTCTTCCTCTGGTCCTGTTTCCTTCATATCTTCCCTCTAAGAGGACTTTTGCTTGTTTTGTGCTTGAACCACGCATTATGTGTCCAGCATACTGTGTTTTCCTGCTTATGATTTCTGTCAGGAGTTGTCTTTTTTCACCAATTTTCTTTAGCACCTCAAGTCACCTCTTCATTTGTTATTCTCTCTTGCCAGCTAATTTTCAGGATTCTTCTGAAGCACCACATTTCAAAGGCTTGTATTTTCTTTTTCAACTGCATTGTTTCAACTGCTCTGTTTCGAAATCGTAGGAGATCTAAAAATAGCCCTGCCTGGATAGTCCAAATTATTGCCGGTAGGTGGCGAAGAGTTAAAATTTCTATATAAACCCATTTTTTCTTGCTGAGGTAAGCAGAACAGAAAAGAGAGGAGCAGGAAGCCCAGGAGAGCAGTGGCGGCTCCACCGGGGGGGCCAGGGGGCCCGTGCCCCCCCAATGAGAGCCTGCCCCCCCAGTGGCCCCCCCAGTTGGGGCCCTATACTTAATGCTACATACATTAAACAACAAATGGTTGCACCCCCATGATTAGAAGTTGCCACCCTAACGGCCCCCCCACTTGCCAAATCCTAGAGCCGCCACTGCAGGAGAGGAGCTGGAGGAGAAAAGGAGATGACGAATCAGAACCGGAGGAGCGAAGGAGATAAAAATTCAATAGAAATTTTAGGTTTTAAAAGATGTTGAAACTGGGTAAGTAAAAATTATATGTCTGTAAGAGGCAGAAAGGAGGGAAAGTATGTTGAAGAGAAAAATAAGGAAAAATTCAATAACATATGATATATTAAGTTTGTGAAAGTCCTTAGCTAGGAAGATAAAAATATAAACTGAAACGTAGGTACCAGAGAATTCCCGATTAGAGTTGTCCGTTAAGGAATTAAGGTTTCTTTGTATTAGAGTTATATTGCTTAAAGGATTTATATGTTAACCACAAAAGCTGAACAATTATAGAGACTATCGAAGAACTTTCTGACGATTGTAGTGCATGAAATGAGAATTGTTACAACATCAAATATTATATTCAGTTGTTCTACTTATTATATTATTGAAACTTAAGTGTCGTTTATAATTATATAGTTAGGAGCGGCCAACGATTATTATTTTAAATTATAGAACTCTCTTAAAAATTCAACCTTGAATCCAAATAAGTTTCAAGTGGACCCGGGCATAAGGCCTACCACAGTACCACTCATCCTGGTACTGCTCTTTCGAGGGCAGTGACGGCACAGTTACGTCCCTTGAAAAATACGCGTATCATACGTGTAATACAGCTAGTATGCCCAAATATATGTTATACGCGTATTTATACGTTAAAATACGTTGACAGCTGGCGTCGAGCTCCGACCTACTTCTATGGTTAGGGCCTACCTACCTACTATCTATACATAGGGCATGTAGAATTTCACGAAGTCACTGAAACCGTGAATTCCGTGACTTTTGTCGTTTGGCGTGAATTCCATGAATTTTTCAAAATGCCGTCAATTGCCGTGATTTTTATCAATTAATTTGCGAAACAAACGCAACATGTCATCCAGGACTTAAAAATAATTTGTTATAAATCAATGTTCTAAAAAATAACACCTGTAGACTGATGTTCGACGTTGACATAATTATCGGTCAGCCACAGTTAATTCCATTCGGAAACCTCACTATTGTCTGCAAGTCCTCGGTTGCCTCTAATCGTTAATGGTAGGCTGACAGTCTGTAGAGACAGCTCCTTATATACAGCAACAAAGAATAAACTCGGAAAGATCAAGATTGTCTTTCAATCACCCCTCCACGGAATACAGGTTGTCGCCGATCCTGGTAGCCAAATGCCCTTGGTCATTAAAGCAGCAGGAGCTAACTGACGTGATGCAAAGTACTCTTAAATTGCTTTATATCTTACAGTGTAATGTCTATAGCAGTTGATTCTGATCGAGATTAGTCCAAACGGTTTCACCCAACGTCGAATTAGATTTGCAGCTAAATTTTAGCATTTCAGTTCACGTATTTTAGGCAACGTATTTTTAACGTGCGTAACTTTTACCGCGTACGCATATGAAACATATAATATCATTGGAAATATTATATGTATAATAGGCCCTACACACGGTCGAATCTTGGATTTCTTCTAAACCGTTTACTGTACATATAATTCCTTTGACAAATAATTATTGGGACTAGAAATTTGTCATTCAATGGCCCATTCATCTGAATAAAATTACGGAAATGGTAGGCTAATCGTAGCAACGTATAAGGTAATAGTTACAATGGATGAATAGGTCGTTGTCACTGTTTAAGACATTACGGTTTTCAAAAGCGTCAATCTTCTTCCTCATCACTTATATTAAAAGTTGGTCTTTGTGACTTCATAATAATTGGTGAAGGGACAGATGCGGCGCATTACTTCCTAGAAATTCATTGCATCCACACCAGGAGCTCTTGGAACCGCCACTGCGTGAGTACGATAGCTAGACACTACTTTCCAATTCTTTTCTGGAGAACCTGTGAATGCACAAGAGGGACGGAAGGGCATTTGCATCTGCTACTCCATTTCGATTTAATTCCCTTTCGAATTACTTGCACAGGTAAACCTCCACTATACATACTTAAAATTATGAAAGACATTCCTTGCTGCTAAGCACTACTTTGTGTCACATGATAATTTTTTGTATAGTGGCATGTGTTGTATAGTGCTTTTTAAAACAATATATTTCTCATGATGGATGTTCTGCATCAGGATGTTCTGCATCTATTGTTGAGTGTACGTATGTATGTGCATGTACACAGTGGCGTCAGGGCCGGATTAAGGTCCGAGTGGGCCTGGGGCTGAGAAGTAAAAAAGATCGTCGCTTCCATAATTTTAAAATTGCCCTTTGTAAAATTTCCCGCCACCTTCACTGAAAATCTCTGACAAGCAAAAAAGGTCGTCGCTTGAAAAACGTGGGCCTATTTGTTATGGTGGGCCTGGGGGTTTAGACCTCTCAGCCCCCCTTAGCCTTAATATGGCCCTGAGTGGCGTAGCCAGCTTATGCATAGTGGGGTTAACTGGATGCACTATATGCAATTGAACACCAGCGGGGACCGCTGCCGACCCCACTACACCTCTCCTTCAACAAAAAGTCGACGGATTTACATCAATTGCGTTGGTCATATTTTTGGAAATAGGTTGTTTGAACAACCCCAAACAAATGCAAAATTTGTGTAAGTGCTGTGATTTTTTTTTTGGGGGGAAATTTGAGATTTGGGGAGGAAAATCTTCCCTCCTAACAGGCCTGTAAAAAACAATGCTCATACGACGACCGTTTGTTATCGTCAAGACTCCTGGGGGACGAAATGTCTACGTGTCCCCAATTCTGGAATTCTGGCTATGCCACTGACCTTCTATACATGTAAAGTCCTTATTAAATAGTTGGAACAGGAAACAACGTGAGACCAGTAATTTAATTCAGAGAAAATTCATGAACTTCACAAGTTGACAAGCGACTTGTTCATTGTATTAGAGATTAACAAATGTTTCCATTTGAGAATCAAGTTATCGGCTTGGAATCCATTTTGCATCGAGGTCTTTGAAGAACTTGGAATCAGCCTGAAACGAATAATAATGTGAAGAAAATAAGTCTTTATTTCGCTTTAACATAATGCAAATATTCTAAGTTCGCAAAAGCTTGGTTTCTAATCGGATTCATTAAGTCCAACCCTTAAGAAAAATCCTAATTTAGAAAGTCTAATTACTCTTGCGTAGGACTACTCACTGTTTCTAGAAACTAGACTCTAAATTAGCACACAATAGCAACACAAGAGGTCACAATTGCAAATTGTTCAGGAAGAAGGTGGAACCAAGGAAGAACAATTTTTATAGTAGGCCTACAAGGTCTGTGGACAAACGAAACAGTTTGGACGGAAAAGCAGTAACAGTTGAAACAATAAGACTAAAGACTGATTAAGTGGTTTCTGAAGTTGTCTGAGAAAACTGGGTTACTAGATGTTAAGAGTAATTAGCAGTGGTGGGTGGAAAAAGGATAAGAGACATAAGATTTGCTGATGATCAGACAATTATGGCAAACACCAACAATGGATTGCAGAGGTTGATGGACTCTCTTAACGCAACATTCAAAGGATTACAGAATGAAAATCAATTTAAAGAAGACACATACAATGAAAATCAGCAGACACGGTGGATAAATGAAAATAATCAATCATGGAGCGGAAATAAAACAGGTAGAAGAATTCTGCTATCTTGGAAACCTGCTTGATACAAACGCCAAGTGTCCTGAAGATATAAGAAGAATTGCAATGGGAGACGAGGCCTTTACGTACAGAAGAGAACTACTGAAAAGAAACTTCAACAGAGCACCTAAATAATAATAATAATAATAATAATAATAATAATAATAATAATAATAATAATAATAATAATAATGATGATGATAATAATAATAATAATAATAATAATAATAATAATTATTATTATTATTATTATTATTATTATCGACATTATTATTATTATTATTATTATTATTATTATTATTATTATTATTATTATTATTATTATTATCATCATCATTATCATCATTATCGTTATTGAAAGAGAACGCTGCAGTACTCACCGGAGCTATACATCCGTACAAGATCTGAACTCTTTCGATGTCCAGTGCACTCAGAGTCTCTCTCTGACCAATTTCAGCATTCGGGTCATGTGGAATGATGGTTGGAATAGTTGGGTCGACAGCAAAAGCATAGGCTCCGTAGTGCAGAACGGAACCGTAATCGTAAGAGGTCCCGAGAAGGTCGATCTCGCTTGCAGGTAGTTTCACAAAGTTATTCTCTTTCCCTGAATTTTGATCAAATTCGACTCTATATGAAGCTGACCCAATTAAGAAGCAGTTACAAGTTTCCGAATAACTAAACTGCTTAACCCTATCTTTGGTTCTTCTAGCCAATATGACATTAACAATGGAACCGTAGGCTACTGACTTGTTTTGATTCTAGGACGATTGGCCATCGGACGTTTGACCTTAGGAGGTTGACCTTGGGACGGTTGACCATAGCAAAACACTTTGGGTCTTGACCATTGTACTTTGTACAGTATATAATCATTACCCAAAATATAACAGTAACCTTAAACCCAACCCCATTGTGACTGATAGTGTTCATAGTGGGGTATGCGGATAGTGTCCCTAGTTGGTGCGGAGAATGTCCCTAGTGAGTGCCGATAGTGTAGGTGAAACCAAAATAAAATGAGAATAGCCAGAATCTCGTTAGCGTGGTCAATCGTCCGCGTACCCTTATTTATGTGTGTTTTTTATTTAAACAATTTTAAGTTGTCGCTGGCCAACCCTGTTTTGGGCAGCCTACGTTCGTGCAATTCTAATTCAAATTCTAGGGTATGTATGGTTGCCAACTTCTCATGTCCTTCACGAAAGACAAAAACTGTTGCGTGTTTCAATGTTTAATAAAGGAAACTTTAGCAAAGCGAAACTTCGTGAGGTGATGAACCGCTTTAGAGGCGGCTGTGGATCATCACCTGGTTCGATGTTGTCCCAGTTGATGGTCACCCAATCATCACGGTCCGTTCTCTTCTGCTCGTGATGGAAGCTGAATGCGTGCAGGAACTCGTGCATGATCGTCCCGTGTCGCTCGACGCACGAGGACACGAGCGAGATGCGCTGACGTCCTCCCACCATTCCGATGTACGAAGAGCACCTACGATTAAGGATTTCAACCATGCAGTGGTGTTATTCTAACTCCATGCCTTTGGGGGGGGATTTATGATTTTTTTAGCTCAGAGACAAAGTTCAATTTAAAATTTTGTATCAGTGCTTGTTTTTGGAATTTTATGGCTGGGATATTTTCTATCAGGCCCGTTTAAAACTGATTTCAACGCATAAGCAACAGCTGCTGCTCTGCTCCGATTGACTAGTTCTTAAACATCTAAAGCCACTAATAAGACCGGGCGTAAAATAACAATTATTACTCATGTTTTGCAACAAACATAGAGTAATCCGTTATGTGGAAATCCGAAATCCAGTGATTGAGTTTGATTGTAGCAGAAGATGTAGCCTAATTATCTGTGACCACTGACCGCAAAGTTTGCACACATCCTAAACAAGTTAACGGATTCTAATGATTATGATATATTTAGCGCTAATGACACTACTAGATGTGTCTTTATGTATTTAACATTTTTGCTGAAATCAGTGCAGGTTCGATGGACACTGTATTGATTGCGATGTGTGCAGATGGCCACTTTATTCCGTTATGGGTACATTTAAGAATGTTAGAGTCTGATCTAGGATATCGGAAGCGGGCTTTGAGTTTGATCCTCAAACTGATGTAGACTCGTGATAAGCTCAAAATTATCTCTAGCAAACAAGAAAAAATGTCTTCATTTGCCAAAATCGTAAGAATTCTCCCTAATACCGAAGACACCAGAAAATGGCAGACATAAGATTAAAGAATGATAGGCTACAGGCCGTAGCTCAGTCAGACAGTAGCGTCATTTCACACTTTTCTTGAGGGCGAGCTAATTTTAAGTCAATTTTGGGTCAATTTTGGCAGATTTGTAAATTATTGACAGTTTTTGCAAATAGTTGGCAATTCTGGGCGATTTTGGTAGGCCTACATTTCTCATTAATTTACTGTATTTATTTAATACATTATACATTATTTCTTCATTTCCTTGGGGGCCACGACCCTCCCCTGCCCCCACCCCCCAAATGACGCCCCTGCAGTCAGAGTGATAGCTACTTAATTAGTTACCTGTTAGTTACAGTTACTTGTAGCTGTGTTTTAGCCTACAAGCGCCTACCCGCTGTAGTTCTCCACGTTGACGTAGTTCGCTTCGTTGCTTCTTGGAACGATTTGGATGCAATTTTGGCCATTCACTTGCGTCAGCCTCACAAGATCGTCGATTCCCGCCTGGATTAGAACCAGTTCTTCAGGAGCTATAAAACATTTATGGAAGATTACTGGCATGAACACAGGCCTTTCAATTAAAATCCTTTAGATTTTCTCGATATGCCTGACTATCAGTAGGCCTACGCCTCTAAACATTACAACAATAAAAATATTCCAAATCTTTGCCCGTCACTTATTTTGTCAAATTCACGAATTTACAAATTTATCGGACTGATATCATACACTGTAACTAAGCGTCTTTGCTTAGAACGAAACGCTTTGCCTGTGACGATTTAGTCATCTAGTCATACATTTACAGGCATAGTATCAGTAAAAAACCTCAAGCAGGGAGAAAGCGTTATCCGAGATCACCATGCAGTTGCTGTAATCCGTGGTTTATAAACGGTTAACAAAAAGATTGTAGGCCTACAACAGCGAATTCTTCTTACTATATCCGCTTTCTGTGACTGTATAGTAGAGGATTCCACCGGGCCAATAAAGTGATGGATCAGTTGCTGCGTTCAATGGATTGGTCTACAATTATATATTATTAATCCAAGGATTAAATTAATCAGAACAATAATTTCTAGATGAATACATTCTGTTGTGTTCGCTTCATCTATATTCATGGCATATAGAGGCGCAACGACACATAACCTATCTGCCGTCCCTCATTTTCTGATCCATCCGTTCCATTTAATTACTGCATATTACACTGGTCTACATTTTTAAAAAAAATTTCTGCTGACCTAGGTATTTTTGCTGATTTTACCCAATTGAGAGGTGCTGATTCCAGATATGAAGTCAAAAATTATGCAACACGTCAAATTTTTTCGCAAATTAGGAATGCTTAATTAAAGGTGTTAAAGTCAAACATAAGGGAAAATAGGAAATTCTGAAGAACCGATAATACGTAATATTTTTTTATTCAGCCCAAAAATGAGTCTGTCTTCTAACCAAGAGAGAGCAATAAGAGCAATAGCTAGTTGCTTAAATTTAAGTTTTGAGAAAGGAATCTTCTTTTTGGATGCTCCGGTATAGTTATGGTCACAGTTGTCACGCTGTAAACACCAGCAGTACTTAGTCTGCCATAATGTTCCCATCTGCCTTGATATCTACGTTCCATGGTCTTGATGTCTTGATGGAAGCATTCTCCTTGTTCTTCACTCATAGCTCCAAGATTTGAAGTTCAGATAGCTATGAAAGAAATGCAACTTGACACTCATGTTTGCTCCCAGTCTTCGAAAAGCAATCTTCGAATTTTTAACTGAAAGGTCATAATTCTCGACTCTTAAGTTGCCAAGTAAGTCAGTAATCAGGTCATAAAAAGCATCTTGTCTACAAATAACATCCCATTGATTCAAAAGTCCTTTGCTGTTGATGCAGTATACAAACTCCTCCTCCATATGGAAATGTTTGAAAAGATTCATTCTCTCTGCCATGATACATAAGCGTGGTTCCTGGGGCCAACACTGAACAGATTCTTTTCCTTCAGTCTTGAACCCAGTAACTCTGCTGACGACTTCGGCAGATCTACATGTAGGTCTCATATTAGGTCATTAAACTCAGCTTGGTTGAATGTTTGGTGCATTCCAGCGTCAACTTCTAAGGCCACGAAATCTTCGCAATCGGTGTCTGTTGACTGACAAAATTCATCTTCGTAAGAAACTCCCAAAGTAGTGCAAATAGGTACAGGAACTTTGTCACAGTGAGCAACTGGTCTCAGAGCAGAGGGGAGATTTGGGTACTGGATGGAAGATTTTGCCTTTGTGGACATGCCTGAAATATTTACCAGACAGAAGTAGCAGTCATCAACATGCATGGTTTCAAGGCTCTCTACACCATTGGAACTCCAAAGTTAAGACTTTTTCTCTGACCTTTAGTCACATTATGAACTGTCTGAGGCTTTCAACACATGTCCTGCACACTTTATGGATTTTCCTGGTCACTCAAATTTAACTGCAGAAATATGCATGCTAAGCTTTATGCACAAATTCAGACACCTATCTCCTTTGTTTAGGTGTTGTAAAGCAACCTCAGATGTAGCAAAATTTGTCAGGATCATTCCTGCACTGCTCACGAAGTGTTCAGGTGCTGGGTGACATATTCCACAGAAAGCTAGTTAGAATAGTTAAATTTACTGCGACTTGTAAGCCTCATGAACGACTGAATGCTGCCGTCGGTTTCACGCTGCTTATATAGGCCTATATCCATAAAATGCTGACGTCTGCAGTTTAAAACTGCCTATTAAACTGTTGTATTATTAAATAGTTATGCCCACTGCATATTAAGCATATCTTTTTGCACATCCTTAACTTTTTGCATATTCAATATAGCTAAAGAATTATAATACATAATGCTACATTATTACAGTAAACAGTAAATCAGTAAACAGCGTTTTGCGGAAAAACTGGACGTGATAGGAGAAAATGGGTGTGATTTTTGGATTCAGCACACCAAAATACATAAAGATCACATGTTGTCTTCAAGTCAGCAAAATTGACGTAGACCAGTGTTATCAATCATTTCAAACATAATAATGCACAGTAGAACTCTGTTATAACGCAACTTGTGGGTCTGTAAAATTGATTACGTTATATCCGATACCATCAGCAGCACACCACACGGGACCATACATTGCGGTACTTTATAATCGATTGTACAGTACGTTATAACCGAGTCTGTTATATTATAACGAAGGTCTGGCGGTCTGCTAGTATATATTTACCCAAAGGCAGCTCAATTATATAAATACTCTTCGATACACATTAGTAGGTGGAAAGAGGAGGACCATGGGTTTAAATAAGGTGGGGAGAGGTGAAAATATAACAACCGAGAACAAACATTTAATCGCCATTATCATTAACAGTTGAAAACCATCTGGACAATGGGCAGATGCAGCTAAGAAGAGCAATCGAATTTTCAATTCTATGTGATCAAAGGAACAGGGATAAAGATATAAGAAAAAACTTCATGATCTCCATCACCATTATCAATAACCATTGACTCGGCGCCCATATAGCGCACAGGGAAATTCTTAGATTAACTATATATCATACCCTCTTCTTCCTAGTGATATCTGAAGCAGAGGCGTCGCGCAACGGAAGCCGGGGGATGTCCTGGCATTCCCCAAAAATTTTGTTGTGGGTAAAAATTTTCATTCATTTGCTTGACACAGAGAATAATTATCGTTTACAGTTGTTGACATTTGCCTTGGTCAATGAGAAAACTATAATAGCTGTTTTAAAATGTTCTAACTTAATTACTAAAATAAAGACTCACTTTTTAACTATTTAAGGACACTTTGAGACCATACTGTTACAAATCAGTAAAATTTATATTAGGACGTCGGGAATGAGCACCCCCCCCCATCCCGATGCTGCGGGCGACGCCACTGATCTGAAGCCGATTATGATGACGATGAACGCTGTTGTTGGTTGGTCTTACTTCGTCCTTTTGTTGTGAATCGGGTTTCACCAAAATATCGCCCTCCACGTATTCTGAAATTATAATCCTCGCCATTATTATTATTAGTAGTACTGTATTAGCAGCAGCAGCACTATAGCAGTAGTAGTAGTAGTGATTAGTTATTTATTTTATCTAGTCCGTCCTCTTGTTGGAAGTACATCGGGCAGAACAGAATGTTTTCCATATACATTGGTCGTTTGCTGAATTTTGGACCTCGCTTGATGCCAGACCCATGTGCATCAAATCTTGTTAAACTGTTTTCTTCCATGTTATCCTTGGTCTGTCTCTCTTTCTTTTGCTGTTTTCTGGCAGCCAGTCCATTGTCTGTTTTGGAATCTGGTTATTTTCCACATTATGGTGTACATGTCCAACCCCCAGCGCATTCCTCGTTTTCTTAGAATGACTACTTCATATTAACTTAATGTATTCCGTACGCTAATCCCGGTTCTCTTTCAGACGTTTGTCAGTTTTGAGAATGCACTATGTGCTTTACCGATTCTGATCTTTATCTCTTCATCATAGTTTCCATCTCTGTTGACTTGGCTTTCCAGATAGCAGAATCCCTCCATTGGTCCCAACATCTTTACCGTCGACATTTAGCTTCCCGATATTGGTAACGGGCTGCCCAATTGTCATTATTTTGTCTTTTTCGGCGTTTATTCTTAGTTCAATTTATCAGCTTCTTTTTTCTATACAATACAATATCGCTTTACTAATCAACCTTGGCAAAACGCAAAATCAAAACATAATACATATTAATGCATGATACATGCACAATACATACCTTACCCATCAAATACAACTCAAAAGTTATCGGAGATTAAAATAATTATTTTTACATTTACGTCCCGAGTGTGATAATCTTATAATAAAGCTCTTATTATTCAAATTATTAATCCTTTGAGGATTTCCATGTTGTGTCCTCTAGGTCTAAGGTTGTAGTTAAGGTTGTAGATGTTTTAGTATTCATTGTAAGCTTTTTTATATCGTCCCAAGATGTGGAGAGGAGGGTTGCTTCGTCAGCAAATTCCAAGACTTTCAGGTTAAAGTTCAGTGGCGTCATTTCACACTTTTCTTGGGGGCGAGAAATTTTTTAAATTTTTCAATTTTTTGCAATTTTTCGACCTGACGAGTTTGCAAAAAAGTTGACGACCTTTTTTTGCTTGTCAGTCTTTTTACGATTAGTTACTTCAGATTACTCGACATCACGCACCCCTTTCTTTAGGGCTTTAGGGGCTGCTGACCTTTTTTTGCCCCCAATGCAAATGACGTCCCTGTTTTTTGCACATTAATACATTATAAATTAATATTTTCATTTTCTTGGGAGGGCCGTGGCCCCCCCCAGCCCCCCAAATGACGCCTCTGTTACAGTTGCACGTTCATTGTATTCCAATGTTAGTAATAGTAGTAGTAGTAGTAGTAGTAGTAGTAGTAGTAGTAGTAGTAGTAGTAGTAGTAGTAGTAGTAGTAGTAGTAGTAGTAGTAAAAAGTAGTTGTAGTAGTGGTAATAGTAGTAGTAAGTAGCTGTAGGAGCAGTAGTTGTTGTTGCAGTAGTAATAATTGCAGTAGTAGTAGTTGTAGCAGCATTAGTATAGTAGTTGTTGAGGAGCCCAAGCCGAAGAAGATTTTGAGTAATAGCTAGGACTATTATAGTTGAACTGTGAGATATGGTATATACTTCGAAGACTTTAATTGTGATTTAATAGTGACTGGCCAAAACCCGTAATACACCTATGTATATTGATTCTGCTGACAATACACCATATCATCTCCACCTCCACATACAAAATTTCTCATCGGTTTTATGAAAATCCCAAGACTGAGCCCAGCTCAAATAACGGGTACCCTCCCATGCCCCTGCGTGTCTGCGCCAGACGACTAAAAGCACGGTACCTCCGTATTCTGGATTTGGCTTGCCGATTTCTGAAAAAAGAAAAGAGCAATTATATAATGTTTTATTAAAGATTTATCTAATTCAATACTTAAATCCTTCTGATAACTAACAGTAATTTTTAATCTAACTAGCATGACTTGCGCGGCAAAATATACTCAGGCCTATACTAAGACATACTATGATTCGTCCGTTTTTGCAGAATACTGTACAGTGTAAGCTGTCATTCGGTTGACTTGCGTGAATTTCTGGATTCAAACTACTCTTGTGCTGTCTATGATATATTCGCTGTGCCTTACGATGTGGCTCTATAGAAGTTGATGTGATAGAGTATATCTATCTATTTTGAGAGCGCCTAAGAATAAGCAGCTACTGTTGTGCTGCTTTCCAAGGCGCTATAGAAATCCACGAGATTTTACTTTACTTTATCTGAATGCACAGACGTGTGTTGTCTATTCTCAACATACCTGTGTTCGGATGAAGTGTTGCATACGCTCTCGCATTCTGAAAGACGCATTCATTTTCAATCAATTAGATCAGCAGAAATGCTAAACAGTTGTTCAAGATCAAGTCAGGTCAGGTCTGTGTCCTCCAACGGTGTCCAGCTATCTACTTATCCATGATATCTCTCCAAAGTTCTCTGTCTTTTGCTATTTCTTCTAAAGTCATTCGGCGTCTTCCGTCATTTTCTCCGCTGAAATTCAGTCCTGCCTTCTGCAATTTGTCCGCCCATCGTCTTTTCGGTCTTCCTTTAGGTCTTCTCCCCTCTGCTTTGTAGTTGAAAACTCGTGTTGAGTTTCTTATTTCATCCATTCTGAGTATGTGTACTGTCCATTTCATTCTTCTCTTTTTGATTACTTCAATGATGCTCGGTTGCAAGTAAACAAAATTCTTCACCATTTCAATTTCTTTTCCATTGTATGTTACCATTGTCCAATCTCCTACTTTCTTTGTAAATGGCATTATTTTTGTTCTATTAGTGTTTATTTGTAATCCAAATTTTCCACTCTCTGTTATTAAGGTCGCTGTTAAAGATAAGATTATGATAATACTCGATAATACTTAATATCTCGAAATTCCAAGCAACAATTACGAAAATATGGAGCAGCTAGGAATAAACATAAACACTAAAGTCACAATATTGAACACTCTATTAGTCACGCAGATAATATACGGTGCAGAAACATGGAGCAGAAAAGTAACAGATGAACGTAGGCTATACTATTGGCCGAAATGTCCTGTTTATGGAGAATCCTCGGAGTAACCCGGCTACAAAAGATAAGAAACGAAGACATCCGAATGATACATTTGTCGACAAAATTTTAAGGAAACGACTCAACTGGTATGGACATGACAACAGAATAAATGAACGGACGCTGCCATACAAGGCACCCTACACTCGAATAAAAGGAAATAAAGCAAGAGAAAAACCCAGGAAAAGTGGATGGACAACATCAGAGAAGATACGAACATAAAAGGAATTTCAATCGCAGAAGGAAGACGATTAGCAGAAGATAGAATTTCTTGGACACGTAATTGTGTCTATCTATTTCCGCTAAAGAGTTGGCAGAGACGAAAGTGAAGGTGACCAAGAAAAGTGCAGTTCACTAACCCTGGCCAAGACTGCTCCCGGTCTGGCATAGGCGGTCGACAGGCAGAGCGCCAGAAACAAACCGACGACAACTCTTAGCATGATGATCGATGAATCTACAGTAAATCTATATCAGATTTCAGTTAATTCAAAGAAGACAGCGATCCCATACAGGCCTCCAATTATAATTTCTGTCACTTTTATCCTCCTCTTATCTTTCCTGAATGGGGGGCTTTGCAAAACATGTGTTTCGCACTCACGGGCATTTTAGGCATAGGCGAATAGCTAAGATAAGACATACATGTATAGAAATACGATATGCCCTCTATTTCAAGCCGTAAAAACGAATGTTTACGTGAACTCACTGATGTCACTACACAGAGCGATACAGGTGTACAGATAAAACAGTTAGTAGCGTACGCAAAAGATATTTGACACATATTCACTTCCTGAGTGCGGCCAACTTTTCGATTAGACACGTTTTTTAAAGTAGTAGTCCTGTAGCAATTTGCTAAGGTCGCTCATACAGGGATGTTATGCCCTTGACATAGATGCATAAATGAAGACATGTCCGTTTGAGAGAAAAAAAACAATTAAGACCAGAGATGGCAAACCCCTCGGAACGTGGGGGGGGTCAAGATTGAGAGCTGCTCGGACGTGAGAAGGTTACAGCTGTCCGCTCAGAAATGTGCTAAAATTGTTAGCTGTAGCGACAAAAAGCAGCGTTCCGATAAGGACCCAGCTTAGGGCGGCAGTTCTGCCTTCGAATGGACACGGATTCGAATCCTGAACACCCACCACACCACACCACTAACGGTACATTAATAATATAATTAATGGCGTGCATAGCGCAGCAGAGTATTGCATTATTATCAAAACGCTGTAATAAATGAAGGTTATTCAGGGCAGAGGTTCCCAAACTTTTTAGATCGCGGACCCCTATTTTGTTCCCAGCTTAGCTCGCGGACCACATGACAAGAAAAAAAAGATTAACATCCTTCCTAAATGTAGTGACAAGCAAAAAAAACATCTGGGTTAGGGTTAGGCCTAATCCTAACCCTAACTTTAAATATTTTGGGAGGCTCTCGCGGACCCCCGCCATATCCTCCGCGGACCCCCTCCGGTCAGCGGACCACAGTTTGGGAACCGCTGATTCAGGGAGATTGGCTGAAACTGCAGATTGATACGAATGAATTATAATTACTTACGGTTGACATGCTAAAAATTCTGCTTAATGGCCTGACTTCTAAACACTGAAAGGCATCTAAATCAGATTCTCAACCTTTCCATACGCAACGACCAAAGATATATTGTAAGATAAATTATCTCGATAAACTTGCTTTTAAAATAAATTGCCGAAAATATATGCTGTTCAATTAGCCAATTGCATATTCTTGCGGAAGCAATGAATTTCTTAGAGCGATGCTTAGTTTAAATCAGATATCTATTTGACTTTCAAGATTGTATAGCTAACGATATTCGAAGTTAACTTCTGATGTAAAACTGATCTGATTCCCCAAGCAGCTTAGCCATTTAGGCCTAAGTCGATTTTTTTAATCCACTTACCTTCAACCGCTTTATTACCTCAGTCATTCGTCCAGGCTGTTGATATACTGTCTGTCTTTGCCGCTCGAACATCTCACAAGGACAGCGTTTTTCTCCACTACTTGAAACATCGCTTTTGAGTGCTGATGCTATCTGGTTACCTCAATAATTTGTCTGCGTTAAATATTTTCCCGTGATAACGCGCTGGTCTACTTGCAAGCGATGCACTTAAGAAAGCATAACAGTATAATAACTGAATACAATGCCAGACGACAGTCATTTGCATGAAAGCAGTGGCGTACCCAGGGTATGGTAGGTATGTGAGGTGCCTTAGACGCCATTTGAAGAGGGCGACAAATGCTTTGTGATTTTGCTCTACTCAGCGTAGTATATGAAGAAACTGAAAACTGACTTTGAAAAGCACATCATAGACCAGTTCGCTTCAGTAAACCCAAGAACAACGCATATGTAGTTTTAATATTGTGTCGATAGAATGTCATGATTTGCTAATTAAAGATTTGTTGACCCGCTCATTTAAGTTTCTCACCTCCCGCCATCAGAGGCGTCATTTGGGGGCTGGGAGCCAAGCCCCAAGGAAAAATATTAAATAATGTATTTATAATTTATAATGTATTAATGTGGAAAACACAAAAAACAAGGACGTCACTTGCATTTGGGGGGGGGCAAAAAAGGCCAGCAGCTGCTAAAGCCGTAAAGGAGTGCTTGATCTCGAGTAATCTGAAGTAACTAATCGTAAAAAAAGAATTATTGATATATTGTAAGATAAATTATCTCGATTTTCTCAAGCAAAAAAATGGTCGTCAACTTTTTTTGCAAACTCGAAAAAAAATTATTTAAAAAATTTCTCGCCCCCAAGAAAAGTGTGAAATAACGCCACTGCCCGCCATTGGCGCCAAATATCCTAGGCACGCCTCTGCATAAAACCGAGAAAACACAGGCCGCGAGTTAAATCTCAGTTATTTCGAATTAGTCCGCTGTGTGGACCAATAGCAAGCACAGCCAAGTGGAAAGTCGTTTGAATCTTGTAACCGCAATGCCAACGCTACGATCGTCAGGGAAACAATTGCTGATTATCATTTATTCGGATAATACAATTGACGGCGTCCAATACCAGATATGTGTTACTTCTGATCCAGTCAATTGCAGTTGAACGCATTCAAAATCTGCCTCAAAACGATCCAAGTGCTAGGATCTTATGAGCATATCGGAAACTAAGAATATTTCGACGATACCTCTTTCCACGGTTGTAGATTATGTTGAGTTAAATAATCTATAAAAAGTCTAACTCTCAGTTACTAAGGGTGGACTTTGGCCTATTACGTGAGCTGTTCTAAGTATCTCTGGAAGATAGTTAAATTAGAAACTGGTCTGTAGTTATCTCTGGAAGATGGCAAATTAGAAACTGACGGAGTTCTGCCCCTAGTGGCTTTCAGTTGCCTTCTAGTTTTAAACCATGCTAAGTTAAGAATGGTCTCAAAAGAGGGGTGAAAACTGAATTGAGTATTGAGCAGCTGAGTGGGGATTGGGGAATGGTGTTAAAGGGTTCAACAGTGAAACCATCTGTCGACAAAAATTGTCTCGAAAACAAACTGAACCCAATGAAATGGCGTTTGTCTCCTGTCACCTGATCAACCGCAATTTAATAAGTAATATTTATTGAAATAAGTTGCGTAACCAGGGTTCAGAGCCGTAGCTAGGGCATTTGGCGTCCGGGGCAAGGTATGCATCTTTCGCCCTCCCCCCAACAGCTTAAAAACTGAAAAATTGATGATGACTTTTTTTACTTATCAGACTTTTCACAGAGTTCTCACGACGTGGAAAGTAGTGCAGAAAGCGGGTGATGAACTTTTTTGCTTGACTTACTGTCAATACCCGCCAACGATTGAAAGTCTAAGCTTCTTAGAACACTTTGTTGTTCGCTTTCATATGATTTTACAGGACACGTAAATAAGTCTAAGAACGAGCATCTGTAAAGCCATGCATCAAATACGTTCAGAACCTAAATCAATCCAAGAAATTTTATACTAAGAAATTTCCACTTAGCTCACTTGTTGACAAGTGACTTGAATGCTGTATTAAACAGGTTAATAATCATATTGTGAATTACAATGTCGCTTTGGAATCCATTTCGGATCTAAACTTCTGAAGAAGAAGGAGTTAATCTAGAATCAATAACATTTACAATAATCAAAAGAAATGAATACGGTTGGTTCTTTTAAGTTCACATTTATAACACAAACACACACACGCGCGCACACACACGCACACACACACATACACACATATACAGTATATATATATATATACATATCTATATATATATATATATAAAACAGTCGATATATATATTTGAAAAAATAAATAAAAGTTCACACTGATAACACACACACACACATATGCATACATATACACGCAAGTATATATATATATATATATATATATATATATAAATATATAAAGCAGTCGACATATGTATATATATTTATATTTGAAAAAATAAATACGAAATTATCTAACAGTTAGAACATTTGAGTCCAACTAAAAAAGCTAGAATATTACTGAGGCATAGAGCTAGGTATTGGCGTTTTAGAAAGTGGCGCCTGCATGGTGCAAATAAGATGTATGGAAGCACACATCTAACAGCCGACACAGGTGGTTTGATATTATTAATACCTTTAGAGTGTTCTACTGGTGCTATATTAGCGCAGAATTATTATTTGCTTAATACACAATAATGATATTATTATTATTATTATTATTATTATTATTATTATTATTATTATTATTATTATTATTATTATTATCTATCATATTAAAATCGTTATTCTGTATGTCTGTTACCTTCGAGCGTTCTGATTGGTTGTGTTCGAGCGTTCTGATTGTTTGGCTGTGTGAGCGTTCTGATTGGTTGGCTCAACTTGGCTGTGTGAGCGTTCTGATTGGTTACCTTCAAGCGTTCTGATTGGTTGGCTGGGTGAGCGTTCTGATTGGTCATTCTGGAATATTCGTTGCCTCGAGCGACGCGAAGCGAAGCTCGCGCGAGCGAAGCGAGCCTTCGAGTTCTAGTCTATCATATTAAAATCGTTATTCTGTATGTCTGTTACCTTCAAGCGTTCTGATTGGTTGACTATTGGTAGACGGTTTAGTCCTTACGTCGCGATGCGTTCGAAGACGTTGCTATTGGTAACAATTGTTCGTAGTTTAGGACGGTTTAGTCGAGTCATTGCAGCGTCAGAGGGTGGGCGTGCGACGACGTTGCTATTGGTAACAATTGTTCGTAGCTTGGAAGTTGCCCAATTTTAACGTACATTTTAACGTACACAAAAATACGTGTACAGCGTCACAGTTGCGTGATTTTAACGTACATATGCCTAATTATTACGTGGCGCAGAGCTTGGCTAGGTGGCGTATGTACAGTACATCATTGAAACGTTGTTCAGCATGAATTCAATGATTGGGTTTTAGTATTATTCTGCACTGCGAGCGAAGCGAATGATATCTTTCTATTATTATTATTATTATTATTATTATTATTAACAATGATTATCATTAACATTATGATTATTAAAATTATTTTTATTACTATTTATAGGTCAATTATAACCTCAACTCTATAGTGCGCTAACCGGTTTTAGACATCCGTACAGGATCTGTACTCGTTCGATGTCCACTTTACTCATAGACACTCTCTGACCAATTTTGGCATTCAAGTCGTGTGGAATGATGGTCGGAATACGTTTGTCGACTGCGAAGGCGTATGCTCCGTAGTGCATAACGGAGTTGTAGTCATAAGGGGTTCCAAGAAGGTCGGTTTCGTCTGTGGACAGTTTCTTGAAGTTGTTTTCCCTGCCTGCATTGTGATCATGCAAGCTTTATGAATATGATGATGAGACAAGAAATGCTTTCACAAATGCTTTCACTATTTGTAGTGGGGAAATGAGGAATTTCTTATCAGTGTTTACTGGCTCTCCCCCTCCCCCAACACCACTGGTCCACTCTGCAGAGACAAAGAGAAGCAAAATTTCATGCTGCCATTATCTCATTCAACAAACTTGTTTAGCGTAACGAAGTAACTAACAATTATCTTCTGACTCCCACATAATCCTACTGCTGGTAATTTCCAGTAATTTCCAGTAATTCCAGTAATTTCCAAACGTTTTCCTTGCAGCTAACGTTTTTTCATCGCCTCACTTAATCAAATGCTTGAAAATTTCTCCTAAAAACAGCGTCGAACTCATGATTCCTGTGCAAAATGCACCTCAGATGTTAAGAATTAAAATTGATTTAAGCATTCCTTCTTTCGAGTCTGATTATCCCGAAATCTTTCGCCGAATAATTATTGGAAATGCTCAGTGGCGTAGCCAAGGGGGTTTGAGGATTAAAACCCCATTGGGCGCCGACGAAAATTTTTTAAAATGTGTTTTCTGCATTTTTAATTTTAGAACGCGGTTTTGAGGGTCAATCCCCTTTGGGGCTGGAGACCAACATTTTTTAAGTGCCATAGGCGTGACGACCTTTTTTTGCTTGCCAGCATCTGAAAGGAAAAAAATAATTATAGAAGGAAATACACAGGATAAATACATAGGATGACCTTTTTTGCCTGTCAAGATTTTTCGAAAGTTGGTAAGTTGGTTGCGGTCAAAAGTCAAAATCAAACCCCCCTTCCGTAAATCCTGGCTACGCCACTGGAAATGCTAGATCGTTATCAGGCACTGGCTGCATTAGCTACTTTAAAGTACAATTTACGAGGAAGTTACCTGTAGCCATAGGACATACATTAGAAACGACTGGCAAGGCAATCACTTTAAACAAAAACTCTGCTAATGGCCCTGAATGCATGGAATATCGAAACAGTGAAACTATACGCGAAGTATTAACCCCTTAACTGGGGATCCCGGATATATCCGTCCATTTTACATTGAGTTACAGTTAAATACACGGTTAAGGGGTTAATATTCTGTAGATTCGGAAAGTGCTCTAATGATGACTGGATAACCGTTTATTATGTTGTCCCAGTTGATGGTCACCCAATCATCGCGGTCTGTTCTCATATGCTCGTGATGGAAGCCGAATGCGTGAAGAAATTCATGCATAATCGTTCCCTGTTTTTTGAAGCAGTTTGACTCCAGTATAAGACTCTGAGGCGTTGACTCCATCCCGACGAAAGACGAACATCTGAAAATGATTTCGATACTTCGAACGCCAGTCTTTTAATTAAACAACAGCACTACAAAAATGTTTGACATTCAGAGCGACTATAGAGGTTTGGTATTAGGCCTATGATTGTAAGCGCATGACAGTTATATTCTTTGGGATTTTGTCACTTCACTACCCCCTATATCGAGAAGACTAGCGCTCTCGAGTATGTTGAGGGTTCGATTATTCCAAAGTAGCCACCGGTTGTTCCATCAACCCCATCTCAAAATATTCTACCTCTAGCGGGGTTGGAACTGCTAATCTACAAATCGAACATCAAAAAAATGGCTTTTCGTGTGTTCTTTAATTTGATTTGCATTGCTGAGTAAAATCGTATCGTTCCGCCGAAACGACTCCATTGGCAGTTCATAGCTATAATACATTGTTCGGCCTAGTGATGCAGGAAAGGTAACTGCTGTCTTATTTCTTGATTTCTCGACCGCCTTTAATACTGTTGATCGCACTACCTTTCATCATCGTCATGAACACTGACTTGGAATCTCAGACACTATTTTGCATTGGTTTACTTCATATCTTCATCCCCGCACTCAATCAGTTGTCATAAATGAGAGTCTCTCCACTACTATTAATCCTTCCTGCTGGCGTTCCTCATATAGCTCGGTCCTTGAGACTCTCCCGTTTACTCTTGAAACTAACCCATTGGGCTCAACTCTGGGTAACATCGTGTTCACGATCATCTTTATGCTGGAGATACTCAAAATTTCTTTTGATCATCCCTCGTCAAATTCATCCTTTGATACTTTATCCACTGCCTTCTCCAAAATTGTGTCATCGATGCAGTGGCGGCTCCAGGATTTGGCAAATTGGGGGGGGGGGCCGTTCGGGTGGCAACTTCTAATCATGGGGGGCCAACCACTTGTTGTTATGTATGTAGCATTAAGTATAGGGTCCCAACAGGGGGGACACTGGGGGCCACTTGGGGGCCAGGCACTCAATAGGGGGCATGGGCTCCCCGGAGCCCCCTGTGGAGCCGCCACTGCATCGATGGATGTGAATAGGTTAGATCTAAATTCAAAGAGATGAGTTCCTGCTGTTAAGCATCGGCTCAGACGAAAACGTTGAATCTCTAAAATCTGTGGCATTAAGAGATTACGCTGCTGTTTCTAGAAGCACTTCTGCGTCGTACAACCTTGGTGTCGTTATTGATTCGTCTTTCTCCCTCTATCTCCCTTTCTCCCCTTCTATATTTCATAACTGACAGATGGGCTTGCATTTGCTGGCTGTTCCTCACTCTCTTACAGCCATTAGTTGTTTCTCCGTGTGTGGCCATGAGCTCTGGAATTCACTACCAGCATCACTTCGTATAACCAGCACATGGTCATCTTTTAGACATAATAATACACTGTAAGTACCAGTTTGTCTATGTCTAGCCATGTACTTCCTAGTTAAATATATTGCTAACATTAAGAAGTATTTGTCTATCTCCTTAAATAGCTATCAAGCTTATATAGACTAACTCTTCCGTCTTGAGCTGGCTTTAATTCGACATTGAACACTACTATAGTGGCGCCATAGAAGATGATTGATTTATAGCTCGATTGTTATATAGATATCCAACAGACCCTGCCGCATTCATAACATGGACATAGTTCCATTCTCTGCGTCTTGGGACGATCTGTATGCATGCTCGGTCATTCACTTTCGTCAGATTCACAAGAAGAGACAGTGCAGTTTCGAGCTCCTTCAGTTCTTTCGCAGCTTTCAGAATTACAATTACGCAAAACAACTTTCTGAGCAGAGATCTTGCAATCAAAATCCGTTGAATGTTCTCAATGTCCAATTGTCCATGGCTATCAGTGTTCATTAAAGCAATTAAAATATTCCACATCTTTGCTACATCTCTTATTAAATGAGTCAACGTCGCGAATGTATAATCTTATCAGACTTTTGGCCAAGATTTTGTTTAAAAGATTTACAATTTGAAGAACAATCATGCCTTTAATGTGGTCTGTAAATTGTGTTCTAACAAAAATTAGGTGCTTTCAATGAAGCTCGTTGTTTTAGCTGCGTTCAATGAGGTTGTCTGTTTGTTGTGTCAACTTGTGTGTCTTGGGTTTGATAATATTGTTACAGATATTTATCAGAAAACTCAAAGTAGAGACAAACTTAAGCTGAAATCATCAGATGTGTCGTGGTCATGAGCAGTTAGCTAGGCTGTCTAAAAACGAAGACTTAATCTTACTATAGCTGCCTTCCGAGAATGTGTAATAAAGGATTCCACCAGGCCAGAGTTTATTTGGATCACTGACCGCTCTCAAGGGATTGCCCTGCAAAGTAATATTTGTATGCAAAGATTAAATCAGAACAATTATTCTAGATGGATGCATTCAGCTGTATTCACTTCGTCTAAATTCATTGCTTAATGATTCAACAGCTCGGTACAATCTGTCTCCCCCCTTTTCATATCAATCAGCCTGAATCAGGTAAGCTCAGGGATATTTTACACCCCCCTAAACCCTCCCGTCCCATCCCAACACCCCCTCCCCAATTTGAGGTCGACACACCCAAAATCCGACGCTGGTAACCATACAACCCTAGTAAATGCATACTAAATAGCCCCAAACACCCACTCCCCATTTTAGCGACAACCCCCCCCCCAATTCACAATCCTAGAAATAACCCTGGATCAGCTATAACATTGCTACTCCCTGCTCAATACTGACACGATATAGATGAATGTTAACCAGGGTTGGACTGGCCTGGCAAAACGGCCAGGGAAATTTTGTAACCGCGGCCCACTTTTACACGGGCTTTTGCAATTATTAACTTGCTTTTGAAATCTTATATTTAGCTTCATATATATGTGGTAATGATTTGCATATTTGTAATATATATATATATATATATATATATATATATATATATATAAATATATATATAATATATTATAAGACATTATTGGCCTGCTTAGAAGGTATTGGTTTACTGTAATATAAAGCACTACTTTCTGCGCCTTCTATTTTCTTTTTCTGACATTTTAAAATTCGTTGTTAGTTTTAATAATGACAATACTGCTCAGTTAACAGTTTAATTAATTAGACTAGAATTTACATGCACAATCACAACTGACTAGTATAGGCCTATAGCAACTTTTTCATCGTGTTGCTTGTCGATGCCAAAACGTCAATTATGCCGTTGTTATTAATTTGAAGAAGCTAATAAATTAGGCGTTATGCACTCATTTTATGATAAAAGTGAAAATCTATCAAAAGTACGTGAAACAAATTTTATCAACTTAGGCCTATGTTCAATAAACATATAAATGCACGTATAGGCCTACATAATATATAGGCTACACCACTGGATCACTCACTGTCTGATGATTGTTACGTCGAATCTTCCTACCTCTCCAGCGGCAGTCGCCTGGACGTTTAAAAGCGACAATAATGACTGTTGACTAATGAGTATCTCCAGCAGGCCTAGATATGACCAGAAGGCCTTAAGCACGTCGTCCAGTGTTTATTCTAGCCACCTAGACATTGGGGGCAGTTTAAAAAATTGGGGGGACAGACATTGGGGAGGTCATACTACTTGCCAAAATGTCAACATTTTTGAAGGGTAAATTTCAAACTGGGGGGATTCCCCCAGAGAAGGTCTAGAATAAACACTGCACGTCGTCCTTTCGGAAACAACGGAGTCCCATTAAGTTCTGGGTAGCAGGCTAGCTGTTGGAAGAAGGGTTGCAGCATGAACTTCTAATTTCGGAACGAAATGAAACGACCGAAATTCGGGATCAAGGCACGACCACCCAGTGGGCACCCACCCTAATTAATTATGCTAATCTAGGCCGCTGAGGATACGCAAGTTCGTGGCTATACTGTAGGCCTAATCAGTCAGCGGACGATGTGGTTGGAAGACGTAAGGTGTGGGCCAACACAGCCGTCACCCGTTAGACAACTTGAAATAAGTCTAGGTAATCGAGACGATAGGGAGTCAGGCAGATAGTCAGACAGATAGTCATCGGTTCATCGCTTCATCGGGTGAGACAAGGGTCAGTCAGTTCATGTTGGCCGCGCAGTCCGCGCTACATTTGATCGTGAATAAAAGAGACGCAAAACTTCAATAGATAAACCCAGATTTCTAGATTTTTTAATATTTTAACCTCCTAAAAAATAGTTTTTAATTTCAGCCGGCGGCCCACCGGGGCGGCGGCCCACCGGGAATCTCCCGGTCTCCCGGCGGCCCAGTCCAAGCCTGATGTTAACTACTATAAATTCATTCAGAGAATAGAAAGCCCACTATAAACCGATCATAATTATATTCATCATCATCATCATCATCATATAGGCATAATCATCGCCTTCATCATTGACCGTAGATTCGGCGCCTATTGACTTGTGATGTCATTTTCTGAAATTAACAACAGTAGTAAAGCACAGTGGTGGTTCCAGGATTTCTTGGTGGGGGATGAATGAATTAATAAAAAGTTGGTGGGGTGAAAATAGAAGAGAAAATCAATAAACTTTGCCGAAAAGGCTGGAAAAAGGGAATGTTATCTCTTATTTTACTACACTTCTACCGAAAAATAGGTTTCACAGGCAAAAAAGTAAGTCCGAAAGTCCGGTGCATGGGGGGCGCAACAAGGTGGGCCAGGTAGGCCATGGCCCACCCAATATTTAGACCCAATGGGCCACAATGTGTTTGGCCCACCCAATTTCAATTGGCAAATTACAATGTTTTGTGGAACTAATAACCCCAAATCCCCAATATATTGGCATAATATTGCCATATATAGCCTAATTGAGATGTCACATATATGGAAGACCATTCAAAATTATTATATTTATATAACCATGCAACTGTGTTTTTTCAATGATCGATTGATCGTAACGGCAAGAATTTCTCGCTGCGCTGTCTTGACTTTGAAATATTGGCCATGTTGGCCCACCCAATATTTGGCTTGTGGCGCCCTCCATGGTCCGGTGGGGGACGCATCCCCACTCATCTCCCACGTGGAACAGCCACTGGTAAAGCATATCGCATTCTCCTCATAACATACAATAAAGACGATAATGGTGTCGATAACAATTACAGTAAAAGAAGTGGGGTTACTATCTTGCTTACCGGTAAAATTTGGTTTGATCTGGTTTGATCCAACAAAATATCTCCTTCCAAATGGTCTGAAATTATTATTATTATTTTGGTTATTATTGTTATTATTGTCATTGTTTATTATTATTATTATTATATTTATTATTATTATTATTATTATTATTATTATTATTATTATTATTATTATTATTATTATTATTATTATTATCATCATCATCATCATCATCATCATCATCATCATCATTGCCGATGTGTCTGATGTTGTGTGAATGATTTTGGTGGTGGTGGTAGTATTAGTAGTAGTTGCTGCTGTTATAGTAGTAGACCTAGTTCAATCTCCATTTTATCGGAAAAATCAATCTTCTGTTTTTCGGAATCAACGTCAGGAACACAAAAGGGATTTTCACTGGAAGTTACTAAATTAGACCTACTAGAAACGATTAAGAAAATATCCGATTATTCTGAACAATGTTTGGACTTTTAAAGCAGACAGCAGAAATCGAACGATCTCGCCGTGGTACGGCCGGATTAATCAGTAGGGTAGGCCCTAACCAGACTGCAGCACAAGGCTTAACAAAATAAAGGGCCAAAAACCACCAGTTTTAGTAGAAGTTGATAGATTGATTGATAGATTGATTGATAGATTGATAGATAGATTGATTGATTGATTGATTGATTGATTGATTGATTGATTGATTGATTGATTGATTGATTGATTGAAGAAATTGTCGCAAAAATCTCTCACGAAAAAGTGACAATATTTTTTAAAATTTGTAAATGAGTGCGAAGCAGTTGTCGAGCATTTGTGTCAGGCGTTTGTTAGAAGACGAAAGCACGCTACCTCCGCATTCTGGATCTGTGTTGTCGATATCTGAAAAAAGCAAGATAAAAGAGCACAGATATATGCCCTATATATTTATTTCTGCGACAAGGATGCATTTTATCGTCTGATCTTTTCAATATATATGCAGAATACATCATGAGGAAGGCAGGGTTAGATGAAATGGAATTTGGTACCAGAATAGCACGATGTATCATAAACAACCTAAGAATAGTAAGATATGTGGATGACACGACGTTGTTGGCAGAGTGCGAGAGTGACACGGGACAGATGCTGACAAGAATAAAGAAGAGAGCGCTAAAGCAGATTTACAATGAAATATTAAAAAGACCAAAATAATGGCATCGGGACAGAATGATAACTGGGTGGACAGGAGATGGAAGTGGTCACCGATATCACATACCTAGGAGCGAATATAAATTGTAATGAAGGATGTTGAACTAGGCATAAAACGACGCTTATAACTGGGTAAGAGTGCTATGACAAGGGAAATTTCTGGGAAATATGGAAAAGCAGGGACATCAAAAAGGAGACAAAAGCTTACATCGTGCAAACAATGGTATTTCCTTTAATGATGTATGGCTCTCATAGAGCTGGACACTTCGGAAAAGGGACCTCAGGCGAATTAATGCATTCGAAACACAGTGCTCGAGAAAAATGCTAAGGATCTCATGGACAGCCAGGAGAACAAATCAAGAGGTGATTGCCGATTGGGAAAGGGATGGTGAGAGGGAATGGGGGGTTGGAAGAGGGATGGTGAGAGGAAATGGAAACGGGGGTTTGGGGCCTGTGGGGTAGGCGGGGCGGGTATGGGTTGGAGCCTGGGGCGATTGGGAGAGGTTTGGGGAGAGGGAAGGGGGTTGGGAGAGGGAATGGGAACGGGGGTTTGGGGCCTGTGGGGTAGGGTGGGACGGGTATGGGTTGGGGCCTGGGTGGGGATGTGTTGGGGCCGGAGCGATTGGGAGAGGGATGGGGAGAGGGAAGGGGGATTGGGAGAGGGATGGAGAGAGGGAAGGGGTAAGGGGTTTGGGGGCCGGGCAGGAATGGGTTGGGGCCTGGGCGATTGGGAGAGGGTTGGGGTGAGTGAAGGGGGACGGGGGTTTAAGCTGCAATTAAGACGCTTCGTTAAACGCTCCGTTGATTTTAATACAGTTTTGATTAAACAATATTTGGTTGTCAATGACAACAGCGTCTTGCAATACCCGCCGTGTTGCCGTCGGACGGACGGACGGACCCGACGGACGGACATCGAGATTATATAATAAGATATATATATATAATGCATATATATAATGTATATATAATATATGTATATACTAGAAAGATGCTCGCTTCGCTCGCGCTCGCTTCGCTCGCAGTGCAGGATAATACTAATCCAATACCTATACCTAATACCCAATCATTGAATTCATGCTGAACAACATTTCAATGACTGTACATACGCCACCTAGCCAAGCTCTGCGCCACGTAATAATTAGGCCTATGTACGTTAAAATCACGCAACTGTGGCCATTTGTGACGCTGTATACGTATTTTTGTGTACGTTAAAATGTACGTTGCAACTACCTCAGGCTGCGAACAATTGTTACCAATAGCAACGTCGTCTTCGAACATCGTCCACCAACGCATCGCGACGTAAGGACTAAACGGTCTAAACCGTCTACCAATAGTCAACCAATCAGAACGCTTGAAGGTAACAGACAGACATACAGATAAGGATCTTAATATGATAGATAGGCCTGTACAATCCGGGGACAACAGAGAAAGATGCTCTATAGCGGATAAGCCTATCTGTCACGATACAACGCTTCAACTCCATCGCTTTGCGAGGAACGTTTTCTAACCTTCAACTTCAACTCCATCGATCATATCATGTCTCATTGTCTCCGGAGTCCTTTTATCTGTACCTTATATATAAAATATATATATATATATATATATATATATATATATATATAAGTACATAAGCATTGTCTATATGTGTATAAATTCGAACTTTAATTCTGATCCACCTGTTTTCACTGCGTACGAAGTCATGCATCTGTTCAAGTGAATTTCTACATTTAATCTGCTAATAAATTAATTAAACTGTCTGATAGTTCGCTGTGCCTTACGGCGTGGCTCAATAGAAGTTGACGTATTAGATTGTATCAGTCTGAATGCACAGTGGTGCGTTGTCTTTTCTCAACATACCTTCATTCGGATGAAGTTCTGCGTACATCTTTGCCATCTGCAAGAACAGAGATCGCATTCGTATCCAATCAATTAGAACAGCAGAAACGCTATTATATTGAGACCATAGGCGGCGCACTATCGGCCCCGTCGGCCCAGGCCGGGCATATAGGTCGGGCGGGGTACTTTTTAGAAAGTAAGAACTATGCGATTCTTTAAATTGTTTGGTTAAATTCTCATTTTCGAAAAAGCTTTAATGCTCTGCCGAATAGGGCTTTATAGTTGCAAGATCAGATAAGATCAGATAGGCATGTTTTCTCATTTAACCAGAAGGCGTCAAACACGGCAGTCATAATCTTATTAGATTACAGTCATTGCAGGAGGAATCTGTTCATAGTAGAAAGATCAGATAAGATCAGGCAGGGGTCATATACACCTTTAACCTGAGGTGTCAAACGCAGCAGTAACGTACGTCTATAAGTTGACATTAGATTAAAAGACGGCGGAAGGCCCTTTAATCTTAGCTAATAAATTAAAGTGATCATATTAAACTTCAGGGATTGATTCAATCGTTCAACAGACAACAGCGCTTCGCCATCGACACAATGGACAAGTTTGTTGTTAAACGTCGTAAACTGAATGTCGAAGACCCTGAACAAACTGTATTAGACTGTCTGCCGCAAATTATTCCATAGTGATGAGTGTAGGACTAGGACTGAACTATAATCGTATAAATCTCAACACGACATGGTCACCCCCAAGATTTTATGGGACTCCCCAATCAGTTGTTTTTCGTCTTTTTCATCCTTCCCAATCCTATTGTATGGAGCCTTATTCTTGATTTTATATCTTCTTGCTGACTGCCTGTGCTTTCAATCACACCTTCAACACATCTGAATGGCCTGACTCTTTCCATGTTTTTGTCCATTCATTGTAATATTCACGATTTTTGTATTTCTTTGTGTCCATCACCCTTGTTTTTGTTTCAATTTGAATCCAGAGATTTGCCTGTATTACTCACAGGTTACGTCGTTATCGCCTAATAACATAAATGGTTCAATTGAAGAAGATCTGATTTGTATTAATTCTATATGCAAATCAACCTACTGATATATCTGTATATCCGACAGCAAAGAAACGCTAAAAACCTTTAGAAAAACGTTTCTTTGTTATAAATCACAATTGAAAATGCATTTTGGCTATCTACTGCCCTGATTGAGACCGCTTGAGAAACATAATTCAAAGCAAGAGGTCCTTTCGATTATTTAAGTACGTCTAAGACTCAAAGTGTTGTGTGAAGTAGATTTGTCGAAGACAGGGCTACGATGATTGATTAATTATTTTTACATGTAGTTTGAATTATCGAGGATCCGTTTTCTACCAACCATAGCAATGTCGTAGGTGGGTCGGCGACCACAGGCGATCGATAGGAAAAGCGCCAGGAACAGACCGCACACTATTCTGCTGTGCATGGCGGATAATGCGTGGCGATAGATTGGTCAAGCAAATGCAAAACCAACGATCTCAATCAATTCGAAATCTTCTACAAACACCGAATTGACAATTTCAGTCACCTGACAACTTTTGACACAAGAGTTAAAATATGCATAGGTCCCTTTGAAAAGGGTTGACAAACCTATAAGAACTTGGGGTCAAGATTGGTCAATGATTCAGCTTCAAACACCGTTCACAGAACTCGTGCTTAAGTTATTTCACCATGTTAATTAGCGGATCTGTCGAGAAACAAACAATTGCATTTTTTGCCTGTGCAATGGTCCTTTGTATGATCATTGCTTTTAAATGCCACCCAGAATCCTCTCAGATTCGCAATTTCCCCTAGGCCTATTATGAAGAGTATACCGAATTTTAAATCCAATTTCTCACATACCAACGAGATTGTTTGGTTACAGCAGCTTCCAGTTTCTATGCGCTGGTCGAGTCTGTTATTTTCACGCGAGTGTCGTTGGCAAACCGATGACGTGGATTCCACGCGACGTGGCGTCTGATTTGGCATCGCATTCACTGACATAACGGCTGGTTTTCTAAAGAAACATTAAACTGGAAATGTTCTTCTTAATGGCCGGGGAATTGCGTTCATTTGTATCGCAATGTCGTTCATATCGTTAAATGTGCGCTCTTCTGCAGAAGTCAGCTACTGCATATTGTTTGGTTCTATATAATTATCGTTTCATGAACACCTGACGTTATGCCATGATGAAAATAATGATCGATAAGTTCTCGAAAGTAGTTAGTCGAAGTTTAGCACTTAAATAAATTATTTGTCCGAATAGGCTTTCTGATATCACAGCATATGAGGCGCATTGGCTGGCTCGAGTGGATCAAGCAACATTGGCATAGCCACGTCGAGGCGGCACAGGGGCCGGGGCAGTGGCGGCTCCATCGGGGAGGCCAGGGGGGCCCGTGCCCCCCTATTGAGTGCCCGCCCCCTAGTGGCCCCCCAGTTGGGACCCTATACTTAATGCTACATACATTAAACAACAAATGGTTGCCCCCCCCCATATTATAAGTTGCCACCCCAACGCCCCCCCCCACTTGCCAAATCCTAGAGCCGCCACTGGGCCGGGGCGCCGGGCCCTTCTATCTGGCTGTGACCGCTCGTGTGGTTTGCGCAAAACCGCCGAGATTTTTCCGGTAGCCTACTTATTATAATCGAAGAGAATGTGCGAAGACCGTTTCTCTTCTTTGGCTTGTTTGAGACATTTTTATCCGAAAAAGTCGATGTACCCCATATTCCGGAACCCTGGCTACGCCGCTGTCAAACAAATCAATCTGTCTGCTAGTGCTGTCCGCGCGATTATCTGTGTATTGGTATTTGTAGCAGTCTAGCAGACGTGAAAGTATTTTCATCGGTCTGGCCTCTATGCTGTTCAGGGATATTTTCACACACCCCAAACACCCTCAAACACCCCCCCCCCCAATTTGAGGTCGACACCCCCAATGGTAATGTGACAATGATATGCATACAAAATGCATATTAATTAGCCCTGGACACCCTCAAATGGAGAAGTACACCCCCAACTTTATCCTCGAATGACCTTTTTCTTGTTTTTGCTTGTCAGCCTTTTTCGGTGAGACTTCCAAAATTCCGACACTCCCCAGATTTTCCCGAACCTCGCCCCCCCTCCATTCACAAGGCTGCAATCCTAGAAATAACCACACACCTCTGGATTTTCCCGACACCCCCCAAATTCACAATCCTAGAAATAACCCTGATGCTGTCAATCAGGATACCCTGGATTTGACCTGGATCTTTAGTGATTTGGGTTTGGTGTGCCATCGGTTGATGCTCCTGTGCATTATGAAAGTGGCGCTATAGAAGTTTACGATTAGATAAGATTAGAATCAGAATTCGACAGATCCGGTCGACCACGTGAAGGCATTCGGTGATTATTTCTGCACTATCGCTTTCCTGATTTTCAAACTTCTTATTATAAGCTTTTATAATATTAGAAATTCTGGCATGACCTCTACTGTGTTTCCGTGTTAGTCTGTCATTTCTTTTCCAATCTTAGGCTGATCGTTCTCGTAATGGGTCCAGAGGCGTCATTTGGGAGGGGCGTGGCCCCTCAAGGAAATGAAAATATTAATGTATAATGTATTAATGTGCAAAAATTGCAAAAATTGCCAAAAAATATTTAAAAAATTGCAAAATTTTCAACATTGGCCCTAAAATTTGCCAAAATTGCTCAAAATTTGCAAAAAAATTGCAAAAAATTGCAAAAATTGCAAAAATGCCCAAAATTTGCCCAAAATTTGTGAAAAATTTGCAAAAAAAATTCTCGCCCCCAAGAAAAGTGTGAAATGACGCCACTGAATGGGTCGATCGGCAGCGACGAGATCGAGAAACTTTGCGTCTCTGCATTCCTTCTCCTGCTCGTGTAGGCCTATCGATCTATAGCTTTAAAAAATCCACTATACAACTTTTAGGCCTACGCCGAAATCTAAACCTGGATTTTAAAAACGTTTACTGAAAATTCTATACATTCCCAGCATTTCTGTATTCCTGTGAATCAGGAATAGTTTTACACCCCCTAACACCCCTAACACCACCACCCCCCCCCCCAATTTGAGGTCGACACCCCCCAAATTTGGTAATGCGACAATGGTATGCATACAAAATGCATACTAATTAGCTGAGGACACCCCCAAATGGAGAATTTAAGACACCCCTTTTTCTTTTTATTTAGAACTTTTTTTATTTCGAACTTTTATTCCCGGATTACCTTTTTTGCTTGTCAGAGCCTTTCTGAGACTTTTTCAGTTATTTGGTTGGTTTTGGGACTTGATAACGTTTTTTTGCTTGTCAGCTCTTTCGGGCAGAGACTTCCAAATTCCGACAGCCCGCCCCGATTTTCTCGACACCCCTCCCATTCAAAATCCTAGAAATAACACTGCTGTGAATGCTAGACAGTGACTGCAAGATGGAGGGAGAAAATACAGGCGTTTGAAATGTGAAGTTACTGAAGATCGACTGCTAAAAATCAATTGGCGAGATCATATTAGGCCTACATCAAATGACAGTGCTGCAGAAACTACCGCATGTGAGAACAATCTTTTCTCAAAGAAATAGCGAAGAGAAAAATCCAATATATTCCAGAACACCTATAATTTGCACGAAGACTGAATATATATATAGTCACATATGGACTCACCGAAGACCAAATTTAATTCCTTCCTTTGACATAATTAGCCTAATGGGCGCCCCTCTGCAGGGGTCAAAGTTTTTGACATAATTTTAGGGGTCACCGAAATTCTAACAGTATTTGCTAGGGGAGGATTTAAAAATTGCCAAAAAAAATTGTTGACGTAATTAATGGACAGCCCCCAAACATTTGAGATGAGCGTATTAGGCAAGTGATGCCAATTGCAAATTACTGAGCTGAATTGAGCACGCAATGAGAAACAACAGAGATACCATAGATAGAAGGATCTGTGATGACAGGGCTAGTAGGGGGCATCGTCACATCATCGTTGTCGTTGACTGTTTTGTTGAATTAATTAAATCCCAATTCAAATATTGCGCTACAGAATAGCAAAATTTTATTGAACTTCCGGTAAGTGGGAAATTGATTTTTCAGAGTTAGTAAATAATTATTCTATTTTCTGTTATATTTCATGGTTTTTTTGTTTTGGAAGTCAGGAAATCCAGGTTATGCTTTGTTCATCGTTGATTATCATCAATGAAATTATTGAAAACAGACTTCGTTGATCTAGCCTTCGCTTCTGTAGCGCCCCATTCCATTCGACCCCACTCTTAAGTCTTTAATATTATATAGCACTAACAGTTAACGTATCGTGCTGTTACTACTGTTTCAAGATATGGATCTGCTGTCCATCGATTCTGATTTGAATGCTGACGCGCAGGAACCTTTGGATCGGCGTAATTAAAGCGTTGAGCCCTGCCGTGGCGCTTTATAATTTGTATTGTGGGTTTGATGTCTTTGTTTGTCAGTCAGTTTGGCTTCTTTTGATTTGATATTCCATAAAAATGGCCGAAAGAGGCAGTCCTCCAGTATCTTCGCAAAGAGGTCGTCTTTTGCCTTGTAAGATCCTTATGCTCGACAACTCTACCATCATCTTCCCAGTTGCAGTAAGCTGCCATTTGCCATTAAAATATAAATGATGCGATGATATTGCTGAATGTGATCCAGTGATTATTAGGGTTTTCTATTTAGTGAATCTATTTTCTATTCAATTTGGTGAAGTGCTTAAAATCTGGTTTGTAAAAATTCTTTAAGTATGCTTTTAAATATAAGATTAGTCATTTCGAAATTGCTTCAATGGAAGGTAAATGTCTTGATGAGTTTTCACTCTCTGTAGTATATTACATGATCCATTTCCAAAGTAAATAAAAATTATATTCAAGTAGATTATTATTGGAATAGATAGGAATATAAAATTTATTTGTGCCATATAAAGATGCTTAGATATTATTTGGAAATTAAAATATTAATCATCATTTTGTCAGATTATTTATTCTGTTGTATACAAAATTGCGGATAACATTCATAAATGACATATATGTCATTTATGAATGTTATCCGCAATTTTGATTAAGTACGTTGCATTATTTTAGAAATTTTGGACAAAGCTTTTGCAGATTTTAGCATACAGAAATTCTATTCCTTGTTCTAAGGCATTCATTTGAATCGGTTGTTTTCTCATTACTGTGTTTTTTGTGATTAAAGTTTAGTAGTTTTACTTGGTACTGATATGATTTCAAATATTTATAATATAAATCGTATGGTTTTGTAGGTTAGTGTAGGTGTATTGTTGATTAAATTTGATTGAGCTGTGATGTGGATGTTGTAGGTTAAAAGCTTTGGTCAGGTCTTATTTGACGCTGTCGTAGAGAAATTTCGTATTCTTGAGGCTGATTATTTTGACTTTGTTGATCATGGGGATAAAGACAGTTTAAAGGAATTGTATGCATTTTGTGCTGTTGCATTGTTTTGGAAACAGACAACTCAGAATGTCACTGATTTTAGTTTTTTTGACTTTGATATATTGATCAACTTTGGTTCAAAAACTGAGACACAGTTTTCTTATTTAGATGATATTTTGTTATGTTGCAATGCTGTTGTAAATTACTTAAGCATTAAATTTTGTTTATTTGGTGAAAAGGCATTATTTAAATATTGTATGTTATGGTTGAAATCATTCTGATTGATTTTGGAATCAGAGTAAAGTTTTCTCATGCCCAGATTTGAGCACTGGGGTCGGTGCTGATCTCCAGTCTCTTAGGCATACAGCGACACGGGTGGCATACACCATTAACTTCTAAAGTTTCCAGCCAAACGCATAAACCAGCTTTATTCAAACTGAACACTGCTAATTATTGATGTTACAACAGCCCTCTCTAGCGGTCAAGGCTGAATCCATCTTAGGGGCTACTGAGAATTTAAATAATTGTTTGATCAAAATGTGCCTTGTAATACTTGCCTTGATATGTGCAAGAATCAGGCTAAATTTCCTTAAACATTCCTGACCATTTGACTTTGTTGTCATGGGGATAAAGTTTTAAGTGTCATCACTGAAGGGCTGAAGATTGTTTTGGAGATGGTCAGAATGTCACTGATTTTAGTTTTCTTGCTTTGATATATTTCAACTTTCTGACTGGACACAGTTTTCTTATTTAGATGATATGACATTCGTAATGCTGTGTGCATTACTGCATTATCATTTTGTTTATTTGCAATACAATACAAACTCTCTTTATTAAATCAACCATGGCAAAATGCGATGTCAAAACAATATCCCTATCCTAATACACACTCCACACACCAAGTACATATCAGAAGTTATTGGAAATTAAGATTATTTTTCACATTTATGTCCTGAATATAATAAATAAAGTTAGGTTTCTTGAGTTTGTTGTAGTTTTTAGCATGATAATTCTTGTCTTGAAGTGGGACTTTAGACTGTGGTGTGATGTTTTCATTCTGCCTGTTTCAGTGTTGGCTCGATCGAGACAAACCAATAACAAAGCAGGTTTCCCTTCAAGATCTTCGTTTCAGGTTTCTTGTCAAGTTCTACACTCCCGATCCAGGACTTCTAGAAGATGAACTGACAAGGTAAGCTCACCAGGCCATCGAGAGAAATTCCGGGCCCCTGGGCAGAGCAGTCATGGGCTCCAAATTTTTTTATAATGTTTGTGCAAAACAAGCGTAAAAAGTGGTGATGATTTTTTAGCTTGTTACACTTTTCAAGATGTTAGAGAACACAATACCTTCTTCAGCAGGCCCCCGGGTCCCTTGGTGCACCCACACCATTCTTTAGAATTTTACTCAGTTTAGTTGAAATAATGACACTGTTGTTTTCATGCGATTGTTTTCATTGACCCAAAATGATAAACGAAACATGCTGTTTGCTCTGTGAGTTCAAAAGTTTATTCATTTGAAGATACTTTAACTGTTTCCTTCAAGTGACGTTTGAACTCTACCTTAGGACACGATGAGAACTTGCTTTATTTGATATTTTGGTAATGATGAATAAAATGAGTTTTCATCTGATTTAATGATATAACTTCTATAGCACCTCTTCTTATGCCAACTAAAAAGAGAGATGTCGGCTAGGAGTTGGCTTATTTTGACCCTCTGTGTTGCCTTTTGACCTCTGTGTTACCTTTTGACCCTGTGTGTTAGCCTTTTGACCCTGTGCGTTAGCCTTTTGACCCTGTGCGTTAGCCTTTTGACCCTGTGTGTTAGCCTTTTGACCCTGTGTGTTAGCTTTTGTGTTATGTTGGTGCATTTCTGTTGTTGCAGGTATCTGTTTGCACTTCAGGTGAAGCGTGACTTGCAGACTGGCGCCCTCTTTTGCCAAGAGCACACTGCTGTTCTCTTGGCTTCATTTATCGTCCAGGGTATGTCTGTTGTTGTCGGTGACGGCCGTTAGGATTTTATTGTTCACTGTATTGTAGTCACGGTGATAATTTCAGATCAGTCTGGATTTTCTGCATTTAGTCGTCTGATTTGGTAAATTCGGCTTTTGAGGTTTTGCCTAATTTTCAGTTATTGTAAGTTGTGTATTCTGTGCTAATTTACGTGGAGAATTTGCATTTGGCTGCGTGCTTTGAATTGTAGCCGAATGGGGCGATTATTCCGATGATTTGGTCGACCAGGACTACCTCTCGCAGAAGCAGCTGCTTCCAAATCAGACTAAAGAAATTCAGATGAAAATCATGGAGCATCATAAGGAACACTTGTGAGTCATCTGCACGAAGACATTTCGAATTAGAGTGTATCACAAAACCAGTCTACAGATCAGATTCGAGTTTGTTGCAGGGAAATAGTCGTGTTTGTGTACCTGTAGTGAGTTTTGTTGATGAGTTTTTGTGGAGATTTAAAATCAATGTATTTTGCTGACGGGTCTTTTGTTCGGTGTATTGTGAAGTCTGTTGTGGGTGTTGTTGTTGTTGCAGTAATCAGTCTGCCGAAGAGGCTGACTACAACCTTTTGGACACCGCTCGCAAAGTGGAAATGTATGGAATTCACCTGCATCCTGCTAAGGTTGGCAGGTGCTGTTGTCACCTGAGTTATATACATATATATATATATATATATAATTATATATATCCTAGATACTAGGATATAATGTATGTATATATATATATCCTAGATATTAGGATATATATATACCGTGATATCAGGATATATACTAGATCCAAACTGTTTTATAGCTTTTGTATTTCTGTTCTAAATATTCTCTTACTTTTGTTTATATTATATATATGTATATTATATATATATATATATATATATATATATTTATATATATATATATTAGGGTCCTCAAAAGCAAAGTTATACTTTTTCAAAGTGCTTTTGCATTTTCCTGTTCCATTTGGGATAAAAACAAATTGGGAAAAATTCCAATCGAATCTAAACATATGAGAGTACTGTCACACGACCCTATACTTACAGTGTGTGAAAAGTCTTGCATCGGCTGGTCAAGTATTTTAATAAATTTTTGATATTATTATCAGATTTTCTTGTAGAATTGGTGGTTATTATATATTGTTTTGTATTAATTTTAATTCTGCCTCCATTTCTGTAATGTCACTTGATTATGCACTTTTCCCAGACTTTTATATGGAAATATGAATTTCTTGAATCTTTACTAAAATGGTCAGCAGTTCATGATATGGTGCGCGTTCTAACTACTTTAGCGCAATAATTGCTTTTGAATTTTATAAGATAGCCTCATTTATTGTTGTCATTAGTACTTTATGGGCCAACCCTTATTCTTTCTGACTAAATGACATCTGTGTGGCATGGAATGGACCAATTTGACAAGGTGCTCATGTGTTATGATGTGATTCCAGGCTGCAATTAGAGACTCAATCAGCTCGCACATTTTCTGCGGCTGATTCTTGGTAATCTCGGCTGACACTACTACTGTACATTGTGCAGTATTCACTACTACTACAAGTTCTCAATAGTGTCAAGATCAGGTGAGTGAGCCGTCAATGGACTTGAACTCCATGATTCTTCTTCTTACAAGCAACAGTTTTCGCTCTGAGACAGGGTGCATTGCAGTCCTGAAACAAATTGTTTAGCTGATGGCAGCATACATTTCTCTAGAATATCTCTAGAATGTCAATGTATTTATCTTTCACCATCCAGTCAACAATATGAAGTCTCCCAACCCCACTGGCTTAGCCATGCATCCACACACCATAACTTTCGTTAACACTGACATGTTTAGACACTGTTCTATTCTTCATTGCTTATAAAAATCTTGCCATGTCTGACTGCAAAATGTGCTTTCATCACTGAAGAAAACTTTTTCTCATGACTGACACAACACAGTATTCTAGACAAGGCCTTACTAATGAATTATATAGTTTTCTCTCAGAAGAAGTTCAGGAAATGTTAGCTTCCGGTTATCAGAGATGTTCTGATCAGGACTCTATTGCCTCTGGTGGCTGACTTCCTGGGCAGCAACGGGTGATCTGTCGTACTTCATCCTTGTGCTTCAGTAAAATGCGCACAACCATGCTTTGATTACATCTTAGTTGATGAGTACATATATGTAATAACATAAAGACATAGTCTAATGTTTTGCTGATTCATGGTAATAAAGGGTCAAATATCAGTGAAAACTGGCTGCTATATGTTTTGACATTTTTAGAGCATGCTGTGTATGGATAAAGATTATACACCAGTCAACTCAGCTGGGAAAAGTGTATGCACACTGCAAATTTCAGCCTGACATCTGCTGTTTTTCTCAAGATATTAAACTTCAAAAATCGTAAAACTTAACACGTAGCGTTGACTACTTGGCCTCAGATCTTCAAAATATCATATCTCTGAGAGTTTTTGACAAAACTAGCTGATAATTTCAAGATTTACTCAACTTGAGCTGTAGCCCTTTTTTGCAGATCTGAGATGGTTCTGAACAATTGTCTAAATACTGGCTGCTTGTCATGGAATGACCCTGTTTTGTTTAATGTAAGTGTGATATATAATGCCAAACTTGGTATGATTTTTATTAGAAAATGAATTTAAACAAAAAGCACTTCAATAAAATCTACTTTTAAAATTTTGTGTATATTTGAGGACCACCTAATATATATATATATATATATACGGAAGAGCTGGAGTGACAAGAATTGGCAGTGCTTTGTGACATTGTCACTCCTCAACGTGATAATTGGTGATTGTATTCTTAGAAGATTGAATGAATTAAGTGAATTCAAAAGATGTCCCAATGAAACTAATGGAGATGATAGAGGTGCACACATCTGTTCTTTTAGAGTATTTGCCTATTGATTGAAGACAGGTTCCATGAAGAAATGGCGCGTTTGGAAATGACTGCTTTGGCTGGACTTTGGTCGATATGATTTAATGTGAACTTTTTTACAAAAAGTTGACCACATCTTTCACCAAAGTCTTTATTGCAATAACTGGATTAAATGGTTTGATTATAATCAGAAAGTCATCATTTAATGTTTCTACTAGTTATTCTTGCATTGAATTTGTGATTTGCAAATGTTCATTGTTTATTGTGAGTAATGATTGAAACTGTCTTCTTTATGTAGGACCACGAAGGAATCAGTCTCTTTCTGGCGGTCGCTCACACGGGCGTCATCGTGTTTCAGAACTGCACGAAGATTAACGCCTTCTCTTGGGCAAAAATTAGAAAGCTGTGCTTCAAACGCAAGAAGTTCATCATCAAGCTTCATACAGACGGAGGGGTAGAAGTTGAATCACTCTGCTCTCTCTCCTAGCACTGATGACTGCCTGTTGTTGCCAGCCGATGGTTGCTTGCAATTATCTATGCCCATGCACAGAGTCATTTCCATGATTTGTGAATAATAGCGGTTGTTATAGGCGATGTAGACCATTTAAACGATGAGCTGACTTTACTGCTGTTACGTGACTGAACCGATAGAAATTTCTTTAAAACCAGGTTATTATTATTATTATTATTATTATTATTTACAACAATTCATTTAGCTCAGTAACATAACTGGAGCTAAAGTCAAGAGCGCTTTACAATGCGCCCAATGTTGTCATAATGCATCAGGTGATTGTCTGGCTCTCACTACTTTTGCTAATCTGTTAAATTCATTTTAGAGTTTGATTTGCATTTGAATTGACTGGAAATCTTCTGTTGCATTGTTTTGTTTGTTGGCATTTCATTATTTTAAGATTTTAGTGATATGAAAATGAATTGATCGGTAATTACTGATGTTAGTGATAATTAATTTCTATAGAATATAAACAGATTTTGTAGATAGGATCTTACTTGATATGACAGAGATATGAGCTTTCTTAGGACTTGTGGATGTATGTTGGCATTTGTGTTTGTGTGTCCTTCTGTGTTAGGTGTACAACAAAGACACTGTTGAGTTCTATTTCGTTTCACGGAATTGGTCGAAGACGTTCTGGAAGAAATGCATCGAGCATCACGCGTTCTTCCGCTGTCACTGCGTCCGTCACATACCTCGCTCAAGGTCAAGGGTCGTCAGCCGTGGGTCGTCGTTTAGGTGAGGCGCTCTGAACGGGAAGTGGTTACGTTTGGAAGCAGAGTGGTTATGCAATCTTCCCCCCCACCCCACCCACCCCTTTATCTGTATTCATTCTAAAACCTTGTTCTCTCTTCTGTTCACGATGCACACGTTTGGGTCATTGTTTGAGGCTCCATGAGTTGCAGTTGTGAGTCCTTTCACATGTGGCTGATTTGTTCCTGTGTTTAAAATGTGTGTGCCATATTTTTGGGGGAGTATTTTGGGGGAGTTGATGTGAAATATCATGAAATATAACAAATCAGTTCTTGAAATAGTCTGAATATTTTATTTTTCATTTTTGGCACTTTAAGCTATTCACTTGTTGCCATCTTAAAATGTATCAGTTAACTCCTCATCAGATGTCTCCATATCAATGGAAGATCTTTTGTTATTGCATGAAAAAAAGTTTACAGCAAAATTGTCTCAATTTTTTTACTATTTTATTTCTGTTGAATGTTGCTGGATTATCTATTTTTAGATATACGGGCAAAACCCAGAAGGAACTAATCGATTACGTGGAAAACTACGTCTCACCGACACCCTTTGAGAGGTCAGAACGTTCGGGCGTTTGTTCGATTGTTGATTACGTACTTGGAAGTGTTTAGAAATCTGTGAAATAGTAACGGTTTTTGTTGTAGTCTAATGGCAGCATATGAATGGACACTTGTCCTGATTAGGTCGACCAGCATGAGGACAATGTCCGTGTTGAGCAGCCGAGCGGGAACGCCAAAGACGGGCACTTTGAACTCTCACGACCTTAGTTTCAGCGCACAGGCGAGCCTCTCTGGCGGGTCACGGTCCCTCAACCACTCGCAGCCAGGCGGGGGTTGTGACCCCCGCCCAGCGGTGGGAAATCTGCAGAACCGGGTTCCTGTGTCACCTCTTTCGCAGAACAAAATCTGTCACACGTTTCAAGGACGGGCAGGGGGTCAGATGGGTCACTTTGATGGATTCGTTGGGAACCACGCCAGTCTTAGAGCCAACACACTCGGCAACGGTAACCGAGGTGAGTTGGACATCGCTGGCTGAATTTATCTCTTTCTTGACTGCACAGTGAGTGGACCAGTAGTTTGTTTAGCTCACAGATATATATATTCTGATATATTTGTTCTGATTATATTTGAACCAGACGTTTCTTGAGATTATATCCATTTTGAAGTGAAAATATTCCTGGGGCATTCCACGTCAAAGCAACACACTTTTGAATAAAAAATCAGCTGTCATTGTCTTAGATTTTGATGAAAATTGGCGTAAATGTTCATCCACATGAGTAACTTTGAAAACCATAATATTAGAGTTTTGGGTCAACTAATGTCCAAACTGTTTGGTCAACCCGCACCAACTCACAGCAGTAAAACTGTAATATTTCCACTTCTGTGATAGCTAGAGACATGATCTTTGCACCAAACTTTAGTTTTTGAAAGCTCTTTCTGGGCCAATCAACAGGTACACCAAGAGTTTGAAAACCAAAAGAATAGAAGCAATCATAGCACACAATTTGACATTTCGTCCAATGTGTATTCAGCTATATTTATGATTTTATTTGTGGATAAGTCTTATATTGTGAGGAATTAATGGTGAAAATTTCAGAGTGGGGACTCATAGTTTTTATGCAGTGATTAAAAGAATATCTGCCCCAATGCAAAATCTCATTTAAAACATTCCTGTTGGACATTGCGTTCACTAAGACAAATCTGTGACTGTTTGCCTTACATTTAAAAGTATTTTTTATTTGTATTTTCAATTTAATAAACTGTACTTAATTCAGTACTTTGCAAAGTGTCACTAATACATAATGATCAGCAGAAGATGGAGCTCAGCAGCATATAGCACAGTTCAGGAAAACTCAGGGATTGAGAGAGCATCTCAGTGCAGGTGCAGTTGCATCTCATCCATTGCTTAGACTTCAAATTGGTGACAAGATTTGTACACTGAGCAAGAAGATGATTTTTCCTCTGTTTGTGACATTTGAAAGGGCCTCAGCACCGTTTGCAGTTAAAATATCCATTTTGAGGTGTGACTTGAACCTTTCTGCGATGACTTTTATAGGTGATCCGGGCGCATGTCCCACTTCAGACTTCCTCGATCCTTCGAAGTTTATGCTTTCGAAGGAGACGCTTCCGTCGTCTGCTATTTTCGCCAGCAGCCGATCGACTTCGCGTGAAACTGCCCCGACTATTATCGCTTCCAGCAGAGGTCCGTCGACAGCGATGAACCATACGCTTCAGCTCATCCAAGGTAGAAAATATGTTACATGTGCTCATCTATACGTCATTATCGTACATATAACAACAGTCCCAGTAACATAACCATCCTTGTTCTGCCATCTCTTTGCTCTGACCCTGGCTGTCCTTTGCACTCTTTCTGGTGGCAGGTTCCATGTCATCATTCCCATCGGTTGTTGTCTTCAAGTTGCACCTTATGCAACAGTTGTTGTGGGATGCAGCCGAATAATTAAATTTCACTTCTGTTTTGGCTGCTTGCGGTAGCATTTGCATGTTAAATGGTTTTATGCTATTACCGGTATTATACTGGAAGCTTGCAAAGTGCTTGTGGCACAGATGTGCAGAGTATGCCTGAATACTTTATACTTATGGGTGGATTGATGTGGATAGGGCGAGGTGTTATTTGTGGTGTCTGTGTTTGTAAAACTTGGAAATTGTCTGTTGCTCTGTCATTTTTAGGGGGATTTTGAAAATGTTAGTTTATAAATAGAGATGGCTTTTTGTTGGATGCTTCAGTAGTCAGTAGTTTTTGACAACATTGTATTTTGGGGAAATTTTAACTGAGGTATTTTATATTTGTATTTTTTTGAGTCATTATTTTAATCTGTTCTTGTGGTTGTTGAGGATGTCTGTTCTGTGACATGTTGACAGACCACACAATGCAACGGTTGGGATGATAAGAGATGGATGGCCGCCCCCACATCCCGGAATGTTTCGTCAGGATGCGATCCCCACGTGTGGCGAAGACAATCTGCCCCCACCGCCTCCTCCGGTATTTGAGGAAGAAGCCAGACGACATCACGGACGATTGACCGAGATCAGCAACAGGATGAGACGACGGCAACCATGACGGCGGCAAAGTCCTATGCGTCTGCCGCTTCCGTCACTCTTACGAGCAACGCCAGCACGATGTCATCGCAGACCGAAGAATCCGAGGAAGAAGACAGGAAAAAGGTCTTGTTTCATCAGATCGAAGGCATTTGTGGATCGGGTTTTTGTGGGCTGTCGTTGACTTGTGTGGAGGCGTTTTAACGATTCAGACGGATGGATTGTTATTTAAGGGCTTGTGTCTTATGTCTTGCATATTTATGCTATTGTTATCATACTAATATGTGGATGTGAATATTGGACCATAAAAAAAGAATTTGTGAAAAAAATATTAGCAACAGAAAATAAATGGCTTGGAAGGATGCTAAGGATTGGATACAAAGAACAAATGAAGAAGTTAGAGAGAGAAACACTGCAACTGAGCATCATGGAAGTCATCAGAAAGAGAAGAATGAAATGGACCTGACACATACTCAGAATGGAAGAAATAAGAAACCCAAAACGAATTTTCAACTACAGACCAGAGGGAAGAAGATTTAAAGAAAGTCCAAAAAGACGATGGGTGGACGGATTGGAAGAGGATCTGCACATGGCAGGGCTGAATCTCAACGTGAAAACTGACGGAAGACACCGAATGACTTTGGAAGAAATAGCAAAGGACAGAGAACTTTGGAGAGATGTCATGGAATAGTCAATAGCTGGAGCACAAAAACCTGACCTCAATTAATTATAATTGATGATATTGTTGTTTATGATGAGTGCACAGTTCTTCATCTCATTTGCATTTTACTTATCTGATGATGATGATGATGATGATGATGATGATGATCATCATCATCATCATCATCATCATCATCATCATCATCATCATCAGTATATATTTCCCATTGAGTGGAAATAATTATTCTTCTTTAGCATTAATTTTTATTTTGGCATTGTTCTTTGGCAGAAGTTTCTTGCTGATAGAACTTATTACATCTTGAAAGAACTGCTGATGACCGAGCGAACTTACAAGAAGGATTTAGAACTTGTTACTGTGGTACGATTTGTGACAATGCTCCTGCTTTATTTGCTGTTTGACACAGCCAATCCTTTAAGCTGAGAATCCCCGGCTGTGTTGACGCTATGGGTTTCAAAACAATTTAACATAATCTGCAGTCATGGTGACTTTTGCTTCAGCCAGTGACGTACCAAATCCTAGTCATCCAATATTATAGAAATCATTTTGAAAAGATGACATGGTTAGGAGAGAATGCATTAGATGTGTTTTTAATATGATCTGGACTTTGTGATGAAGTTGATGCTGTGGGTGAATTTTGGTCACAAATTCTTAAGAAGATTTGGTCATTGGTAGCAAATGAAAGATGGTGACCTCTGCTGTGACAGTAGACGGCCCAGAAATATTAAAGAATTTACTGAATTTCTTGTCACCACGTATCTATTTCATGCATGAGTTCACTTTTTAAATTGCCTCAAATCTTATTTTGATGTCATGCTCGAATTGTCCTGAATAATTTCTGAGCATATTGTGGGAGTGAATAAGTTTTTAAATACTGAGAATGTAATAATTGCAGATATATATCGATGCAAATCACCGCTTACAAATATATATATATATAAATATTCGGTGAGTTGACAGGGAGTGACAATGTTGGACGGTAACAGCAATGCGCATTGTCATGCCCCTTTTGTCATTTGTAATGACAGTAGGTGCATTAGAATTTTGCCTCTTCATTTTTCTGTAGTGTTTGCGTGATGCCATTAGCAATGTTGACGTCATTCATGACTACTTGATGGAGCTGCTGTTTGGTTCTCTGACGCCAATCTACGAATGTCACTGCACTCTTCTTCGAGAGCTTGAGCAGAGGCTGGCACTATGGTGGGTTCAGAATTTTAAGATTTCATTGCATTTTTCACTGAAAATGTTTTTGAGATATTTTGTGTTCAAAGTCATTATTGCTTTTGGTGTAAAGGTTTACGCTAATTGTAGCTGGTTACTATTTTGAAAATGATTGGTTGTTGTATTTTACTATTTGACATATGAACGACCACCGTTGGCGATATGACCAGTGCCCAGGGGCGTAGCCAGAAATTTGATTTGGGGGTATAAATTAGGGGTATATATTATTATATATATTATATATAATATTATATCTATAGATTCTATACTATATTTATATATATATATATACTGATTTTGGGGGGGAGGTATATATACCAATAAGCCCCCTGTTGCCTACACCCCTGCCAGGGCCAATTTCAGAGTAAAATATGCTGTTTCATTTATCTATTGGTCATAGTTGTTTCTCTTTTGAGAATTTCTTCTCTGTTTTGATTCTTTATATTCCTACTGATTTGGAATCTTTGATTTAGGGAAGGAAGGAGCGTGAAAGCAGGAGGAGGAGGCAGCAGAAGTGCTAACGGAGTGGGAGATTTGCTTCTTAAGTACATGAGTGTCCTTCGGGTATTCTTTTCTTTGTGTCTCTAAGCTGCTTTGTTCATGCCTTGTATGGTGTCTTTGAATTTTCCAGCCATGTTTTATATTATTGGTGATAGTTGAGGTGTTTGTTTTGCAATGATGTGGCAACTAGAGGTAAGCTATAAGCAGGATAACTACTTTCAGTTGACAGGAGCTTTTTTGCTGCAGTTTGTGACAAACCACTACTTAAACTTTTATTATTGGTGGCATTTATTTAACTATATTATCCATGCAATCATCACCAATTACAAGTACAAGCCACACTACTTGGTGCTGCTTAACTTTGGTGTCCTGATGGGAACCGGTTGTGGAACGCCAAGTAGGCCAAATGGCAACACGCAACTTGGTAAAATTCCTTGGAGTAGGGGATCACCACCATCATCATCGTCACCATGTTTCCTGTATTTATATCTATGATTGCATGAGGTTTTTTAGCGGTTTGCAATGATGGTGTTTCCTTGACTTTTGCAGTGGTACGAGACTTACTTTGCCAATCAAGAGGAGCTGATGATCCAGTTGGATCTGGTGATGAAAAACAACCGAGAGTTTGATCGGCTGATCGCAGGATTTGAATCACGGAGGATCTGCTACCTTCCGCTGACGTCGTTTCTCTTGAAACCGATGCAGAAACTTCTTCATTACAAACTTCTTCTTGAGAGTAAGAATCAGGGGAAAGTTCTTGCTTGATTGCATTGTGAAGCAATGCTATTTTGCTGTCATTTCATTTGTCTTTTTTTCTTTTGTTTGAAAGAATATTCGCTGTTGTGTAACTATACATTTTGGAGACAGACTTGTGCAGTTCTGTAGACTCGGGACCAAAGACTCTTTTCAATCTCTCTTAGTTTCTGAGTAAACTGCAGCGTATGATAATGGTTTTCTGCATGATTCATTTTGTCGCATGGTCCACAAAGATTTTGGCGTTCTACTTTGAATCTTTCTCTGTAATGTTTGATAGGAAGAAGTTTTGCTGCTTAATCCAGATGCTTGCTGTCATTTATTCATGCTTGGGCTGTGTACTGTTAAGCCCACATTGGCACCTCTCTTATTATTATTATTATTATTATTATTATTATTATTATTATTATTATTATTATTAGCCAGACAATTTCTATAGCTCAATAAGCATGGCAAAAGTGGCCAAAGACAAGAGCGCTTAACAAAACTACATATACCAGATGGTGAATAAGTAAGTCTTAAGATTACGTTGAAAAATTCCAAAAGAGTCAGAGTTTGTGACATAATCCGGTAGTGAATTCCACAATTCTGCTGTCCCCAAACTTAGCCATTTTAGACGGGGGAGGCACAAGCAATTTGACTCGACTGCCAGATCTTAGCAGCCGACATTGTCTTGTATTGATGTTACATGGTTTGAGTAGTGTGGCAATATTGCGTCACATGTGATATTGACGTACATATACTTGGGCTGTAATTAATTTCATGTGATTTTATTTCCTCACTAATCTCACTTTGTTTTGTCTTTGGCGTAGAACTTTGTACGACTTGAATCTTTGTTATTAATTAAGTTGGTCATCATAATACACTGGGTTTATTGATTTCTAAAATAGTTCAGGGCGATTCTTCTGTTTTCCAGAGCTTCTGACCAACTACACTGCTGACCATTTCGACGTCAAAGACTGCAGAGGTTCAGTATTTCATCATTTTGGCATTTTAGTAATGATTGTCAGCCATCTGTGCCAAAATGTATTGACTGATTTTTAAGTAGTTAAACACGATCACTGGGCGTATGTATGCTTGTACCTGGTATTCTGATTCTGTACTTTGTGGGATTTCATGTTTGTTTTGAAAGACAATTTTCTTTGTCTTATTTTGATGGAGAGAAGTTAGGTTCCAAATCTATTTATTAGTTATAATTATTTTCCTGACTTTGGTTTTAGAATCTTACACAAAGTTGTAAATATGTTTTATTCATCCAGTGATTAATTATTTGCACTAAGATAATTGCGTTTGAGACTTAAGCAAAGACTCCAGCGCCTGTGATTTTCTCAGTGACAACAGACGTGATAGCCTGGCATAATTAACCCTTTAATTGCCCGTGGTTGTGATATTGTATCAATTGCCTGAATGTCAACTGATTACGGTAAGTGAAAGGTCTCTGGATGCAGCAACTGATATCAACATAAACAGGGAAAAGGATGTGACTGAGATAGTGGTTGTGATGATGATGATGATGATGCTGATTGCAATGATGATTAAGATTGTGATGATTATGATTAGAAAAGTGATTTGCTGCCTCATTTGGTATTCTTGCTTATTTAGGAGGTATTCCAAAGAGATTTAGAAGTGATCCATTTTGGTGTAAATTTGCTTAACCCTTTGCCCTGATATTTCGGTTTAGTGACATATTGGTTATGCAGATTGCAGTGGCAAAAGGGTTAATTGTGATACTTGTTCTGTTGACATCTTGTTGATTCTGTGTTGCAGAGTGCCTTGCACTGGTCGGTGAAGTTGTTGATTCGTTTAGTGATCGACTGAGGCATCTCGTGAGTGAATCATTTATTCTTGTTATTCAGAATCGTTAAGTGGTTATTTTATTTGGAAGATAAAAGTCGCAAGGTATCAAATCTTTAATGGTGCTATCAGTAAATTTGTGTTTGTAGAAGTTGTGTGTGTGTAAATGTGTTTCTTGTGAGATTACTTGTGCAAATGTTTTGCTTGTCATGCTTCCATGTAAGAATCTTTGCTTTGATTGGAATGTAAAGAGCTTTTGGATTATTTTCAACACTGTCTGGTCATGACTGTTTTAGAGAACATTTATAGTTGTTGACCTATAGATCAGGGGTTGCAAACATATGGGCCCATGGGCCAGATATGGCCCACGAAAGCTTTTCTTCCAGGCTGTGTGTATGTGACTGAATGCAAGAAAAAGACTTTGTTTAAAGGCAAAGTTACTTTATTTAAGACGTGTTCAAAAGAAAATATATGAAAATTGGAAATTACATATATGAAACTCACATTTTTACATAAGATAGAAATTAAATTGAGATTTTTGAAACAAATCTTGACTGCACATTTTCTACACTGTTTTGTGTAATACTGTAGTTCGTGTTAATGTTATGTACAAATATGGCCCGTGAACAACCACAAAGACTTATTGGGCCACATATGTTTGTTTCACAGCCCTGCTACAGATGAAATGGAAGAGAAGGAGATGATGGATAGACAGAATTGGAAAAGGCACTAGATATGTGAATGCATTAACATGTTCGCCTGAAAATGATATTTTTTGCCAATGTCATTAATTGATGTTGACTGGTGATTACCGCAGAAAGTTTGAATCTGTATTGGACGTGAGTACCTGGTTGTCCTTATACTTTAGAGTAAAATTCACTTAATGAAGTTTCATTGATTAGGTTTAGTTCCAGTTCAGTGAATTTGTAGATCGACTTATTTGTAGGAGAATCGACAGAAATTGACGGAGCTGCAGAGAGATATCTGTGGCGTCGATGGCCTTCTTCATCCAGGCAGGGTCAGTTCGGTGCATTTCGTTGATGTTCGGAACTGCGTATTTTGTGTGAACATGGGTTTAACATTTCAAAAAGTCTAGTCACACTGAGCTTTTGGATCGCCAAAGCAATGACATTTGAGTTCTAGAAAAGTTTTATTGCCATGAAAATGTGAGACAGAACAGCGACTGAAAGGCATTAGACATGTATGTCTCTGTCGATCACTTTGGGTTGCTCTGTTCTGCAGCAATAGTTATATGCAATGCAGGGTCTAATTCCAAAGATTGGATGAAAAATTTAAGTGAAAAAGAACAATTGTTAGTCAATTTTTATCATGCTGATGATGATGATGATGATGATGATGATGATGATGATGATGATGATGATGATGATGATGATGATGATGATGATGATGATGATGATGATGATGTGATTTAAAGTGTTTTAGAAGGCATTAGCCTGTGTGTAGATCACTATAATAAATAGCCCTTATCGTTGATAATAACTCAGTTTTAGTAGATAACTTTTAAAAATCCATGTATTTTATCCACTGTTGCTGCCTTTTCATCCAGCCTGTTCCATTTGGCACAACCTTTGCACCTTGGCTTAGTAGTTAACCGATGATGCAAGTCTTGTGCGCAGTATAGGATTTTCTGTTGGCTTTCAGTTGTTTATGCGCGAGGGTTGTCTCCAAAAGCTTTCTCAGAAGGGATACCAACAACGCATGTTCTTTCTGGTGAGTTTTAACGTCTCTTTATGTTCGTCTATGATGATTTTTGTCATTGGATAATAATGACAATCTGGATGCAGATCCACAGTTTATGCGGGTGTATGTGTATGTGTGTGTGTGTGTTTTGATTTTTACAATTCAGGGCATGACTTCTTTATTAATGACATATTTGGGATTTCTGTTATATTCATGGAGGATAATCTAATCTAATCTTAGACTTCTATAGCACCACTTCATAATGCACAGGAGCATCAAGCGATGGCACACCAAATCCAAATAATTAAAGATCCAGGTCAAATCCAGGGTATCCGGCCAGGCAAACAGGTGACAGTCTATGATAATATGCAGAATATTCCTTTAGAACAGTGATACAATCATTGTTTATTACTTAAATGATCAGAATATTTGTTAAAGCATTTATATTATTTAAGTTTATTGATGACTTTAAAATGCTGTTTTGAAATTAAGGCTAGACTACGTTAGTCTTTGATATTGTTTTGCACTGTTGATGACTACGGCAGTTTGAAATTATCATCATATGAATGATTTGGAGTGAATTTTTTTCAGTGATGTCGGCTTCCATTAAATTTTTTATGTAGCACATTTTCTGCTTAGTTTTCCGACATGTTGGTCTATACAAGTCGTGTTACAACTCCTGTGCTACAGTTCAAAGTTCATGGACAGATGTCACTTAAAGGAATGACAGTGAGTTAGAGTGTCAGACATTCAGTTTTCAGTCAATCAATCAATAAACTTCTATGGCGCCACTATCATAATGCTTAGGGCCTCAGCCTGCATGCCAAATCCAATCCGAATTAAAGCCAGGTCAAGCCGGAAAGGTCAGTCGATCAGTGGGAGGAGCAATCAAAGGGGGATAGGCAGAGTCATACAGGTACATTTTAAGTGTTCTGGGTGACATCAGACAAATTATATATCAATGGAATAGTAAAGTAAAGTCCTTCCCAAGCTAACCTCAAGACTCATAGGGTGGTGCTGATCTCAGTTTCCAAGACCCTCAGCCAGGTGACTGGTGCAAGGTTACATGATACTATGGATCAGTGTTCTCATGCAATGCGCCTGTTTACTCAGTGGATTAATCCACTACTCAGTTGAAAGAAGGCTGAGTCAACCTTAGGGCTCCTGTGGGTCTCGAACCCGCAACCTTCTGTTCCATCGTCCAGCATTGTTACCACTCTGCTAACTTCTCATCCTCCAACAGAATAGATCAACAGAAATGACCAAGCATGAATAGGAATCATGGGGCAGAATATCATTCATTTTGCACACTGGCAACCTTATGCACTCTAATAGTCTATAGCTATTTTTCATTTTTTTTGTGAGACAAGTCAGCTTAAAACTGTCTTTGACCTTCTGATGTCAACTGTGAAAAAATTCAGATAGAAGAAACCGAATCAAAGATGGCGTCTGCAGAGTTCAGTTTCACGATATATGCCGGCAACCGATGTCTAATGGTGGCTGCTAGCTCAGAAGAAGAGAAGGACAGATGGATGGAGGACATTCAGAAGGCCATAGCCGAGGCCGCAACCCGTAGCGACGACCCAGTCAGTTCGATTTATGCCAGTCTGAAGTCTAACAGTGGGTTGCTCTTTTTGTCTTGCTTTATAATTTCTTCATGAAGTCTTTTTGGACATGAGTAGAAATATAAGAAATATGCTATAGAAATGCCACATTGCATTACTTGATATTCTGAGTTGCTATACAAAGAGGTGCTTTACACAGTTTACCATTACTTTACATTGTAACGCCTGTAAATTTTTGCCTGGGTGTAATGTTTGTGGCTTTTCAGAAAGATTAATTATCGCATGAAGGGCTGTGTGTTGATGTTTTATGTATATGGTGGTGTTTGAATGGCGTGTTGTGTTAGGGTTTAAGTCGACTTGTTTTGGTTTTAAGGTTCGTCTGAGGCTCTGGAGGACGCGCCGGATGAGACAAGGAACGCATCCTCTCCTGATCATCGCGTGCAGCAGAGAACCAACGCCACAATTCACGTCTGTTGGCATCGAAGCGTCAGCGTCGGAATGCAAGATCACATGGTCGCCATCCGGGTCAGAACAGACGAGGATTCTCTTGTTTCTGTTCTTACGGCTCACTTTCACATGCGCTCGTTGTGCGCACATTCGCACGCAAACACACACACACACACAGACACCTGTTGTTTCACTTGTCTGTAATTGTCCGGACCAAAGCAATGTGTGCTGACTGTGTGTGGCTTCTCTTTCTTCTGAAATGTCTTATGCCTCTCTATCAGTTCCCTAAGATTAACGAGGGTTGCTGCTGCTGCTGAGAGAGAGAGAGAGAGAGAGAGAGAGAGAGAGAGAGAGAAAGAGAGAGAGAGAGAGAGAGAGAGAGAGAGAGAGAGAGAGAGAGAGAAACCGTGCCACAGTAGAGCATAATAAGCAGAACCCAATTGGGATATTCAAATAACACAAAGACAGACCACAGGATTCAAAATCGCCAAAATCACAACCTAAAAAAAATCAGATTCATTTGATGTTTAAATAATCGGAGAGTTTAATTGAATTGAAATCTTTGGCTGACTTTATATCTTCCATTCTCTGAATCTGTTTCATAAATTCAGGAATTTGATTCCATAAGGCTGTTTATTCTTTTGAGAATCGATCTAAATTTTAAATGCTCCCAGATTTATGTAGTTCTGAAATTTTATTATGATTTTCATGACTTCATTTGAGACGTGATAGCACGCTTCCAGATTTTATCTTCTAGTAATTTTGCAGATGTTCTTGTTGTGATTATTTCAGAACCAGTTGAGCGGCTATCTGCTCCGCAAGTTCAAGAACAGCAACGGGTGGCAGAAACTCTGGGTCGTCTTCACCAACTTCTGTCTTTTCTTCTATAAAAATTTTCAAGTTAGTTTCTCTATTTTAGAAATTTATAATGGCTTTTAATCGTCTGCTGATGACTGTGTCGTGGTCTTCGTTGAATTGAAGCTTTCCCTTTTTACGTCCGTCTTTATTTCCATCTGCTTCTGTTTTTATCAGAAGTACGATATTATATTTATGGATTTTGCAGAGCTTTATATCGGAGGTCTGTAGAATGCCAAATCTGATTTGGTTTGACTGAATTCTATTGACATTTTATTTGATGAAATTCATTTGATGATTGAAGACTGTTTTATGATTGGTTTGGTCTGATTGATTGTTTGCATAGCATGATTTTCCATTGGCCAGTCTTCCTCTTCTTGGCTATTCGGTCGGCGCGCCGTCAGAAGCGGACGCGATACACAAGGACTTTGTATTTAAGCTTCAGTTCAAAAACCACGTCTACTTTTTCCGAGCTGAGAGCGAATACACGTTCGAACGGTTTGTGTCTTCTTCTATTCTTTGGAATTTTGGGTTGAAGAAGTTTTGGCCAATTGTAATCAACATTTGGCAGTTGTTTGTGAGGAAGAATCGTTAAAATCATTTGAATCTCTGTCACTTCTCTTGGGTGGCATTTTTATGTAAATCCTATCGGCAGTTGACAGTTAATTGTAGAGTCAAGGCAGAGGATGTCCTGTTTACTGCCTTCGTAAATTAGGGCTTATTTGAAGCTGAGAGGAAATTCTGTTTGAATTGGGAGGGCAAGCAGAAGTAAAGTGGTTGGGTGAAATTAGCAGAAAGCCTTGAGACCGAATTATTCTTGACTGTGGGCAGCTGTGTCCGTGCGTTGTTTGGTGAAAACGCACTTGGCTGAGTGTGTCCGTTATGAATTACACGAATGCTATGATGATATCATGGTCCTTCAGTGACTCTATTTTGGAATGTCGACTTTACACAGAGTTCCTGAATCCCTCATTACTGGATTTATTTCTGTCCTTTATATTGTGACTATTATTGCTTCTTAGACTTTCCTTACTCTGTTCCAACATCTCGTAGTTTCTAACTATACGAATATCTTCTGATTAATTAATGCACAAAATACTTTTTTTAGAAGAAAACTGAGCTAGTAAAGGGCAATATGTGTTTGTGTGTGTAGCTCTCTTTAAATGCGTGAACTTGTATTTAAATATATCTCAATGCTTTTGTTGTTTGAAATATGAATGATAATTTTTTTGTTTCCAGATGGATTGAAGTTATTGGGTCCGTGACTTGCATTGACAGAGCTTCCAATTGTTTGGATGTTGGCACATCATCCCCTCTTCCACCAAGGGACTTTACTTCTCTGGAAAAGCTTTCGGTTTAATACATCGGCTCGTAGGTTTAATTTAAACCTCTGTGTTCCTCGGCACTCTTGTTCTCTTTTGAGATCTGTTCTTCCGACACTTTGGTCTCTATTCAATGACCGATATGCAGCCGATGGGTTAACGTTAACCCTTGGTTTCATGTTGTCATTTCATTTATAAATGATTGTTATCATGATAATAATTATTTGTTCCGTTTTCAAGTGTAAGTCTTTAGATGCTTTTTTGCTTTATTTATTAGCGTGTGGTTTGCAAAAAGTAATATCGATATTTTTATTGAATGTTTATTGAGATTATTTGCAATAAATGATGACTTCTTTTGAATGTAAGACTTTTATTGAAAATGTTTGCAACATTTGTACTGGGGTTGTCATTCGCTTCTTGTCCTATATTTTAGTTTTTATATTTTAGTTTTTATATTTTAGTTTTATATTTTAGTTTTTATATTTTAGTTTTATGATTTATGTTGATCTTAATGATGTCAGGTTGCTCACTGCTCCGAGCTTTAACTGTGTTCTATCTGTTTTACATTATACAGTTATTACTTCAGTGCTAATAATTCTAGTAAGAGTTTCATCAGCAGATTGTGAGTAATTTTTTTTTCTTTAAAATGATTTACTTTGTCTTGGAATTTGTATCGGCTGAACAGTCTTACACAATTTTTTTTTACTAATCTATGAGGAGTTGATGGCATGTAATTTTTGTCTTCTTGAAGAGTTTACGTTTATAATTTATTTATTTATGCATCCTGTTGCCAGTTTATGTTGCGGTTGTTTTCGGAGTTGACGTGAACTGATATGCTGGAGTCGCTAGAGAATTATTCTTAATAAATGTGGGATTTAAGAAAGATTAAATGAGTGTATTGTATCCAGGGAGCCTCATTGCAAGCCAATTCAAAAGCTGTTGGTCTGGGGGTTAGCATTAAACATTTTTAGAAGATGATTACAATTGAAAATCATGTTTCAGACCATTACACTGCACTGAGGTTTTTTGTCTGTTTCTCTGACTGTTTTTGCCGATTTTACCAATGTATTTAATGATACTGAAGATTGCTTTTGCTACAGAAAGTTGTTGGGTGTTGAGTTTTTTGCTGTTTTTTTTCTTAATTTATTAGAGTTTTTCCCTGAACAGTCACTGCCAATTAGTATTTTATTAGTTTTTAAATTTTAAAATGACCGATTTTGTCATCTGTGACCTTTCAATAAAAGATGACGAAACTGATCGATTGAGTTTGTGTCTAGCCCTGCACAACTCCTGTAAATAAAATTCATAAATGATTTTAATCTTCTTTATTTATTCATGAATACAATATTGTTTAATTTTGTTTTTAATTGTCCAACACTGACTGTTGTTCTTTAATCTTCAAGTTTCGATGCAGTCACTGGAGTTATGGCCAATATATTCAGTCGTAGAGCTTAACATCTGCTGTTAGGATTTCTGTTAGACTTTTTGCCTTCGAGCTTGTTGTTTTGCGGTAAAAAACAGTAACATTGTGTGTCTTTGCACTTTTGTCTTTTGTAAATGTATCAGAGTCAAGAGTGCTTCTGTTATTGCTGAGTTTATTGCTTTGTGTTTGTTTAGCTTAAACTGTGTTGTTGTGATAATAGCAAGCTTTTGATTGTCTTTATTGCTTCAGATTTTGTTGTTTTGTTATTAAATGCTTGCTTCGAGCATGAGTGCGTCCAGAAATAAATAAGTTTTATAATTACTTTTATTAAAGTGAAAAGATACATGTACTTATGCTCTTGTGTGTGGCTTTTGGTCAGAATCAGCAAAATGAATTGGTGTCATTTTGTGGCTAAGGTGCAGTGTTCTTATAGCATCAGCAGGGTGCAATTTGTAGGGGGAAGGGGGATCTTTTCCCCCACTGCCCAACTGCATTGCCATACTGCTACATCCCCCACCACTACATCCTCCCACTGCTATACTTCCCCAACAACTACATCCCCCCAAGCTCAACATATTCCCCCCACTGCTCCAGGTCACAAATCGCACCCTGAGCATCAGCGCTCTAAGTAAGTAAAATCTTGTGTATTTCTTTGGCGCTTTCATTTATGTATTATTTTTTTCACCTATTTGTGTATTTGTATAGTGGTGGTTGATTGAGAATGATTGAAATCTTCTGTTGAAGGCAAATTAGTGATTGGCATTTGATTGTGAACTCTCAATTGTCAGGAGAGTAGATGAATTTCAGTCGAAATATGCCTTTGTAGATGTGTTAATGACTTAAATTGTCATTTGTTTATATAGCATCTTGGGTGTGTTAGTTGAATGACCTCTTTGATGATATTCTTGAGGTGCAAAATATGGAATGCTTGGATTAATTACTGTATTGTAAAACAGCAAATCGCATTCATTGTGTATTTTTGCAGAGGCCACTGACAGCCTTTGGTTTAGATTCTCAAATCTTCCGTCTCCATTGACTGCTAATCTGTTTTTTGGCAGTGATTTTTTCATTTTCTTCAATCTTTCCTTTTGTGTTTAGTGCTTGTTATCATCATTTTTGTGTTTTGATTCAACAAGAAGTTAAAATTTATCACTCTTAAAATTACAAAATTGCAGTCGGTTATTTATTTATAAGTAATAATATACTTAGGACTCGGCTGTTTTGTCGTTTAGTTTTATTGTTTTTTCACTCGATAAAGTTTAATTAATTTCCACTGTTTTATTGCCTCGTTGGAGACTATTTTCAAATTTCCAATAATAATTGTAGAGAGGAAGAGATGGTTGTAACATTTGGTTGCATTGCTTTTGCACGGTGCAGTGCATATGTATGGCTGTGCGTATGTGTGCTCCATTTCTTTGTGTACGTTATTATACGTCAGCGTATAACCGGATTGTACACTGGCAGCTGATGTGTTTGACTCACTGTAAGTTCTTGCTGTCTGTCCGTACAACATGGTTTTGTTGTAACATTTCAATTGGACTGCTGAGTTGTCTTTGACAACATAGGGTCCATCCATAAAGTACATGTGCACTGAGGAGAGGAGAGATTTTGGTGTGTTGTGCAATCAAGAGGGTTGGGGTCAGTTTTGCCGTTGGCATGGGGGCCGTTGTGCAATCAAGGCCAACCATTTGTTGTTTAAAATATTAAGTTTTCCCAACTGGGGCCTGGGGGAAGGCACTCAATATGGATGGGCCCCGCCGCCACTGGTTGGGGTTGAAAATATGCTTTTTCTGCCCATGTACTATATGGATGGGCCCATATATTGATTACAATGCATAAACTTAAACAAAGACTGGACGTAGATGTGTCTACAAGATATGTTTCAAGCGCTGGTAGAATAGCAGTGATGTTGTGAAATGTTACGAATTGGTTCGATTGAAGTGTGTTCATTTGAATGTGATTACATCATTTAGTGTGAATGTTTCAGAATTGAACAGGATATGCGAGTGATTCAGTAACAAACATGGCTTCTTTTTTGTTATCATGGTCATTGTTCATAGGTCTTCATATAATTATAGGTATTCACAGCCTGCAAATGACAAAACACTACTCACCACAGTGTGCATTTTATGGCTGACTGTGTATTTCATTTCAATACTAAATCCATAATACAGCATTCACAGGGCCGGATTAAGGTCCGAGTGGACCTGGGGCTGAGAAGTAAAAAAAGGTCGTTGCTTCCATAATTTGAAAATTGCCCCTTGTTAAATTGCCCGCCACCTTCACTGAAAATCTCTGACAAGCAAAAAAAGGTCGTCTCTTGAAAAACGGTAGGCCTATTTTTTATGGTGGGCCTAGGGCTCCAGACTCCGCCTTAATATGGCCCTGAGCATGCATACATTGCGTTCAAGCTAATCGCACTCTGTCTCGATGCTAATTGCATTCTGATTAGTTTTAAGAGCATTCGATGTGCTAACCAATACAGTCCCGAGTCCTGTAATCCAATTGATTCCATGTATCTACTGCTGCCAACATGAAATAATCAGATTTCGTATAAGAATTAATTGTGTTGAGATATAATTCTGCTCCAGTCCATTGTTCCTTCATTCTGAAAACCTTAACCATGCAACAGTGCTGTGTTGGGCGCCTGTTAGGAAGGCTGCACATAAGGACTACGTCAAAATCAGTGTGAACGCTATATAGGCCTATGTTTCACTTGGTTTCAGTTATCTGAATTGGTAAAATTGTCAACTGTATGTAATGTAATGTGGAATTTGTATAGCGCCTCTTCTATTTCTACTCAGAGCGCTCCTGGCATTGGAGTCGCAGGGTAAAGTAGTTAGACTTTAGCTTTCGCATTGAACAGAGCGAGGGAGTAAGAAGTGATTCCTGAATGGATGGGTTCAAGACATTCCAGAGGGAGGGTCCAGTCACTGCAAATGCTCAACGCTGAGTAAGAGCAGTGCGTGATCTGGGGACATAAACATTCTTCCGATCAGTGGAGCGGAGCAGGCATGATGAGCAGTAGATATATATATATATATATATATATATATATATATATATATATATATATATATATTTCAATATCACTAGGTTTATTTTTTTGGGTTGTCCATTAATTGCGTCAACAAAATAGGGGAGGGGTTTTAAAAAGTTTGACAGAGACAGGGGTCAAGAGAAGTTGACGTCAACAATTTCACTTTTTACAAATGATAAAAATAGGAAATTTTATGGAAATTTTATGGAAAAAAGCCTGACAAGCGAAAAACAAGGTCATCATTATTGACAATGGAAAAAAGAAAGGGAAAATGACAATAATATAAATATAATATAACAAGGTTTAAAGGGTTCATCACTCATCTGTTGTTCAATCTAATACCCTAGACTACTGAGGTTTATTTTGAACTTGTTTAAAAGATGAACTATCCCCTCAAAGTTCATTCCATCTGTCACCACTCTTGCACTAAAAATGCTCTTTAAAAATAATAACCTAAACTTTTTAGGGAGACCTGTCACTGATCTTAGTCCCAGTAGTCAGTAAAGAAACTCAAAAGTGTTACAGAAGAATCTTGAGAATCAGCTGGATGGACAAGCAGTGGCGTCGCCAGGAATTTTGGGTGGGGCAAAAGGGGACTGGCGTGTCAGATTCCTTGCTCCCATCCCACCCTCCACCCCACAAAAAACTTTCTCACCGGATTTGCGCGAATCTGATAGGTGGTCTGGGGTCAGGTTGGGGGCAGTTGCCCCAATTTTGCCCCCTTGGCGACGCTAATGGGTTGCACACAAATAGGATGAAAGAAAATGTGATAATAGGCAAATGGCACAAGAATAATAATAATTATTTGCAAGCACTGATTAAATACCATATCCATTACACTTTCACACGAATAATACTGTAATGTACAAGCCAAACCGGCAAGGGCGTAGCCAAAAATTTGATTTGAGGGTAGGCCCCATAATGTGATTTGGGGGGTATAAATCTTTTTTAAAAACTTTGAAAATCTTAAAAACACGATAAAAATTTTAAGGTAGTCTCATTTTTGGGGTATATATACCGATAAACACCCCAACCGTCGCTAAGCCCCTGCAAACCGGTAGGCAAAACAGTGGCGTCGCCAGGAGTTTATGGTTAGGGCAAAAAGGGGCTGGCGTGTCAGATTCCTTACCCACCCCTCCACAAAAAACTTTCTCACCGGCTTTGCGCGAATCTGGTAGGTGGTCTAGGGCAGGTTGAGGGGGCGAGTTTTCCCCATTTGCCTCCGTGGCAACGCTAATGGTTCCGAAATATGTGCATTTGAACGCGATGAGCATTTGAACAGGGGGGCATTTGAACGCGGAGGGCATTTGAACGCGGAGGGCATCTGAACGCGGTGGGCATTTGAACGTGGTGGGCATTTGGACGTGGAGGGACATTTGGACGCGGAGGTCATTTGAACGCGGTGGGCATTTGAACGCGGTGGGCATTTGGGCGCGGTGAGTGTTTGGGCGCGGTGAACATTTGAACGCGGTGGGCATTTGGACGCGGTGAGCATTTTAACGCGGAGGGCATTTGGACGCGGTGAGCATTTGAACGCGAAGGGCATTTGAACACGTAGGGCATTTGGACGCGGAGGGAATTTGGACGCTAATTTTTGGTTGGGGGTAGGGAAAAGGAGACTGGCGTGTCAGATTCCTTTCCTACTACCTTTACCCCTCCATAAAAAATAATATTTTTGTACCGGATTTGTAGTATAACGAATCTGGTCAGTTTGTCAGGTGGTCTGGGGAAAACATAAAGGTTGACGGGGACATCTTCAGTTGCCCTATAATGGCCCTCCCACCCCTCCAAGGACGACGCTAAAGTGTGGACAAGGTTACAAACGACAGAGTCTAATGCCTGAAGAAAATGATATCTACTAAATATTTTAAACAAGCCCATTCATGTCAAAGTGGAAACATAGGAAAAACATAATTTACAATGAATAGTTAAATTTCGTGTTTTCACTGTTGCACTGGTCACGTCATGAGAGGTTCGGCTGGAGACCTACCACCGATAATAATGAAAGGAAAACTCCAGAATAGAAGGAACAAAATCCAAGGGGACGATCGAGAAAGTAATAATAATAATAATAACAACGGGTATTATTACGGGTATTATTATAGTAGCGGGTAGGGTAGGGTAGGGTAAAAAGTTTTTCCACGGTAGGGTAGGGTATGCATTTTGCTGTACCCGTAGTAGTAGTAATTTGCGCGAATCTGGTAGGTGGTCTGGGGCAGGTTGGGAGTAGTTGCCCTAGTTGCCCCGTAGCGACGCTAGTGGACAAGTTTAGTAAACGACAGAGTCCTAGAAAGAAGCAAATCATCAGCAACGTGGTAACAGTAAATAATAGAAGAAAAGTGATTTACTGGTCACGTTTAGAGAGGCTACTGAAATAATGGAATGTAGAACAAAAAATAAGTAAGATGAAGCTGGATGGACGACATCTTTGACTGGACACACACAAAGACCTATGAAAGACCTATGGAGCCCTAAAAGAGCATCAGAAGATAGATAGAGGAAAATGACTGGTAACCTCTGATAGTGGACGACACATAAAATAGAAGAATTATTCGAAATGCCTCTTATGATACGCTCAGTTATCTGACAGAATAATGAGGCTAACAGTTCGCCGTAAATTTCAGTGACCAGCAAATTTTCCCCTCGAACTCTTCTCGAGTTTTGAAACCTATTCCCCGCCATAAATCCACTTAAGCAAGCGTCTGTATTCATCAGCATCCTCATAAGCAAGCGCCGTCTCTTCCTCCGCTAACATGCATATAGGCGTAAACTTCTATTAGGCCTCTACGATCGAAGCCCCCCACTCTTTGAGAGACTGCCACAGGGAAGAGGGAATGAATGCGGTTGCCTTCACCTACTTTTCATCCAAGTTTGCGCCAATGTATGTTAGTTAATCGCATATTGGTGGGTATGTTTCTCTCGCTCTCTCTCTGCCTCTCTGTCTCTCTTTCTCTCTGTCCTTCTCTAACTACTCTTTGTCTCTGTCTCTATTTCTGTTTCTATCTCTGTCTATGTCTCTGTCTCTGTCTGTCTCTCTGTCTATGTCTATGTCTCTGTCTGTGTCTCTGTCTATGTCTCTGTCTGTCTGTGTCTCTGTCTATGTCTCTGTCTGTCTGTCTGTCTGTCTGTAGCCATTTGTGTGCCTCTGTTTTTTGATCTTATGACCATAGGTTCTAATATAATAGGGAGAGAATTTCGTCGGAGAAGTTGGAAGACGCTTTGCATTTAGAGTAGACGCCGCAGCAGCAGCAGTTACACGAATAGACCTCATGCAGCGCCAAATACTCTCATGACACGACGACGACGACCATCATGACAGCTTGGGTCGGCGCTTACGAACGTTGCTCACGACGGACGCTAACAGCCTAACAGCATGACACTCGCCATCACGATCATTCGCTCGGCAACACGACAACGACGACGACGACGACGACGACGACGAATTAGTGTTGCCTCGAGACTGACGCTGTCCTGGCCGCTTAATTAAGGCAGAGGCGGGCAAACGGTTTCTGTAAGAGGACGCATGAAACTAATCTATCGAGTCTTTCTCCGAGATATTTTCCTTCATAATCATTCATCGCGCGTCTTCGTTTCTGCTTATACATTGTCAATTCTGAACATCACAGTTTATTCTAGACCTTCTCTGGGGAGGAGGGGGGGATCCCCGTTAAAAATTCCCCAAAATTTTTATTGGTTGCATGGGGAGATAGAAATCCCTCCCAAAAGTGTGACGACGGGGGCTTTATTTTTGAAGAGGGGAAAAATGAAAATGTAAGGATGACAACTTCTCTGCTTGTCAGGGCACCAGGGCATTTCAGGAGGGTGGCTGACCTTTTATTTTTTTGCTCGTCAAGATTTTTAGAGACTCAGACCTTTTCCCGCCCCCCCCCAACATTCCAAAATCCCCCAATGTCAAGGAGGCTAGAATAAACACTGGCGGTCCGCGCAGACAAAACACCAAAATGTTCATAATTTCAATTAAGTGATAAAGACGAAGAATTTAGTCAAAAGTACTTTTTGGAATCGGAATCCATTATTTTAATGTCATAATACGATGACAGACTTACTTAGCCTCCTAAACCATTTTAAATCACATTATCGTGATGCGTCCATTTAATTAACAGCGATGACCTTTTGTTAACGACAGTTTGGGAAGAAGTTGGAGGCTCGATCCTTCTTTTACCCCTTGGCGTTGTCAATCCTTTCTAAGATTTTAAAATAAAGTGTCATCTTTCCATAAGATAATTTCAAATTATCTCACTTTCTGCCGATCGTATGCATATTTCTAAATGATCTCGCGGGCCACATGGAATCCGGTGGCGGGGCGCATTCTGCCCGCGGGCCGTGGTTTGCCCACCTCTGGCTTAAGTGATTCACGGACTGTTTGAAATATTAATGTAGAGGGGAAACGAAGGCGATCGATCGTCCGAAAGTCAACTCCAGTAGACACAGAGATGGTCTCTATGCACATGGGCGTCCGGATGAGGGGGGTGCAAGAGGGTGCAATTGCACCCCTGGAAAATGTGGAGTTATGAAAAAAGTAAAATTAGGCCTATACTTCTTTCTTTCGAAATTTTAAATATTGAAAGTCTCTACAAATTTCATACCCTTATTCTTGTATATAGATACATCTATAAACTCCTTCCTAATTCTGTTCAAAATTCAAACTTATTTCAAATGAAAACTACTTTATCTGAAATAAATCTTAGAAGTTCTAACAATCTTTTTCTTCCTTATTCTTTTACTACAAAGTTTTCAGGACCCAGACTATGAATAATCTACCCAATGAACTGAGAATTTTAACATTTCCTTTTAAAAATCCTTTGAAAAATTTTTCAACAACGTCACAGCCAACCTGTAACTAAGAAATGAATCATCTACCTTAGTTGATTTAAAATCCTTAAGATTCTCTTAATCATTTTATGCTTCTATACTTCACTATATCATTAATTTTACTACTTTAAAGTCCATTAGATTAATTCAACTCAGGGCACTCTTACCCTCATTTTTTGGAATTCCTTAACTAACTCCTCTGTCACTTATAAATCACTAAACCAAATAGGTTGACCGTCTTACTTTTATACCCTTTGGCCAACCCATTTTCAAACGAATTATATATTTTTATGCTATTATGATGTTTCTTCTGTTACATAGTAAGAAAATGAATTGTATGTTTAACCTGTATAATCTTGAGAAATAAAATTTATTGATTGATTGATTGATTTCGTCGCAAAACCTTGTTTTGCACCCCTGGAAATTTTTTCATTTATTTCGTCACAAGACCCTGTTTTGCACCCCCTGGAAAAATTTATGCGGACGCCCATGTCTATGCACAACGTTATATTCGTTCTAGCAGAATTTTGACTTGCTCTCTTTCCCTCTCCCTCCGTCTCCCTCTCTGTCTCTGTCTCTCTGTCTCTCTGTCTGTCTGTCTGCCTCTATGTCTCTCTCTGTCTCTGTCTCTGTATGTCTGTCTCTATCTCTGTCTCTGTCTCTCTCTCTCTCTCTCTCTCTCTCTCTCTCTCTCTCTCTCTCTCTCTCTCTCTCTCTGCCAGTAAACACTCTATTTACATTTAGTGCTGGTAGTCATTATCATCATCGTCGTCGTCGTCGTCGTCATCATCATCATCAGCAGCATAGTCATGGGCGTCACCTGATAATGGCAGCGCATCTTTGCAGACTTTCGGTTTTTTCTTTCTTCTTAAGGAAGTTCCGAAGACCTTATGAGACTTTATCGTTGATCTGTTTTCGCGGCAGTCGACGTGTTAATTGGGTTTTGATCTTCATTTGCACGACGAAGGACGTTACAGCGATCGAGGCCGCTATCGTACAAAGAGAACGATGGAAGAGGGAAGGAATGTTCCAGCGGAATCTCTCAAAATTACGAATAATTCGCCAACCGATGACAATTAAGATACAAAGTAGCATAAAAGATAAATAAGTTAAATCTCGAAAATTTATATACTGTAGCAATTTGGAAAGTAGTACAGCATAGTAGCTGCTTATTCTTATGCGCTTAATCTTTCCTGAAATAGCCAAAGACAATGTGGGTTGTCGGTCGGTCAAAGGTCAGTGTATCTATGAGGCGGTGGGGCAGGTTGCTATGGCTACGGAGGAAATGACTTTTGGAACAGGAAGGTTTTAAGTTTGCACCGTCTACAGATAATGAATAAGAAGATGATTTAGGACAGACGGACAAAGAGTTCAAGCTCTACTGCGATACAAATGACCAAACACAGGAGGATAGAACCGACTGCATATATACAGGCCTACTGTATCATTGCCGTAGCCACGGGGCAAGGAGGCCGCCTCCCCCCCCCCCATATTCTGACTGGGACCGATCGTGGAATTTGCGCAAAACCGTTGAGAACTCAACTCTGGGGAAGTATAGACAGCATGATCGAAGGGGAAAATTTGATTCTGCGAAAAACTGATTCTATATATAATATATATATATATATATATATATATATATATATATATATATATATATATGCAGTATATACTGTGGGTGAACATGGGCTTAGGAAAGTAAGTAAGAAGTGGCTTAGCAGCACAGTGTTCCGGCGCTCAATCATGAGCGTTCGATTGAGTTAGGTTTCTAATCCACATCCCGACGAATGTTCGGAGAGCGCGGAGGAAGTGGAGACTTGGATAGGCGAACTACAGTATATCCGAAGATAACTGAGACGAGGAAGATATAAGACAAAAGGTAAGACTGTTATCGTCCGAATAGAACGGGTTTCTTCTTCTTCTTCTTCTTCTTCTTCTTCTGTCTAAGGACAATCTCTGGCGATTTAGACGACGACGTTGATTGGTCGGTTGATTGATCAGAGGAATAATTGATTGGTTTTGAGGATTTCCGAATGACGGAGGGATGGACGGGGGAGTGATGGAGTGAGTGAGGGAGGGAGGGAGGAAGGGTCATTGCAGAGACGAAGATCGGCCGATCAGAGCATTTATGCGACAGTCAGACCGCATGACGATGACTGAGCTAATTATAAGCTTATACTTCCTAACAGGGGCGTAGCCAGGAATTTGATTTGGGAAGGTATAAATGTTTAGGGGGTATAAACCTTAACTATACACCATATAAACTACATATAACCACATATAACCACATATAAATCACATAAAAACTTTAAGGTATAAACTGATTTTGTAGGGTATAATACTGATATACCCTCCGTCGCTACGCCCCTGCTTCCTAATCTTATATATGCATATATGAGTGGACTTGGAGTGAATTGAACTACAGTGTATCTTGTAGACGGTGTTCTATTTGCCGGAAGAGTTTTGGGGGTTGTGGCCCATGCACCCACCAACTAGCAGGGGCGTAGCCAGAAATTTGATTTGGGAAATATAAATTTGGGGGTATATATTGTTGTATATATTATAATATTATATAATAATTATTATATATTATATATGTTATATACTGTATATATTATAATTATATCATCATCATCTTCTCCTTGTTCCTTCATGAACTGAAGTTAAGGTGACAGCATGAATTTCTTTCCTCCAACCATGTCGATCCTCTGTCTTCTTGACTGCTGCTGACATTTTCATTCCTGTCCACTCTTCCACGTCATCCGCCCATCGTCTCCCTGGTCTAGTTCCCGACATCATTCCTTGTTGGATTGTCCTCTCCAATGTTGACCTAGTGTCGCTGTTCCGCTGTACGTGTCCGAAGTATTGCAGCTTCCTTCTTTTGCACATGTTGAGGAAACGTCTTTCCGTGCCTGACATTTTCAAAACCTCCTCATTGGTTTTCCTATCTCTCCAGCTTATGCTTTGCATGGTACGTAATGAGTACATTTCAAAAGCTTCTATTCTTCTCTGTAAGAATAATTATATATAATTATATACTGTATTATATATACTAATTTGGAGAGGTATATATATATATATATATATATATATAACGGTATACCCTCCCCTCTCCCCGTCGCTACGTCCATGCCCACTATAGTCGATGTGGACCCCGGTGAGAGCATTTTTTCAAATATTTTTTCCAGTCCAGCCCCCATTGGCTCTAGATAAAAATTAGCGAGAGCAGTGCTAATTGCCACCGTTATGCGTATGGCTGTTCCACAAGGCAGAGGAATTGGAGACTGTGATCGTTCGAATTGCTTTCAGTCAATGAGGTGACTTTGAGACTGTAGGCCTAATGCATGCGATGACACTTTGCGTGACAGATCCAACTTTTCATTGCTTGGAAACTTAATATTTTGCTTGATGATTAGTAACCTTCGTTTTTATTTAAATTATGCGGCGCTTCGATATGACGTCATTGGACATCAGCTGATTTTAAAAATGCTGACTCCAGAGAAATGAGTCATCGCAGCAGACGAGCCATTAGCAGAAGGAATTGCAATAGTCTAGTTAAGAGCGAACCTTTACGATAGCAATCGCCCTTGGTTACCCAACCAAATTTTTGTATTGCGTGTTATTATTCTGTGGGCGGAGGGGCACCAAAATCGGGTTTAAGGTAGCAACAGAGAAAAAAGAAGCAAAGAAACATTTAAATATAAATAAGTACGTGCTCTTATGGGCCTACCTATATAACTCACTTAATCAAACAAAGTAATAGGCGAAGACCTTGTCTTTTGGCTTGTGAGGATTTTTCGATGTTGGGAACTGTCATAACCCCCTCCCTTTCGAGAAATCCTGGCTACGCCACTGCCCACTGATACTGTGCTTACAGTCTGTCTGTCTGTCTGTCTGTCTGTCTGTCTGTCTGTCTGTCTGTCTGTCTGTCTGTCTGTCTGTCTGTCTGTCTGTCTGTCTGTCAGTGTCTGTTCCACTCTGTCTTCAGTCTGTCTGTCTGTTTTTACTGTGTCTGTCTTTATCTGTCTGGTCGTAAAGTTCCGTCTGTCTGACGATGAAATGTCTGTTCACAGAAGACGTCTGTCTGTCTGTCTGTGTGCCTGTCGGTCGTGAGTTGCCACAATGTCAGTGGGACGCATTTCCACTCTATCTTCAGTTATCGGGAATCGAGCATTAACCGCTTTTGCGCCTTGTGTCGGACGGACGACTTCGAGTGTTTCTTTTATGAAAACGGGGCTTTGTGGTCGTAAAGCGATTCCGTTGGATGAGTCAGGAAAAAGCGGTTGTTACCTGAGACGATGAAATGATTCGCGTTCACAGAAGACGCGCTGTAGCTGAGACACGCCTCTTCGGCGATTTCAGTTGATTAGATTAGACGCCGTTTCATTCGAACCAACGGACATCGTTTGTGTATATACATGTATAGCTATAGACGCCATCTCTCTCTCTCTCTCTCTCTCTCTCTCTCTCTCTCTCTCTCTCTCTCTCTCTAACGCTAACCGTCGCTCAGACCTCGTTCACCGGTCGATATAGGAAAATTGAAACATTCGAAGAAGTAATTAATCGACAAAGACACGCTGGCGCCTCCGTCTGCTGCCAACATTCAGTCGATGTTGCAGACGGACGGAGGAGGAGCAGACGACGACGGAGGAGGAGCAGACGACGACGGAGGAGCAGACGACGGACGGAGGAGCAGACGACGGAGGAGGAGCAGACGACGGACGGAGGAGCAGACGACGGACGGAGGGAGCAGACGACGGACGAAGGAGCAGACGACGACGGAGGAGCAGACGACGGATGGAGGAGGAGCAGACGACGGAGCAGACGACGAGAGGAGCAGACGACGGAGGAGGAGCAGACGACGGAGGAGGAGGAGCAGACGACGGAGGAGCAGATGATTGCTTTCTCCTGTCTTCGTCTTTCGTATCCGCTGTTGTTAAATTATGCATTGTTTGCTCGTTCATAATTATGATTCATGTGGACGTTGTGTGCGCTTGTTACGTTCGAATGCCCGCGCCATTTTGACAGCAGAGCAGTTGAGGCATGATCCGGCCATTGACCGCCGCCCCGCGGTGCCTGTACGTTGTACGGCCTCAGATATGATGGATCGTCGAGGCGTTGAGAGAGAGAGAGAGAGAGAGAGAGAGAGCAGAGAGGAGAGAGAGAGAGAGAGAGAGAGAGAGAGAGAGAGAGGACGCATCTCAACATAACACAACACAACAGTGGCATCTACTAAAGTATATAGAACGCATAATGCATATGTGCTGAGTTTAGCGACATCGTCATATTCAGCCTCGTCTTGAGCTTAGAACTTCGCTTCCACCATCCAGGACTTTTATTCAGAGCCGTAGCTAGGGTTTCCGGCGCCGCCCGGGGCAAGATTTATATTTTGCGCCCCTAAATTTGGGTGATGACTTTTGTAGTCGTCACAAAGTCACAGACGGAGGAGCTATTTTATATTATTTTTTAAATCATCAAAATTCGCTCTCCCCACCACCGGTCGTTCGAATGCCCAGTGCCATTTTGACCGGGGACCAGGACCGCCCCCGTGCCCCCTAGATATGAGGAGCCTGGCCCCAACATAACAGTGGCCCCAGTTGGGACCCTATACTTAATGCTACATACATTAAACAACAAATGGTTGGCCCCCATGATTAGAAGTTGCCCCCCAACGGTCCCTCCACTTGCCAAATCCTAGAGCCGCCACTGGTCGGCGCCCGGGGCAGCTTGCACCCTGCTCCCCTAGCTACTGCTCTGCTTTTATTGTTTATGCTCCAAATGGATGTCCACCGTAAAATCGTAATGTGTGTGTGTGCGTAGTGTGTAATAATTAATTACATGGTGTAAATGTATAGCCCTAATGGAGCGGGAAGACGGCAGAAGTGGTCACACGCTGGTCAGACACGCTGACGGAGCGGGTTCAACTCCCGTAGGAGCCCCTAAGGTCGACTCACCCTTAATCGCTAGAGGGCGGATATAACAACAAATTGAGGAGCAGCGTTTGCTGCGAAGTAAAGCGCGGGCCTAGACGTTTGACAGGCAAGCAACTTTAGGTTAATGGCGTGTGCCATGCCTGCGTCGCTGTATGCCTAAGAGACCGGAGATCAGCGCCGACCCCAACGCTCAGAATTGAGTATGGGAAAACTTTACATGTATAATGTGTGCACACTGTACTATAAAGGCTTATATACCGTTCTCTCTCTCTCTCTCTCTCTCTCTCTCTTCCATCGCACATATCGCCAATCGTAAGAGATCTTTGATTTTTGATATACTATCCGGTCGGGATACTTTCACTTGCGACGGATCAGAGAAGCGCGACGCTACCTACCAACATCGGCGGTCATCGACTTGGTCCGGGCACTGGTGGTTGCCCCCGCATCGACTGTTGAAATAAAGTCTCCTATACGGACTATCGGATAGGCAACTAAATCGACTTCAGATGGTTCTGAATGTCTCGGCTCGCCTCATCTACGGACCAAGATGGAGTGCCAACGTCACGCCGCTCCTGAAGGATCGTCTGCACTGGCTGCGGATCCCCGAGCGCGTGATGTTAAACGTCTTTGGCTTATGCACCGATCGCTTAACGACCCATTATTCTGTCCGACCTACCTGTCCGAATTGTTCGAAAGATCCTCGACGGTCGAATCGGCGCTCTCAGCTGCGCTCGGGAACGACCAACCATCTGATCGTCCCTCCGTCGCTTAAGGCAGCGGGATTTGGGGACAGGTCCTTTCGACGAGGGGGCCCCCCACCTCGTGGAACTCGCTTCCGAAGTCGCTCACAGTCGAGACACTGCCGGATCGGTTCCGAAAACAACTGAAAACACACTTGTTTAACATATCGTTTTGTAAAGCACTTTTGACTTAGGCCCTTTTATAGCTTTGCTTACAGCGCTCCAGAAATCGTCCTGTATAATAATAATAATAATAATAATAATAATAATAATAATAATTTTTACATTCGGGGGTTTTTACTTCAGGTGAAATTCCTCGTCGTCCAAATCCTTCCTTTTCTTTCGAAAACAAAGGAAATACAACTCAATTGCGATCGACGAACACAGGAATCTTTGCTTTAGTGTATACAAGTACTAATACCAAAAGCAACAAGCTTATCACTCATGCACACGCTTACTGTACGTACTGTATATATACATACACATACACACATACATATATATATATATTGTATATATATATATATATATATATATATATATATATATATATATATATATATACTGTACACTAATATAATACTGGATTTTTGTGGGGAATGAATGCTTTTAGAAATTTGATTGGATTTCAGTGGATTTCGAGAAGACGGAATCGATCTTTGTGGACACAGAAGCTCTGGCGTCAAATGTTCCGATAAGGTCGTCAATGCGTTTCCTATCTCGTACGCCGATAATCAGAAGTGACAGGAAGAAGAAGAAGAAGAAGAAGAAGAAGAAGAAGAAGAAGAAGAAGAAGAAGAAGAAGAATATGAACAGGGAGGAGAAGGAGGAGGAGGAGGAGGAGGAGGAGGAGGAGGAGGAGAGTGGGATTGGAAGTGCAGATGCTATCTTTGGATTCGGAAGAAAATCCGATCATCGATCAGGAGAGAGAGAGAGGGGGAGAGAGAGAGGGAGAGAGTAAATTCCATCGTCTGCATCGATGACACATTCAGCGTCGTCTTATCTCCTCCTTCCAATCGACAGAAGCCCTAAGCACCGAAAAGAACTCAACAGCTGACGACAACAACAGATGATGAGGATGACAACGGCGATGATTATGATGATGATGACGACTATGATGATTATGATTAAGATGATGATGATGATGATGATGATACTACTACCACTACTACTACTACTACTACTACTACTACTACTACTACTACTAATAATAATAATAATAATAATAATAATAATAATAATAATAATAATAATAATAATAATAATAATAACAACTCTCTCAGTTCTTCTTACGTCAGCTGTTGGGTTCTTTTCGGTGCTTAGGGCTTCTGTCGATTGGAAGGATGAATTCTTCTTCTCTCAATACTTCTTATAAGTTTGTCATACTCTTTCGTTCTTATTTCCCACCCATGATGATGATGATGATGATGATGATGATAATAATAATAATGATAATAATAATAATAATAATAATAATAATAATAATAATTTTAATAGTAATTTAAATAGTAATTGCGATGATGATGATAATAATTAATAATACGTAGCTGATGGAGGAATCATTGGTGATTGTGACATTCAATCATTCATTTTCCGCAAAATGATTGACAGATTGAGTGAGCGTCGTTGTCGTCCCTTTTCCTCAGAGTCCTTCGGTCGTCGTCGTCATCATCATCGTCGACTGTTGCCTCTTCCGTCGGGCTCTGTGTTCGGTGGCCGCCGCCGCCGCCGCCGCCGCCGGCCGAGGGAGGGGCTGGCGGCGTCTGTGACTGGCGCCGCCTGTGCCAACACTCAGGTGTCTCCCGGAGGAGGAGGAGGAGGAGGAGGAGGAGGAGGAGGAGGCATTTCTCTTTCTCTCTCTGTCGCCGAAGAACAACGAACGCTCAAAGCGTTAACTGCCCTCGACAAGACCAGCGGCGACGCCAGAACACAGGAGGACAACGACGACCAACGCAACAACAACAACAACAACAACAACAACAACAGGTAATACAATAACGCCGTTTCCAAGTGGCTTCGGAGGCTATATACGCTGACTAAGTAAGTAGAAGTTCGTGGGGTTTATGTAGCGCTGTGAAAAACAGCACGACTGCAGTAGCTGCTTATATTCTTAGGCGCTCCAGCCTCTCTTCGAATAGCAGCTCTAAGGACACGTTCGCCCGTGCAAAGTGCATTATCTTTTTCTTCTGTTGTCCGTGTTAACGATGAATGTTACGGGTATTTTTAGCGATTAATCTATTTCATGACGATTGAATTTCAACTGATTTCCTTGCCTACTTAGTGAAGAAATAACTGAAATTACTGTGAATATTTTTTTATTTATTGCGTTGTACTGTAAAAATTGTCGACTTTACGATCAAAGATTGTGAACCGATCAGTGGTAAATCGCGATAGCATTTTGGTCGTTTTAAAGTAGACGATGAAAATTGAATTGTGAGGTTTCCCCGTGAAAAGGTCTCATGAGGAGACATTGTCTTCAGCTGCAAAAACACGTCAAGTGAACACAAGTAACATGTCGTTGTTGTCGAAGACAGTTCGTTTACAAACGGACATCTCGAAGCAAACATCATATTAGGCCAATTTGCATCGAAGGCTAATGCGAATCGCCAGCGTAATATTAATATATAATATAATATAACAAGGTTTAAAGTGGTTCAGTAGGGACTGCCCTGTGTGAGAACCACTGTGTGTGTTTGTATTATGGACAGTTTTGGCCATCACATTAAAATCACCAATGATGGTCGACAGAAATCCATAGTTAATTATTCTGGTCTGGTCAGAGCCGTAACTAGGTGGGGGCAGGGGGCAAGCTGCCCAGGGCGCCGTCTTGGGGGGGAGGATCGCTAGAATCCAGGCCTTGATTTTATTCACGATGGGAGTTTTGCCTGTAAGTCTGACAAGCAAAAAAAGGTCAGCACTGCTAACACTTTATTATTTACTCATCAAGGTAGTGAAAAGTCAGAAAAGCAAAAAAGGTCGTCACCAGTTTTTCAGTTTTCAAACTATATGGGGCAGTGGCGGTTCCAGGAATTCTTGGTGGGGGATGAAAAATTATTGGAAGTTGATGGGGGGATGCAAAGTGAGGAAAAAACAAGAAAAAAGGGGAAAGGTCATTGTTAGTAGTGTTTTGCTCATTAAACGTTAAGAAACCTTGCCAAAAAAGGCCGACGAGCAAGAAAAAGGTCATTTGCGGTATTTTTCACTAGATGTTTTTTTAAAAACTCTCCGGAAAATAGGTTAACAAGCAAAAAAGGTCATCCGGAACCCCGGTGGAGGGGGGATGCATCCCCAGTCATCAACATGGTGGAACCGCCATTGGGGAGGGGGCAAAAATTGATGCCTTGTCCCGGGCGCCAAATACTCTCACTACGACTCTGATTCTGGTCTTCAGCAAAGCGCAGGCCCTCCGAGATATAAATGTTGACGACCTTTTTTTTGCTCGTCGTCTGCCGTTTATTTAGCACTGTGTCCTGGGCCCCTTGTGCTCGCCGGGCCCCTCTGCTGAACTGACATTTTTAACCATTCTTTAGTGTTATTATTCATTTTATTGTTAATTATACATATTCATCATCGGCCCGGGCCCCCTCCAGACCGCCGGGCCTCTGTGCAGTTGCCCCCCTGCCCCCCCTCTCGGAGGGCCTGGCAAAGCGTTACGCTGGTGTTATAAGCTTAAAAGTATCTGGTGTCATTACTAATGTGCATGATAATAATAATAATAATAATAATTGTATTATAATATTATTTATTCCGCTCCGCAATCATAATGGCGAACACAAGACAAATCTAGGCTGGCCGCGTTTCTCGATTAGATCTGCAATACGAAATGGAGCAGGCGTAATCTTCGGTAGATTTCCCTTGGGCTGCTGGTGCGTTAATCAGATGAGATGACCTGGAATTAAGCCAATGCAGCTGTGGGCTTAAGGCCGCATCGGGGCCAAGCGACCAGCTTATAAGCCATCAAGCATTTCATTACACCATAATTATGACATCGTTCATGCTCTGCTCTTTTAGGTGTAAATTCCATATATTTAAGCCCCAGAAGCTATATATCTGTGCTCTCTCTTTCTTTCTCTCTGTCTCTTTCTCTGTCTCTGATCTGTCTCTGTCTCTCTCTCTCTCTCTCTCTCTGTCTCTGTCTCTCTCTGTCTCTCTCTGTCTCTGTCTGTCTCTGTCTCTGTCTCTGTCTCTGTCTCTGTCTCTCTCTCTCTCTCCCTCTCTCTGTCTCTCTCTGTCTCTTTTGCAATTTAACTGTGTGTCTCAGGTGGCTGCAGTGTTTGGAACAATAGTTGACTAGACTATTTAAATACTATTGCAAATAGTTGAGCTTAAACACTATTTAAAATAGTTTTCCAATAGCCAATAGTTCTCTTTAAATAGTATTTAAATACTATTTAATTTTTCAATGTCAAAATGAAAACTGTATTATCATTTATCACTGGCGAATGTTATAATCTAAAAGCACTGTCACTAGTTATCTGCACGATCACATTGATCAGTAATACAGTCACCTGTTACTAGGCTGTTAGGTTATTCACCAAAAGTCTTGATTAATCTTGAGGAGCAGCAGTTTCTCAAATGTTTTGTCACTTAAGCGATTTCTATGCTTTGAGATGATAACATAATACAACTATTTAAAATCAAGTATTTATAAATAGTGCTAAACTATTTATAAATACTATTTAAATAGGTGGCTAACTATTTAAAATAGTCAAAAATAGTTCAAAACTATGAAATAGTATTTAAATAGCATGACTATTTCAATAGTCACAACACTGACTGTAGGAAACTTAGCATGAAACAAATTAGCATGATTTAAAGTGACTTAGGAGGAGGCATTACTGCCTCTGTGAAAACCACGAGGGCGCTAATGGCGCTGGCTTGATCCCGCTCCGTCAGACTGCCGCTCGCGTCTTTTTTTCTGCAAAAAAGCAGAAGGTTTTGCATAGGGTTTAGGGTTAGGGGGTTAGGGTTATGGTTAGGGTTAGGGTTAAATAACCCTAACCTTAACCCTGACCCTAACCCTAACTCTAACCCTAACCCTAAACCTAACCCATAAAGTTGTCTTTGCTTTAGAAATATTCACATTAAGAGCGTCACGCGGTTCATAAATATTCATATAACCTTCTGCTTTTTTGCAGAAAAAAAGACGCCTGCCGCTCCAGCGCGTAACCCGCCCTGCCATCTTCCGCCCCCAGACAGGCAAATTCATTTAGCTAAAGAAATAAGCTACTCGTCTCCTTAAAAACAAGCCGAACTCTTCTACTAAACCAACAACAGGAAAACAGACAACCTGGACTTAAATATCAACGACTACAATTGCCAACATTACATGAATCTCAATAGAAGTTTAATCTCACATAAAATTATAATTAGAACAGGGCAAGAACACTGGGTATAGCTGTGCACAGCTATACATCCGATTAAATCATCATGAATTTCGCTAAACAATAAACTAATTTATTATAAGCAAATGAAAAATCGCCATCAAAATGACGCAAGAACACCGTTTGAACAACAGAAGATGCCAATTGCTGAAATTTCTGGGGTTTAAATGAACTGGATTTACGCCTGATTGAGAAACGCGGTTGCATTCTAGCTACGGCTGAAATCTGTGTAAAGAGGCATACAGTAATAATTACGTCACGAATAGCTTTTGTTGTAACTTGTAATTGTGTATTCGTTTGGTGATTACAATTTACAACTGACGGTGAAGATTGGTTTCCGAATAATCATTTCCTGCAATCTGAGCAGAATTCCGCATTCGCTGTTTTACGATCTGGTCATGGAGCCGCCGGCGGCCATCCAAGGGCCAAGGCATGAATAAGTTGGCAGCAGATTAGCTAAGCTGCGAAGGTAAAGCGCGGGTCTAGAGAAAACAATAGCCAGGTACTGTAGATTAATGGCGTAAGTCACCTCTGTCAGATGCGTCGCCGATTGTCTTGTAAACGGAGATCAGCGCCGGACCCTTTACGCTCGTTCGATCATATTTACCGGTCTTTTCACTGCCTTTCCATTGTGTCCAAGCGTTCCCGTTTAACATGTTGACTGACTTCTATAGCGCCCATTTATCCTCTTCGCTTAATGCCTTTCTGTTTCCGTATTCTTGTTGAAATTGCATTTTACGCCTGACTGCGTCAGAGGCGGAAGAAGACGCGGAGTTGCATCGCATCTGCTGCGCTCCGCTGAGCAAAACAATTTCGCAAAAGCAGAACACCTGCCGTGCCTTGGAGAGAAAGTCAGCGGATTTCCAGTCGCTGCTCACTGACTTACTTGTCCACTATTTACATGTAAATAACAATGGGTAAATGGATAAATATATATTATATATATATATATATATATATATATATATATATATATATAGAGAGAGAGAGAGAGAGAGAGAGAGAGAGAGAGAGAGAGAGAGAGAGGACAGAGAGAGACAGAGAGAGAGAGAAAGAGAGAGAGAGACAGAGACAGAGAGACAGAGAGACAGACAGTAGCAGATGGTGATTATCTATAGAACGCTCGCTGTGCATTATAAATCGAAGCTCTATAGCGGCCGTTGTAAATGCACGGGAGGGAGCGACGGCGTATATATTAGATACGTTCTGATATGGAATAATCGGAGTCGACATTGGATTACTTTGATAAACCAGAAACACGGAAATAACAGAAACACAGACGACGGAAAAACGGCGACATGTAGACAGCGATTCAATTAAGATAGAAGGCTTCTATCTTGTCAGGCGGACAGAGTGACGGAGATGACAGATGGAAAATATGTCTGCAGTAATTTATCTGCTTTTCTCATTGAATCTCTAGCGTCGGAGCAAAAAGTAGGTCTATTCGACTGTTTTAGGATTTTTTTCGATGGTAGACCTATTAGTTGGACGGCGGAGGAGGAAGCTAATAGGCCATCTGTCGAGACGTTTTCTGCAGTATATGCGCTGTGAGGGGATAGAGAGAGAGAGAGAGAGAGAGAGAGAGAGAGAGAGAGAGAGAGAGAGAGAGAGAGAGAGAGAGAGAGAGAGAGAGAGAGAGAGAGAGAGAGAGAGAGAGTCCAGTCGTTTTGCATTTGTGAATTTCGTTTAGATTTACTGACTTGTCTGTTTAATAAAAATTCACTGATTAAGACGCAGGACGGCCATTGGCTCTCGAAGTAGGTCGACCTGAACCTTGAGGTCAAAGGCCAATGTGCCAAAGGGCAAATGTCCTTCTGTCTCTGTATTTGTACCTGTGTCTGTCTGTCTGCCTGTCTGTCTGTCTGTCTGTCTGTCTGTCTGTCTGTCTCTCTCTCTCTCTATCTTTTTATCAATTTAGTGAAATAATGTTGCATCATGCAACTTTTGCAGTTTTCTCTTTTTCACTTTCTCACTCCTTTTCCTCCGTTGAATCCCTACTTTTTCAACTAACCATCATCATCATAATCATAATCATCATCATCATCAACGACTTCAACAACAGCAACAACAACAACAACATCGTCATCATCGTTGTAGTCTTCTTCTTTTTCATCTTTCTCGATTTAGTTATCCTCTTCTGTCCTTTTCTTCTTGTTTCTTTTCTTTCTGCAATTTGTCATCCCACTCTCTTGTCCGTCGTCGTAGTAGTTACCCTGATGTCTGCCAGTCGACGACTGCCGACTGCTCGGCAATTACATCAGGGAGAGAAATTCATTAGAAAAGCTGACGAATTCAGAGTTCCCGTGGAATTCAACGGCCGCTGTTGCTGCTGCTGCTTGTTTATCTCCTCCTCCTCCTCCTCCTCCTCCTCCTCCTCCTCCCCACCGTGTCTTTCCCGTCTCAGCAGCAGCAGCAGCAGCAGCTCATCGCAATGCAAGGAGGACGAGATCTTTTACCTTCGGCGCTGTTAAATTGATAAAACTCCGGTGGTCTTCAGTCGCTTCTCTTTTGCAAACGACGAAGAGGACGACATTCGAAGCGAATCCATTTGACCGACCGACATCAGTCGGCGCCGCTGGTCTTCTATCTTCTTCTTCTTCTTCTTCTTTCTTGTCCTTTCTCTGTTCCTCCATCCATCTCTCTCTCTCTCTCTTCTCTCTCTCTCTCTCTCTCTCTCTCTCTCTCTCTCTCTCTCTTCTTACTCTGCATGCCTATCTCTCTGTCCGTCCTTCTATCCGTCCGTCAGTCGTTCCATCTGCCTGTCTGTCTGTCTGTCTGTCTGCCTGTCTGTCTGTCTGTCTGTCTGACTGCCTGACTGCCTGTCAGTGGCTAACGTCCGTCCTTCTGATCCGTCCGTCAGTTAACCTAGGTTAGGGTTCCATCTGCCTAGTCTGTCTGTCTTTTTTTTTTTTTTTTTCTGTCAGGGGTAAAAGGAGGCTGATGACCCTTTTTTTTTTTTTTTTTTTTGCTCTCAGCCCTTTGGGACTTTGTCCCATGACAAAGATGCCCCTCGGGCCCCCAAAAGTCACGCTACGCCACTGCTGCCTGTCTGTCTTGCAGATCATTTTTGACCGTTCTAGAAAATATGTAGGCAGGGGCGCAGGGCACCTGAGAGTTATGACAAATGAGATATTAAATTATGACAGGTATAGTAAAGTATCTTCTCTGTCATAGAGAGAAAATTTAGTCTAAGACGACAAAAGATAATTTCTTGGAGTTAATCGTTGCTAGAAAATATCCGAAGTGCATCGAATCAAAAGACATTGATTCAACCACCGCCTCAGTCGATTGTCATGCATCGACGCGCAATTATTGTCTTAATTAATGATTAGAAATTGTCGGACCTCGCATATCATGGGACTCAATACCCATTAAACCAGCTAAACTACCGAAACTAAATGAATTTAAACGAAAATTAAAGAAATTAATTCTACATAAAGCTACTGAACAAGTAGATAATTAATTAACCATATAAAACGAATTAGGAAATTCACTCTACTCTCATGTATCGATTCCTGTAACTTTAACCTAGTATATCTATAACCTTACCCTCTGGTCAACCATCTTTTACTGCATATCTAATACTTTATGATACCGTTCTGCGGGAACTACGTTACCTTTGGTATCTATTTAATTGCTCACTTACGTTCTATTATATTAATTATCAGACACATTCATTATACACTTTGATTAAACTGACACAATGTGTTGATAGTGATTAGTATTTCATTGTAATTATGGAAAATATATCTGTTAAGTCTAGACACTCTTGGATCTGCATAATAATTGTTATAGTATAAATAGTTAGGAAAGATTCCACCTTTTGTTCATTCTTAAATTCCATCCTGAAGCAATCTTGATATATGTAATTCTTGTGAATGTTATCTATAGTTATCTGAAAATTGTCTCTTATCCATGTATGCCTAATATATTTTCAATGAAATTTTGCTGCTTATGATTTAATGAATATAGAATATCTTGTTTGTGTTTTTTTTCATATTCATGTTCATTTTTTGTGTTTGTGTTTGAGATTGTAATAAACTGTTTCTTTCTTTAAAAAAATTGATGAGACGTCACTCCCTATATACGGTGTCGACACAATGCAGTGTTCTGCAGTGATCGCCCGGCGTCCAACTCTCTTTGAGTCTTCTTATTCACAGATTTCGTCTTGTATTTGTCTCTCACTCCGACCCATCCATCGACCTCTCCCCCTCCATTGAGATAGATGCCTCATAAGTGTCTGTGGCGATATCTCTGTCCAGGAAGATACAGAGACACGTTGATGTGGCTGTTTTGTGGTCTTGTCTCTATACCGGTGACAGCAATCTGTTCAGACATCAATTCTGAATTTTTAAAAACCTAAATAGATTATTAGAATTTCTCCGTAGATTTATTATTTAAATTCACGAAACAGCAGAGGGCGTAGCGAGGTATCCGGCGCCCGGGGGCAAAGTCTACCGTTGGCGCCCTCAATACTGCTGACGAGCAAAAAAACGGTCCTCGCACATGTTTCTTCTTCTTTATTATACATTTCACTTACCCAAATACCCAATTTTGGCGCCCCCCCCACCTCGGCGCCCGGGGCATATGCCCCCTCTGCCCCTCGCTACGCCTCTGCGAAATAGATTCTTTTTATAGCCGAGACAATGTTATTCATTGCGTAGTGTTTGGTCGTAAGGCGACCACCAATGGTTCTTCTCTTGCCAGACATTATCCCCGTTCGCTCGCTATTAAACTGTTGTCATTGTGTAACACGGAATTTCAACATCTGAATGAGTGGTTAAATCCGCTGTTGAGGCTTTTAGAATATTCTAGTTGACATTTTGCAAATGGAACTTTTGATGCGAAAATACATCAAGGTGCGTTTAAGTTTCCTTCTTCTTCCTTTTTATATAGGCGCCCTGTATCACAACGTTGGAGACCATGGACCTCCACGCCTCTCTGTCATAAATGCAGATTGCATTAGCTCTCCACTGCTGATATTATATCTTTCATATCACACAGCAAGCTTTCGATGAAAGTAATTCTTTGCTTCCCTCTTGATCTTTTCCCCTCCACCTTTCCAGCTGTAACTAGGTTTTCCGGGCCTTTTTCCCTCAGTTTTTGTCCGACGAATTCGAGTTCCTTTTCCTTTTCCTTATACTTTCGTTGTGTATTTTCCCTTATCAGGATTTCTTGGTTAGTTTTTTTCTCTGTCCGTGGTATCTTTAAAATCCTCTTTAGGATCCACATTTCTACCGCTTCCAATTTGTTCTTCATTAGTTTAGAGATGGTCGTCCATGTATAGGCTCCGTATAACAGGACTTGGAGACGTATATATATATATATATATATATATATATATATACATGTCTCCAAGACTCGTATTTTAGTGTGCATTGAGCCTGTTCGTTAATATGCAAAATCTGATTTGGCATGCATGGCTATTCTTGTCGTGATATCTTTGTCACTTTTTCATCGCTAGTGGATCAGGGATCCAACTTCCGAGGCACTCGAATGTATTTACTTGATGTATCAGTCGACTGTTGGTTGTTGTTTAACTGTCTTACCTCTGACCTCCGACATCCTAACTCTGACCTCCGACCTCTGTCAGCACTAAGAGCGTGTTTCGAGAGCGTCGATAGTTCGTTAAGTTTGCGAGTAAAATCCAAGCAACAAACACTATACGAGTCTTTCATCTTCACCCACAACACAGTCTCCCTTTCTTCTATACATCTTCTACATGTCTTCTACACCGCCAACAACAGAGAGAGAGAGAGAGAGAGAGAGAGAGAGAGAGAGAGAGACAGACAGACAGACAGACAGAGACAGAGACAGAGACAGAGACAGAGACAGAGACAGAGTCAGACAGAGAAAGAGAGAGAGAGAGAGAGAGAGAGACAGACAGAGACAGACAGAGCAAAGAGAGAGAAAGAGAGAGAAAGAGAGAGATGCAGAAACAGAGACAGAAACAGAAACAGGTAGACAGACAACAGACAGAGAAAGAGAGAAAGAGAGAAAGAGAGAAAGAAAGAGAAAGTGGAGAGTGAATACGGATGATATCGTGTAACGGCGTCTATTGAGCGAATGGATTTCGTTTAGAATTACGATTAGCATGCTGTCTGTCTCTTCGCCTGCATTTACTCTGGCGCCAGAGCAAGTGGCAGAAAAGAGAGAAACGAAGGACATCGACCGGTGTCGTCCATCGCTGTTGCTGCTGGTGTTGTTGCTCGTTCTTCTCTTCTGTGCAACGTGAATAAAGGTAACGCTAGAGGTAACGGTAGATCCCGTACTCGAGTCCGAGCGTTGGGTTACGGCGCTTATCTCCGGTCTGGGCAATCAGCGACGTAGGCGGTATAAGCTATTAATCTGAGGTAGGTTTCCATTACTTTCCCCAGACCCACGTTTTACCTGGCAGCTTAAGGGGCCATCCATATAGTACGTACGCACTGAGGGGAGAGGGGTGGTTTGATTTATGAAATAATGCCTACGGATAAGTAGGGGGAGGGGAGAGGGATTTCGACTGAATGAGTACGTACTACAAGCGATGAATAAATAGCCAAACGATGCATTTGCAGATTAGAAGCCAATGCTGAGAATTTACGATCTGTTTGTTATTCTCTGTTCAGCCATTAATTCTGGCGATTAACAAAGTGATGACGGAGTTCATCATCACTCTTAGAAACAACAATAATGCAAAAGACTGCAGGCCAATTAACACACGCGAAAGAAGGCACGTGATGATGATGATGATGATGATGATGATGATGATGATGACGACGACGACGACGATGGTGGTGGTGGTGGTGTTGATTATGATGATGATGATGATGTTGATGATGATGATGATGATGATGATGATGATGATGATGATGATGATGATGATGATGTAGTGGTGACGGTGGTGGTGGTGGTGGTGACGGTGGTGGTGGTGACGGTGGTGGTGGTGATGATTATGATTTGTATTGGTCATGAGTAATCTATTGATATTTTCCTGGGCTTTTGATTGGCTAATAGCGTAACGCAGTTAGGGTTAGCATTGTTTCGATTGTCTGATGACACTGGACCGCATTCTATGCGCATCGATAATCATGCTTTGCGGAATACTTGAATAAGTGATGATAACGACGACGACGACGACGACGACGACGACGATAAAAGGCAATGATTAACGTTCACCGAAGGTACTTTGATGACCGCACCAAAGTTTAATGGCGGTGCTTTGGACTGTGGTCTCCTCTGCAACTGATCTGGTCTCTCTCTTGTGCTGAATTTCGACGGACATTGATGATGACGACGACGACGACGACGACGACGCGCTGTACTCTATTAAATGCTTTACTTTGTTGCTCTGACATTTCGCAAATGTCCGCCGATCTCTTGGTCAAGGTACAACTCCATTCGGGGATATGTTACCAAGATAAATCCCCGTACGACTCAATTGCGTTGTCCCCGGGCAGTAGGTGGATGGACCGTAGGATAAAAGGGAGCCACGTCTATTGGAAAGACGGCGAACGACAGTATAGAGGACTCTGTTTACAATTCGTGTGTTGATGTGCGTTTTATAAGCTGCGTTTTCGATTGCAAAGAAGTGCCACAAGCTTAGAAAGTTTCAGTCAGACGATGGATGCTGTTTCGGCAAGTTATTATTTTGCGAAGACATTTTAAAATGTCGCACAACGATTCGAGTTGACGCGAGATCTAGCAGTCAATCGGTCGATGACCTACTGACCTGGAAGCTGATAGGTTGAACGGCAAATATATCCGACTAAATTATTCGCTCGGATATATCCCTGCAGGTGGCATTTTCTGTCCCAAACAAATATTTTGCTGATAAGTGGAACACACGTCGCTTAATTAACCCCTTACATTGAATTACAGTTAAATACACGGTTAAGGGGTTAATAATTAATGCCAGCTAATCATTCCCTCGGATATTATGCGGGTAACTACTTAAGGAATATATCATGGACTATGGATATATCCTCGTAACATATCCCCTAATGGAGCGGTACCTTAACGGCAGCGGAGGGGGTCAGATGGGCTTAGCCTGCCCCCGCTGTTTGGGCCCTGACCATAGAATTAAGCAAATCATGCCCCCGCTGGTGGCGGCGGAGAGATTTTTTGTGAGGGAGCATTTCTCTTGAAACCAGGCGCCTCCGTTGTGTTTAGAACCGGTGAACTAATAAGTTGTTATGCAGAAATGATCTCAGAATCCACTTCAGAAGATGGTAAAGTGTTAATATTCCTGGAGACGAGTGAAAAAATACCCGATGTTTATCGAGGTCGGGTGACAGGAGATGGTAATCAATGTCTAAGGTTACAGGCAGACGACAGTTTTCTAGCTCGGCAATTATACTCTTCGAGACAGGAAAGCTATTGACGTCTCCTCAAAACAAACAAGTGGTCGCCGCATTTTTAAGTCAAGAGAGCTGCAGACAGAAATCTCGAGTCGAAGCAAATGCGCTGAAAGTAGAGCTGCGAAACGATTAGTTTTTTTAAAAATCGCGTTAATCGTGCTAATAATAATTTTTATCGGGACTAAGTACCGGTGCATTTTTTGTATTTAAAATTTCGTTTGAATCGGTGCAGGGTAAGGGTAAGGGTAAGGCATGGACTAGGATTAGTGCTGCGGTCGAGTAATAAAGGGGGATGTCCATTAATTTCGTCAACAATTTTGGTCAATTTTTGACCCTTTCCCCTTTGTCAACAACTGTCAAACTTTCGGTGATATCCTATAATTATGTCAAAGAGTTTTGACCCCTAGATCAATGACGGGTCCCCTAAATAGTTTAGAAAGTTATTATTTTGCGGTGATGAGACATTTCCCCTTCTCTGCTCATCAAGTGTCAAAATGTGGTGATGATGACCATTTTTTAGCTTGTCTGCCCTGTCATGCTTATCTCCGTTGCAATGAATAGTAGTCCATTAAATTTCCTATTTTTTGATTATTTGTAGAAAATAAAATTTTGACGCCAACTTCTTTTGACCTTCCCTCCCCCTGTCAACAACTGTCACACTTTTTCGAACCCCTCCCCTATTTTGTTGACGTAATTAATGGACAGTCCCAAACAGAGAACTGTGGCAGATAATTGCAAAAGTTGAAAAGCGCTCAAAAGTTGAGAATTGCGAACTAGACCCAGGTACTACCGTACTAAAGGTAGAAAACTTCATAAAATGAAAGCGTTACTGTCAGTTTTCTTAAAAATTAGATCTCCAGTATTTAAATCTGCCAAAGGCTGATGTGTCTGGTTCATCAGCATTGACAGAAGTCATTAGATTTACTAGTTTTAAACAGTCGACAGAATTATATCAACACCAGCATAGAATATCAGGAATTTAATTTATTTTAAAGTGGAAATTTAGAGTCACAAACCGAAAAGTAAGTTTTCAATTGTTGAACGATAAAGTAAACGCTCAAACATCATTTGTTTAACGTTGTTGACTGTTTTACTAATGACAATAATAATTATTATTATTGCAACCGTTTCATTGAACAGCAAAGCCAATGGTTTAGACCTAATTGCAATTTGTTAAAACAGTGATCATTTTATTATTGGTCAAACTAAATTTTTGTTAAAATTTCTAGCTGTGTTAATTTATTTTAATTGCAAGCAATTATTTAGGAGGCAAATTAGAAGAATAATTGTTAATTAATTAAAGGAAGATAACACTGGTCAACAAATTTTATGCAAGTTTTTGTTTCCTCTACAAATTTTGGTGAAACTAATAGATTTTGACTTGCTGAACACAAATATGTAATTAGAATTTCTGTATCACGTAAGGTTTTTAAGAAATCGACAATTTAGCATTTAGTATTGTAACGTATTCTGCAACATAATCCTACAGAAGGATCTAGGCAATAATGACAAGACATGAGAAAATTAGAAATGTTTTGCTGTAGATTTTCATTTGTAGTCACTGTCCTGTGCTTCGCGTATCAGTGACCAACAGTAGTCTCCGAGCATAGACGGACTCCACTTTCCCTGGTAGCGTTTCTCGATGCTGGCAATGTATTTGTGAAATCTTTCACCATGTTCATCACTGACGGCGCCGAGATTGTCCGGGAAGAAGTCCAAGTGAGAATGAAGGAAGTGTATCTTCAGTGACATGTTGCATTTCATTGCCTTGTAAGCTTGTAGCAGATTTCCAACTTGTTCAACATAGTTTGGCGCCTTGTAGTTGCCCAGAAAGTTAGCAACAACATCCCTGAAGGCTGTCCAGGCAACATGCTGGATGTCGATGGCTCAAACTCTGGGTCTTCCGTAGCTGAATCATCAACTATCTGCAGCATTTCATCTGTCTCTGCATGCTCGTCCTCGTCCTCCAGTGTCCAAAACTCGGGAGGGGGTTTGGAACAGGAAGACTCTCGTCGTGTGGAACTGGTCTCATTGCCGAGGCAAGGTTAGGATACTCAATAGACTTTCTATTCTTTGAAGAAAATCCTGTAACATTCGTCATGCAGAAATAGCAATCCGTTACATGATTATTCTGCTCCCTCCATATCATCCATATCATTGGTATGGCGAATGGCATGGATGGACGCTTACCTGCAAGCCAAGCTCGCAGACTGGTAGCACAAGATGAACAACATATATGAGGTGCCCATACTTTGTCCTGGTCGCCAATTTTGCATCCAAAGTATAACTCATATCCTTTCTTTATGATTGCTGTCATACTCCGCTTCTGTGATTTCAACGTAAACTCTCCACAGATGTAGCAGAACGTGTCACTGCTATTGCGACATCGACGTGACATTTCAGAAACTTTAATTAAATTAGTTAATAAATTCAATTCACATCCTTTAACTAAACAGTTATATCTCATCAAATAGAAAGACTGCAGCTGCTTCTTAGTGCTGCTTGGTATTTATATAGGACTGCGTAACCATAGCAACAATACATGCTAGGCATGTAGTCTTGAAGACAGGTTTGGGCGCGTCTGGGCATGTCTGGATATGCCTAATTATACTAATTTTCAAAATCCATGTAGTTAAGTGAGCCAGCAGTGCATATTACATCTGTTATGGTGGTCATATAAGATTCTTGCCTAACCTGAATACCCATAACTCAGATAACTCTCGAAAACCACGTTGTTAAAATTCTTATAATTTTAAAATTTATAATCAGCTTTTTCTCAAAAAACTTACGTGATAGGAAAATTTCAAAATTATTCCTGTAATCAGCATGACAAAATCTACCTGGAACACCAGAAATTGCACAGGAAACAAAAACCTTGTTGACCAGTGTAATCAAATGAGGGCAAATTAGCCAATACATCTTTGGAGCGAATTTGTATCAAGGAGTGTGTACATGGAAATTTGTGTTGCGATCTGCTTTGAATCCGATTACGAGACTAGTTCCCTTAGGTCTAATCGTGCAAGTCTCCGTCTCCAGCCCCTCTGCCTCCTCTGCCCCTCTCTTCTCCCTGTTTCTGATCGATGAGATCTCCGCTTAGTGGTTGGCGACTGTCGTTTTCGAAGCGCAATACGATTTCAACACAGCAGCTAGGGGCGTAGCGACGGCGGTAGATGATCGTTATGTTTAAATATATTAAATTTATATATATTATATATAATTATATTATATATAACAATAGGCCTATATGCCCCCAGATTTATACGCCTCATCAATCAAATTCCTGGCTACGCCCCTGGAGCCCACGAAAACGTGTCTTTTGCTTCGCTCGGAGTGGATGGAGATCGAGGGTAAGCTTCAAACACACACACACAGGTCTTGCATCGGGTCACGATGCGCTACAGGAGCTTTGATCTTTACAATCCGTCAGAAATTGGTTCTCACACAGAGCAGATCCTACTGAACCACTTTAAACCTCCTTATTATTAGTAGTATTTATTATTATTATTATTATTATTATTATTATTATTATTATTTATTCGCTGCCTTTGACAGCAGTCGCTTCACGACAATCCCCGCGGAGAAGGATCGCTCATCAGACGAAGATCCGATCAAACAAAGGGCGTGAAAACAGATCGTTCGGCGGAGAACGATGGACGCTGTCCGGACATTGGATGGATGGATCAGCATCGATTTCAACAGGAGTGTCGGTTAACTGGAAACCCCTGGAAACCCCTGGATGGATGGCAACACAACGAGGAACACATTCTCACGGTAGCGCGAAAACACGATAGATGTGCATCGAAGAGTTTCAGAAAACAGAGAGAGAGAGAGAGAGAGAGAGAGAGAGAGAGAGAGAGACAGGCAGACAGACAGAGACAGAGGCACGACGAGAATAGATAGACAGACAGACAGAGGGACTGTGAGAGAGGCAGAGGCAGAGGATAGAGAGATAGAGGCAGAGAGACAAAGAGAGAGGGGGACAGAGACAGACAGGCAGAGACAGACAATGACAAGACAGAGACATGTGAGTTTGGACCTAAAACAGCAGAATTACGTATATAGAATTCCATGGCTGCTAAACGCGTGAGAATGTTTCCTGTAATTTGGATAACGGTCATTGTCTCTGTCTGTGTTGTTATTATAGTCCGTGAGAAGCAACACCATATAGGCCTATAGTGTATAGGTGTTTAGTTCTATGGACGCTGCTGAGGTTATCTCTGTAGAGAGGAGAGAAATGGGACACAATTTTCATTCACGACGGAAGGAGTTTGGGGTCTCCGAGGATCTCTCTATTCTCTCTATGTCTGCATATGCGGAGGATAGACCTTCCTTGGCCAGCGATGGACTCTCTGATTAAGAGATTCAGCGAGCATTCTATATGAATCGGTGTGACGTAATGAATAATTCATGTAGCGCTTTAGGACATGACTCAGAAGTATAGCGCCACGAAAGCGGGAAAGTGCCGAACGGATTTTAGATTTGCAGAAATAATTGTGGAGAATAAGGAAAAGGGAAATTGTCTCAACAGACATCATCACTGCGGGAAATATATACATATGCCGCATTCTCACAGCGTCCTATTAACAAGCGTCACCTTCTTCGTCGTCGTCTTCTTCTTCTTCTTCTTCTTCTTCTTTTCTTCTTCTTCTTCTTCTTTTTCTTCCTTCTCCTTTTTCTTCCTTTTCCTCTTTTATTTTCTTTCTTCCTCTTCCTCCTCTTTTTTCTTCTTTCTTCTTTCTTTCTTTCTTCTCTCTTTCTTCTTCTTCTTCTTCTTCTTCTTCTTCTTCTTCTTCTTCTTCTTCTTCTTCTTCTTCTTCTTCTTCTTCTTCCTTTGTATCTTCTTTATCTGCTTCCTCTTTTTCTGTTTCTAATTTTCGTCTTCTCTTTCTTTCCCCTCCTCTTCCTCTTCTTCTGTTTATGGTCCACTTAGTCCCGTCTTTTCGACTGAACTTCGTATTCGACGATTGGAGAGGGAAGTGGAGGGGAGGCGTTTGTCGTTTTCTTTGGCGCTGAAATGGAATTCAGAGGAAAGACCCCGAAGCAGTGTTTAATCTAGACTCCTGAACTCCGGGGAGGGGGGTAAACTGAAAAAGCCGGGGAACTGACAAAGCCGGGGAAAATTCTGCTGGGGCCGCTGTTAGTCCATGTAGTATTCCAAAATTTCCGGGGGAGAATTTAAAATTTCCAGGGGGGAAGGGCAATTTTGCCCCCGGAAACGGCCTAGATTAAACACTGCCCCGAAGCAGTCGGTCGTCGACTGCTGTCCTTGAAAGGCAAAGACGGCGTTTGGACACACCGCCATTTCTATGGGGCGCCATCGAAGGTAGCGCCTTCGATTCAATACAATGGAAAACTCAACTCGAATACCTTCACTCATATAACAGTCAGTGTGTGTGTGTGTGTGTGTGTGTGTGTGTGTGTCTCGAGTTCAGTCAAGATCAACATTCCGTCGAGATCTTAAGTAATTATTTGCATTTTCCATCTTCTCCAATCGAACCTTTAGTTCGCCTTCGAAGTCTCATTTCCTCCCAAAAGAGAAATTCACTCGGAGAGTTTTCCTCAGACAACCAAAAGCAACGACAAGAAATCAAAAAGTACGATACGAACGGGATTCAGTGAAGCAGTAATTGCTGCGAGATAATAATAATAATAATAATAATAATAATAATAATAATAATTAGAACTATAATTTTGAGAAACGTAAATTTGAAATAACTACTACTACTACTACTACTACTACTACTACTACTACTACTACTACTATAATAATAATAATAATAATAATAATAATAATAATAATAATAATTAGAACTATAATTTTGAGAAACGTAAATTTGCAAATACTACTACTACTACTACTACTACTACTACTACTACTACTACTACTACTACTACTACTACTACTACTACTACTAATAATAATAATAATAATAATAATAATAATAATAATAATAATAATAATAATAATAATAATAATAATAATAATAATAATAATAATAGCAATATGGTTTTAAGTGACTCAGTAGGGTCTCTTCTGTGTTAAACCTCAGTGTCGTATCAGAGGCTACAACCCTCTGTTGCAGCTTCTGTTTGTCGCAAGCACATCTGCCGTCTTTGAGTCTACGAAATACCCCCGCGGCCATTTAACCGACGAGGAGTAAGCTATACAGTACATTCGGTTCCATAGCAACTGACATGAACTTAGTCAGCGTTAGTCAGAGTCCGAACGACGCTTAGAGGAGAGACATAAAGTCAATTAAAACGGCTGCGAAGGAAACTGATCGGGGCGTTCAATTAATCACCCGAGACGTCGTTTATGGTATGATGCGTGGCTGGGGTGGGAGGGGTGGGGTAGGGGGTCGACCCGCAAACGATGTATTTCAATTAAAAGTATACTGGTGCTAATCGCAGCAGGCATACTGCGACTCACTGAGACGTGGAAAATATTGGAACGGAGAAGAAGATGGAAAACCTGGAAGCTTGTACATCGGGTGGGTATGGGTAAGTGATGAGTTATGTGCTTAGACGTCATGTTGGTAAATACGAGAAACAAGAAACTAAACGCAAAGGGCAGAGGGAAGGCGAGGCTGGCGTCCTGTGGTGAGTATTCCACGCAGAAAGAGAACGAAGGACCAAATAAACCAGAAAGAAATTGAGATGTGGACAAAAAAACAGCAAGAATTCTTTTATAAAACAGGAAAGAAGGAAGAGTAGACATGAACGAAATATAACTTATATAGACCTAAACACGAATAGAGAAGAAAAATACAGAAGCTGAAATTCAGTATACATCAAATTACTTGCGAACGAGCACACACACGCACACACACGCATATATATATATATATATATATATATATATATATATATGTGTGTGTGTGTGTAACCCACTGGGAGAAAAGGTACCATATGTGGGGTTCTTGAGTTACATATGCTGCATATATCGGGGTTATAATTATTATTAGCTCAGTCACAGCAAAGTTTTAGAGAAATATACCTTGCCATTTCAGAGATACCAGCATCCAAACATCATGCCTACCAAATTCAAAATTCTGAGAAATTGAGCATTTGTTATTGATGAAATTAAAGTGTTCAAAATTTTAAAACTATACAAGAGTTACGGATGAAATTTTATCTCTGTATTAATTGTCATATATGCAAACTATCTCTAAAGTTTCATCCGTAACTATTCATAATTTATCATTAGAAATTTAAATAAATATAATTACTAAAACTGGAACACAGTAATTGAAAAGGTACCATAGGTGGGCAGGACATAATAAAAGGGTTGTAATGTGCAATCTAAACAAGATATACGAGCAAACTGTAATAGAACACAACCAAACTTATCTGATCATATTAATCAAAGTGATTATAGATGTAACATATGTAACAGAATGATGAAAAACAAAGAACGAGAAACTAGTGTTGTAATTCATAAATAACAGCACAAAATATGATTAAACTTCACTTTTAAACAAAGAAATAAACAAAAATCGCCCGATATTGCAGATTTGTCAGCTGGTTCTAAGCTCACACGTATTAAAATTTTGTGAAAATTAGTAAGTAAGCTTAAACAGAGCGTCAAAGTCAGAAGCCCACTTATGGTACCTTTCCCTATCTCAGTTTTAAAGCAAATTCTTTACTAAATGATGCAGATTTGATTAAAAAGACATAATCATTTAATTGTCTACACATCATACTGTCTAAAATACCAAAAAAGTAATTTTTGAAAAATTCAAGTTTTCAAGATAAAAATGCAATTTCCCGCTAATCTGTGATCCCACTTATGGTACCTTTTCTCCCAGCGGGTCACATATAATTCTATTATATATATACATATGTAGGCTATGTATATATGTGTGTGTATAGGGCCTAATAGAATTAGGCCTAATTCCGCAGATTTTGAAGCCTTTTGCTGAAGTCTTAATATAGACGGTAATCCGATCACTTTAGGTTTCAAGTTATCTTCCAGCCTCTAATGACGTCAGATGATTCTGATGACACCCAATCGGCAGCTTCCCTCTCCACCAGACTCTCTGCTTCTTGGATCTGCGGAGGAGGAGGAGGAGGAGGAGGAGGAGGAGGGACCATAAGTAATTTCATAGGAGAACTTAATACAGCGCAGCAGCCAGAGATAATGCTGCTGCTGCTGCTGCTGCTGCTGCTGCTGCTGTTTAACCTTTTCCTATCCAATTAATTTTTCGCGTCATTTCAGTTGCTGTTCTAATTTGGCAGCGAAAAAGCGCGACATTTCCATCGTTGCAGTTGCTACAATAGCCTATATACAGTGTACTGTAACTACCGAATATACAGAGTATAGGGCCTATTAATTAAGGCAAAAACTGGTGAAGTGTGGTTATTACTGAAGGTTTCAAATTCGGTCTAACAAGTTTTTCCCCTGGAGAGATAATTGTTTAAATATTCACTTCTACGAAGTGTCTCATCTCTGCGCCTGGAATGGACATCTGAAATGGAAATGGATTGCATAATTCGCCGCCGTCGTCGTCGTCGTCGTCGTCGTCGTCGGTGTCTTTTCATTTCATGGAAATTCTGTCGACGAAAGATAAGCGAGTGATTGGTGGTCAAAAGAACGGCGGCAGAGAATGCAGCAATAATAATAATAATAATAATAATAATAATAATAATAATAATAATAATAATAATAATAAATAATAATAATAATAATAATAATAATAATAATAGTATTATTATTATTATTAAAGTAATAATAATAATAATTAATAATAATAATAACAATAATAATAATAATAATAATAATAATAATAATAATAATAATAATAATAATAATAATAATAATAATAATAATAATAATAATAATAATAATAATAATAATAATAATAATAATAATAATAATTAATAATTTACACATCTAATGTATTGTATTGAAGTATGGTGTCAATTTCTGAAGAGAAAAGTGTTCAACGACACGATTTCTATTGTTTAAGCATCAGTTGAAAAAGAGATCAACGCAGGGAAACAGAAATGATCAAATGACGTCATCTATAGTGGCGGCTCCACATCCACATATGGGGTCCGTGGAGGTCCGTGCCCCTATTGAACGCCTTGTCCCCCAGTGCCCCCATGTTGGGACCCTATACTTACTGCTATACATACATATCAACAAACGGTTGGTCCCCATGCTTAGAAGTTTCCGCCCCAACGGCCTCTCTCCCCACTTGCCAAATCCTGGAGCCGCCACTGAAGGGCGTCAGAGAGAGACTAAGCTACGAAGAAAGGCTAAAACGTTTTGGATTAACGACTTTGAGAAAAAGGAGAACGAGAGGAGATTCAGTTAGGACTCATCATAAAATAAAAAGTGGAAACACCAGCTGCATGGACGCAACATTATTGGACCCGACGTCTGACTTAAAACTGTCTAAGAAACGGGTTTGGAGTCACAAACAGCATTCTGAGGGCTACAGTTGGTCTATGGTGGTCAACATAAGGAATGAATAGGATGGAACGATATATTATAGCTATGACTTCCAGTGTTAAAATGCTTTTAAAAGAATTCTACCTAAGTACTATTGGATAATAAACTGGTCACGTATAGCTATTCTTCTTCTTTTTCTTCTTCTTCTTCTTCTTCTTCTTTTTCTTCTTCTTCTTTTTCTTCTTCTTCTTCTTCTTTTTCTTCTTCTTCTTTTTCTTCTTCTTCTTCTTTTTCTGTTTCTTGTTCTTGTCCTTCTTCTTCTTCTTCTTCTTCTTCTTCTTCTTCTTCTTCTTCTTCTTCTTCTTCTTCTTCTTCTTCTTCTTCTTCTTCTTCTTCTCCTCCTCCTCCTCAGGTGCCATGCATTGCTGCGTCGGCGACCATGGCCTTCCACTTTTCGCGGTCTCTAGTGCTCCTCAAGAGATCGATTATTTTCTATCCCCATTTCCTCTCTCATTCTGTCTGTCTATTTTGGTCTTTGTTTTCCTCTTGATCTTTTGTAGAGCTATTAGACTGTAGATAAAATATAGTGGAAGTTAAACAGCAGCTGAATCAGGCATTTGTGACATTGTATATTGCAGAGTTTTGTTGTTATTTGTAGACTAAAAGACAAGAAGAAGACAAAGAAGAAGAATACAGGAACAAACCTATACTAGATGGCAAGAGGGCGAAGTATGAAAGTACTGTACACAGCAAGACTATAGGCCTACAGTACATGTATAATGGGAGTGAAACATAGTGGTCCAAATCCTATATTGAACCACTCGAAACCTTGTTATTATTTACATTATTATTGAATCTTGAATAAATCGACGATTTTTCAATGGAACCAAATACTCGTTTGATGTTAAACGCTTTCAGGTGTTTTGCTCTCAACGCCCTTTTAGAATTACAGAAAGCGTCATGATCTGGACTCCATAACCCCTACCCTCTCCCTCTACGAAGAAGCACCTGCCCCCGTGTGCGTGTGTGTGGGAGGGGGTGGGGGAGAGACAGGTCGTCTTGATTCGAGTGATATTCGCTGTCTTTCGCGTTCATTGATTCTGCTTAGTTAAACGCGTCTATAAGTTCTGTCTCTGATCAGAGCATATATAAAGACGGTTCGTTCTGTGTTCCTATCCGCCGACTCTAAGATGCAAATAGCAGGCATTGGCAGCGGCAGTGCAGGCTGCTGGACCCTTGGTCTGGCTTACGTTCAGTGATGCCAGGGAAACAATAATTTATGCCGAATAGCAATACGTTGCTATATTCCGCGATATGCGAGTATATATAGCGTCTTCCTCAACCATTTTGAATTTATGTTTCGTTCTTTTTTTTTCTTCTTCTTCTTCTTCCTGTGCCTGTCTTTGTCTTTCTCTCTGTCTGCTTCATAGTCTCTGCTTATGTTGTCCCTATAGAGTACAAGACACAGTGATCGGACTGGCGCGGTAGGGGAGAGGGGGTTGACCTGTCCTGTTCGTCTCTCTCTCTCTCTCTCTCTCTCTCTCTCTCTCTCTCTCTCTCTCTCTCTTGTTGCGCTAGATAAGACTCTAGTGTCACACACGCATCTGGAATAACGATGAACGGATAAGGAAGATTTAACTCCCACTGAACCGAATCAACAGAGGAAATCTGCCAAAACAAAGTCCATCGGAAAAAAACTGACCGCAATTCGAACGGAATGTCGGGACATAAGAGCCAAGAACTTGGTTTATCGTCATTATACAGCGATAAATCCCCGTAAAACAGATAATAGCTATTTGACTGAACTGAGAAAGTTCTTAACGAAATTCACGAATTTTCGGAACAATTGGGGACGCTCGTTTAAAAGACGTCGACGCGATTTCCAGTTTAAAAACAAATAACTACACAGATGTTAAATATCAATTCGCAAAAATTTCTACTGAAATTCCTAACTCGGAATTTTTAACTCTCTTGCCCCAAATTTAAGCTACGCTAACTTTGCGTTAAACGAATGTATTGTCATAAAAGACTATTCTGGGGAGAATGCATCAGTTACGATTACCAGTATCATCAAGAATTTCACTTTTGTTGTAAATATTTTATCGAAATTTGACGTGTCTCTGGTCTATCATTTCCACAGTTTTGAAAAAAAACTCCAGTTGGATTTCGAATGAAGCGTCTCTCTCTCTCTCTCTCTCTCTCTCTCTCTCTCAATTGAATCCAAAACATTCGCTTCGATCGCTGAGATATACAGATAATTTTCCAATAAGAATTTTCTCGGAAGATAATTAATCTAACGGAATTTTTAGTCGAAACGATGTTAGTGAGGATTTTGTCGAAATTCCTAATGAATACGAATGGCCCTCCATCACATCGGCGCATTTGTAATTCGGACTTAAGCAACACGTCTCGTGACGAATATTCGATCGAAATTGAATCTTTATCTGCATAATCACTTCTTTTCCATCGCCCAGCGTCTGTCCGTTGTGTCCTGTTCTCTTTCGCTTCAGAATCAGGGACCGAGCTGACAAAACATCGACGCAGTCATCGACCTCTGTGGCAGCCGATGACTGACATCGAGTCCTGACGGCGCATATATCACAACAGGTGGTCTTCGTGTGATGTCGGTATTTGGCATGGGAAAAAGTGGGATGTGTATAGGGAGATTACGAAGGTTGTCAGATTTTGTGTCATTTTACCTGACGCAGCCAAATGAGCGCAGCAGACGATGATGAAAGTGAAACCGGACTCAATAATATTGAATGTAATGACGCGATGCATTTCGTGGGTGGGGGGTGGGGGTGGGGAGGGGTCATGGACTCAGTTGGCGACAGCGAGTCTTCTGTTGTTCCGGATGATCCAATCTTCATTATAATCTTGTTAGAACAACATGTGTTCTCTCTCTCTCTCTCTCTGTCTCTCTGTCTCTCTGTCTCTCTGTCTCTGTCTCTGTCTCTGTCTCTCTGTCTCTCTCTCTCTCTCTCTCTCTCTCTCTCTCTCTCTCTCTCTCTCTCTCTCTGTTGGGAGCAGAGAACAGGATGGACGGAAACGGACTGAGAACGAGAAAATACGCTGCAGAAAAAGCTAGTTCGTATTTCACGAGCGCTCAAGGAATTCACGGAAATTAGATTGAATCGCATTCACACGACGTTTGATTGAGAGTAGAGAGTGACACGGGGACAACTTATTATCCCCCAGCCCCACCTCGCATCTAAACAGTTCTCCCCGCCCCCACCCCATCCCTCGCATACTCATCCCATCATCGCAGCCTTTGTTCCCATCCCCTCTCTCCATTCGCGCACAGGCCCGTACGAAGTGGGGTGCAGGGAGTGCAGCTGCACCCCTGGAAAAAAAGTAGGGGTGCAGCGCCCCCTGGAAGATCTGCACCTCTTTGAGTATTTTACTCAAAAATATATAGGAAATTACATTTTTTGCTTGTCGACTCAAAAACATATAGGAAATGGTTTTTTTGGCTTGTCCGCCCAAAAATGTGACAACCAAACACCTCGCCTCGGAAAATCTGCACCCACTGCTAAAAATTCGTTCTGACGTGCCTGTTCGCGCACCATCCTTTTTCGTCCGCTCATCGTCCACCGCAGTAAGGCGTTATTAAGATACGCTAAAAAACACCAATAGTACATATTATTATACCATTACGCTTTCTCTTCTACATTATAATGTCATGTTTTCGACTGTTAAGTTGTAATATAATTGTTTTCGACTGTTAAATTAATTAAAGTTGAATAAGTCCATGAGCAAAAAGAGATTGATAACAGCACCAGCACTTATCTGAGTGCGACTGTCCTCCATTGGGCAACCATCTCGTAGTGTGGTCACACTTCGCCACTCACTCCGTTATCCTTCTGGAAAGATATTCACTCACTTTTACTTTCAATCGATTTATCGATGCAGCATTTTCCCATTTATAACCTTGAGCGTAATATATTACATCGTTTTCGCGTCTAAATTATGGTGCGATTCTTGAAATTCGTTAGTAATAATTCGGTGAAAGCGACATTTTTTGTACCTCGTCGCGGTCCGTTCGTTCGATTAGCCCTGCCATAGAACTTACCCCCCGTCACGTATAGAGTGGATCAGTTTGGGGAGCGGGGGAGTGGGGGAGGGATGGTGAGTAATCAGAGCCTACAATTACCATCCTGGTGTTTCCACGCTTTTCTCTTAATGTCCTTTCATCGAAGGAAGCGGATCACCTGATAACAGGTAACGAAAATACAGTCAACGATCAGGTATAGTCACGAAACCCCCTTCCCCACCCCACGAGGACATCCTTTCGAACGGCCGCTGATTGAAGGATGTCGCCCAATCAGCGGGTGACCCATTGGCAAAGTCTTTGCCGACCGAAGTCAAGATTTTCGCGTCTTCTTTCATTTCTTCAGTCTCTCGCGTGACTTTGAACGCGAAAGTCGATTGTCATTAATTCCATGCATGGACCCCTTCCCCCCCCCCATTTTCCTTCCCTTTCCCCTTATAGACCAAAGTCATGGCGGAGTCGCACGTCAGCTTTACTTGTGTCCCTTCTGTCGCAGTTTTTTTCGTCTTGCGTTTCGATGTGCAGTCGTTTCCCTGTAATAATCGGAAATTCTTGTCCGAGATTCGACTCTTTAATGAAACTGGAAAGTATAGCCTACTTCATCATCTGATATCCTGCTCCTGCGTCGTCGCCGCCGCCGCCGCCGCCGTCGTCGTCGTGATGTAACGCAGCAAAACACGACGCACGTCATGACGGGACATGACGGACGAGGGTGCCGCTTAATTAGTTCGCCGTTTGTCCGATGGGGGGGAGGTGAGGGGGTGGGGTGGGGCGGACACGGTTAATCTACAGTCCTGGCCTTCGTTTCGACTGATCGGTCGCCCGTTGACTTGTTATTCTGTTGACCTGGAAGAGGAGGAGGAAGAGGAGGAGGAGAAGGACGAGGAGGACGAGGAGGACGAGGAGGACGAGGAGGAGGAGGGGCGGGAAAACGCAGACGACAGAAGCCAGCGAATTTGTCGTCGCTCGTACAGCTGCAGAATCTGGAAACTACGGAAGCCCCAATTACGCCATTTCGTTTTCGCATCGTTTCGACGCGCAAAGAGTTCGATAGAAAAGTGTATCTGCGAATTTTACTCGTCTGTGCAAAAATGTACAAGTCGAAACTTCTTTTAAACGCATCTGTTACTTCAGGGGAAGTTTTCTGCAGATGTTTACAGGAGTCTAAACGCAATGTCCTCACTGGGCTTCCGTAGGAGATAGACTGCTGTCCTGAGATCGATTTGGGTTTCTCATGCACGAAACCCACTCGTTTTATGTCGATTTTTCGCAATTCTAGCATTATGTAGCGATGATATCTGTATTATTTTGCACCTACTTGTGTATCATTTGATCATGATTTTCAATTGTATACTGTATTGGTCTTCGTGTACTGTTTCGTCAGGTTTCGCGGAACCCAGATTTTACAAAATCGGATATCAGCAGAAATCGCGTGCTCTATTATTATTATTATTATTATTATTATTATTATTATTATTTGCAAATTGCTCGAAAACCAAAAAATGCAGAATTTAAGAAGATAAATTAAAGATTCAAGCTACAGTATCTATCTACTGCATGGAATTCGTAATCGGTGTTTCTGGGTAGTCCGACACCGTTGTTTTGGGCGGCGAATATATTATAGGCCTCTCTCTCTCTCTCTCTCTCTCTCTCTCTCTCTCTCTCTCTCTCTCTCTCTCTCTCTCTCTCTCTCTCTCTCTCTCTCCTCTCTAATGAAAACAATTAATTCTATGATCGATCATGACTATTAATGATCGTATTAAACCTCTGTCGATGGTAGAGATCTGTTAGCAAAAGACGAGAGAGAACGAAAGAAGATCCTGTTAGAGAGAAGAATTACATCAGGTCATTGCAGCACTGAACTACATCGAAATGCGAATAAATAAGGATTGACGAGGCGATGATCCCCAATGACAGTCCAGCTGCTCCCTCCCTCTGCCATATTAAGAAGATCTCGAATGACTCGAGATAACTCCGCGTTTGTTGAGCCAACTTCCCTCCTGACGCTGCGAAATGCAGTTATAGGAAGTTTCCTTTTAAAAAGAAATTACTTGTTTTCAGAATAGCATCACAGTTCTTCTTTAGGGTTACTGCGTCGTTCAAATAATTCTTTGATAGCATTAAGGTTAGAAACATTGAACTCACTGCATTATTATTATTATTATTATTATTATTATTATTATTATTATTATTATTATTATTATTATTATTATTATTATTATTATTATCATCATCATCATCATCATCATCATCATCATCATTATTATTATCATTATTATTATAACTAGTTACTACTACTGCCACTGCTGTTGCCGCTTAGATGATGATGATGATGATGATGATTAATATTATTATTATTATTATTATTATTATTATTATTATTATTATTATTATTATTATAACTACTACTGCCACTGCTGTTGCTGCTTAGATGATGATGATGATTATTATTATTATTATTACATGGTTGTTAACGTACATTAAGTCGTTCACTGAGTGAACAATCATGAGTGCGGGTGGGGTGGGGGGGAGGGGGTTGTGAGTCACGTGGCCTAAACAGTGTAGGCCAAACACTGCATGTCTTGCAGTGCATTTCCCATCAGAGTGACTTTGCGTCAATTAACTCTCTGTGGTAGAATGCATTTTCCCGAGCGAATAAGACGCACTCATAAAGCTGTTTAATGTTCGACAGCTGAAAATCGAGATTAACTTTGCACTGATGAGACTGTATTATGTCATGCGAACACAAACACACTTGCAAAGGCGTTGTTGTTCTTCTTCTTGCAGACCCGATATAGGCCTACAGGGTGGCGCAAAAAAATCGGACTAAAAATGCAAACCTAAATGTGACTAATCCGTTTTTGGCGCCACCCTGTATAATTTATGCAAACGGGTAGAGGGGGTCAGAGTTGCGATTTCTCCAGCTCAGCATCATGCATTGTCAGAATGTCTTGAATATTGATGGACCTATCAGCGGACAGCGGCTTCGATGACGAATTGTGACCATGCAGGAGCTTTGCTGCTGCTGTCAAATTGACGCGAAAATAAAAGAATTCGAATGATAAATGGAAGTGGAACGAACGCCTTTGCGAGACTCTGAAATCCCCGAGAAGAGTCGACGTGATTCTGTTGAACTGTTTTCTCGAAATGACGGTTTGGAACAAACTGAAGATCTACGAGTATGTGAAAGAAACGTAGATAAGATCTAAACGCCGCAAAGACAGTCGCAGTCGAGATTAAGGAGATAAGACGTATCGTTGTCCTTTGAAATGACGACCATAAAAAACGCTAAAACCTGGAAGAACTGGAACGAAAAAGAGAGTAAGACAAAAGGAGGAGGAGGAGAAGGCGATGGCATCAGGCACTCCACTCAACATCCCTTGTACAGTAAGCATGACAACTCAGGGCCAGAGTGTCTCACTCGTTCTCATATAAATGGTCTTGTCAAGCTTATAGTGGATCATTGCAAACAGAGAACGATGGCAAAAACTCAGGTATCCGTTGAGTGGAATTAGAAGTCCAGGGTTGGTTTGGGTTGGGTCAAGTGACCCTATTGCTTTCGTAGTTTGGATTGGATTGGATCTGAATCACAATGGGTTTTTTTTAAAAAATTTGACCCATGTCTGCTACGGCTATAGTGATAATAGGAGATTGCGACGCTGATGCTAAAAGCCGCTTAGGCTGCTTATATTTGGAGAACGGACATTCTCCCCTCGACATAATCCCCCCGGACATTATCTCCCCTGCTACACCCGATGAAATGACACCCCTGGACATTATCCACCCCTTAGCTTACTCAATGGGTTTCGACGAAATCCACTGGCGCTGTGATGAAAGAGAATTAGTGTCGCTATCACTGTTGAAATGTTCTCAATCGAAATCTTCTTTAAATTAAAATTGAAATCGTTTCTATTCGCTGGTCTTTAAAGGTTTCACCTATGCGTTCTAGTCAATGCTCCTCATGGTTTTCCTATAAAGCCGGCGCTTGAAAATGACTTTGGACACCTAATTCGTTTTTAGATTATTTTACTAATATAGGAGCCGACCATAAAAGTGACAGTTTAAACTGTTATCAAATGCTTGATTAAGCATAAAACTATACACGACCAGTTTTAATTTTTAAATTAAAATCTATGATATTGATTTACATTGTTCATTACTTCTTTGCCCAGAGGGGGAATATGTCCGAGGAATAATGTCCAGGTGTCCGGGGGATAATGTCCAGGTGGAGAATGTTCTACACTCCTTACTGTATATTTAATGCTGATGGAAAAGAAAAATACGGAAAACGAATTCATATGAAAAAAGTAATTTCAAATCATCTTCAGATTCAACAGTAATTTTTAAAAAGTATATAATAGCACAGCCTCAAGAGGACGCGCTGATGGGGGCGGGTCCCCTAATTGGGGTCCGTAAATGTCACGGTGTTTGTACAAAACAGATCAGAATAGTAGAAAGGGGATGAAGGGGTCATTCTGTCTTGCAGTTGGAATCGCATCTGTCCAATCAGAGTCTCCGGCCACCTATTTATTAGTAGTTCATCGGATGACTCTGACTGAATGTAGAATAGACTCAAATGTGGACAGAGGCGTAGCGAGGGGAGCAGGGGAACATGTGCCCCCGGGCGCCGAGGTGGAGGGGGGCGCCAAAATTGAGTATTTGGGTAAGTGAAATGCACAATAAAGAAGAAGAAACATGTGCAGCGACCTTCTTTTTGCTCGTCAGCAGTGTTGGGTGCGCCAACGGTAGACTTTGCCCCGGGCGCCGGATACCCTCGCTACGCCTCTGAATGTGGGAGTGACAGTTGAAACAGTAAACGGATTCAAAGGCTATCTCGATAAACTAGGTTATTGAATGCAGATGGTTACATCAGTGGTTTTCACACAGGCTTACTTAGCCTCCTAAACCACTTAAAATCACATTATTATTATTATTATTATTATTATTATTATTATTATTATTATTATTATTATTATTATTATTATTATTATTATTATTATTATTATTATTATTATTATTATTATTATTATTATTATTATTATTATTATTATTATTATTATTATTATTATTATTATTATTATTATTATTAGACTTCGTCTGCGTTGTATGTTAACGGATGCGTCGTCCATATGAAAAGAAATAATTGTAATCTTCCGAAGTAAAAGACACAGGTTTCGTCTTCGCCCCTTCTCTGTCTGTCTGTCTGTCTCTCTGTCTGTCTCTCTCTCTCTCTGTCTGTCTCTGTCTCTGTCTGTCTCTGTCTCTGTCTCTCTGTCTCTGTCTGTCTCTCTCTCTCTCTCTGCCTTACCAAGCGTCCATTTTCCATGCGCTGATTTGTTGGCGAATATTTCAGAGAAAAATGTTGTAATTTTTCTCTCGAAGTGGTCCGATGTTGTCACGCGTTCTGGTCGCAGACAGTGACGAAGGCGTGACAACCGGTGACGCAACATCTGTTGCAATGCGTGTCTTGAAACAACTGACGAAATGACACACAGCAGAATGATCATTACAGCTTAATCTCGCATCTGCTGCCTCCTTCTTCTTCTCCTCCTCCTTCTCCTCTTTTTCTTCTTCCTCTCTTCGTTCTCTGATACTTATCCTTGTCTCCGATTAATTATAATTATTATCTGAAAGCGCTTTTTAAAGGCGAAGTTTATTAATAAACAGTTCAGATCTTAAAGAGATGCTTTCTTCGCAATTTGCGAACAATTCTTCTTCTTCTTCTTCTTCTTCTTCTTCAGCAGCAGCAACGGGGGTCGGCAAACGTCTCTAAGTGTGTTTAAATTTGTTGATTTCTGGTCTAAAATGATGAAACATCATTTGTACGATACATGCATTGAAAGAGGGAAAAGAACCGACACACAACGGCTTAAAAATCCGAGAGAGAAAGAGACAGAGACAAACAGAGACAGACAGAGACAGACATAGACAAACAGAGACAGAGAGGAGGCGTTTCGTTTCTATGTCTATTTCCAGCGCAAAGAGCTTTTTAGTTTAAAAGCTTTCTCAAAATCTCCTCTGCGTCCAAAGAGCGCATTAATCGATGGTCGTTTCTTTTCTCAGCGGAGATGAAAATAGCTGCGTTTGTCTTTTCTCAGTTTGAAGCGAATTATTAAGAACACAGTTATTCTGTCATTCATACCAAACGTCGAACGCTGACAGAAGAAGTAGGAGGAGGAGGAGGAGGAGGAGAAGAGAAAGAAGAAGAAGAAGAAGAAGAAGAAGAAGAAGAAGAAGAAGAAGAAAAAAAAAAAAGAAGAAGAGAAGAAGAAAAAGAAGGAGAAGGGGAAGAAGAAGAAGTAGGAGGAGGAGAAGAAGAAGAAAAAGAAGAAGAAGAGGAGAAGAAGAAGAAGAAGAAGAAGGAAGAAGAAGAAGAAGAAGAAGAAGAAGAAGAAGAAGTAGTAGAAGGAGGAGAAGAATGGAAGAAGGAGGAGGAGAAGGAGATGAAAAACAAGAAGAGGAAGAACAACAACAAGGAGAGAGGAGGAAGAAGAAGAAGAAGAGGTGGAAGAAGAAGTCTGAAAGACAGGTGACATCAATTCTACTAAAAGGACGGGTCAAGTCTTTCTAGGAACCCCCTCCTCCTCCTCTTCCACCTCACCACCACCACCTCTGCCACCGCCAATTCCGGGCGATCAGCAGCAGCACCTTGACTGTCTACAGACTTAGAAGACGCTTGTCATCGATAAAGATTCTCGAAAGAGAAAAATCGAAGCGTTGAGGAGGGAGGAAGAGGAGGAGGAGAAGGAGGAGAGTTGAGTCCTGGAAAGACATCGACTCCACCGAAGACAAGGTCACAAAATCCTCTTTCCAATCCTCTTTTTGAAATAACCGATTGGTTAAGTGGACGACGAATGAACGAAAGAGGATTTTAGAGGAGATTCATGACAAGCTAAACGAGGGAAAAGCAGTTGATGTAATATACTTGGACTTTGCAAAAGCATTCGATAAAGTACCTCATTCAAGACTGGCAGTCAAGCTTCAGGCCAGTGGAATTAGAGGTAAAGTTCTTGGATGGATAAAAAATTGGCTTCAGAGCAGAAGACAGAAGGTAGGTATAAGAGGCAAGTATTCAGACTGGGCTGAGGTCATAAGTGGGGTGCCACAGGGTTCAGTGTTGGGACCTCTATTGTTTTTAATATACATCAATGAAATCTATGATGATATAATGTCAAAAATCTTAAAATTCGCTGATGACACAAAACTGTGTGGACAGAGTGATAGTGAAGCAGAAGCAAAAATTTTACAACAAGACCTTAATAGACTATCCCAGTGGTCGGCAGATTGGCAAATGCTTTTTAATACAGCTAAATGCTCGGTGATGCACATTGGGAAGAAGGGAACAGATCATGAATTTAAGTTATGTGGGAAGGGACTAAAAGTGACAAACGAGGAGAAAGATCTAGGGGTCATCATGCATAACAGCTTAAAGCCATCTAGGCAATGTGCAGAGGCAGCTAATAAGGCCAACAAAATTCTAGGTATGATCAAAAGAACGATAGTGAGCAGAGAGAAGGATGTAATAATAAGACTTTACAAGACATTGGTACGACCACATTTAGAGTATTGTGTTCAAGCATGGTGTCTATTCCTGAAGAACAGGGCCAAATTAAGGCGGAGGCTGAGGGGCTGTAGCCCCCGGCCCATTAGGAAAATAGGTCCACCGATTTTCGAGATAAACTTTTTTTGCTTGTCAGAGATTTTCAGTATAGACGACGACCTATTTTTTTCTCAGCCCCAGGCCCACTCGGACCTTAATCCGGCTCTGCTGAAGAAAGACATAGACACTTTAGAAAGAGTACAACGCAGAGCAGCAAAGATGATCAAATGATATCATAAACTAACCTATGAAGAAAGGCTAAAACACTGTTGACTGACAACCCTGGAAAAAAGAAGAGAGGGCATTTGATTGAGACATACAAAACACTAACCAGTGATGGGCAAACTAATTTTTTTAGTTAAACTTTAACTAAACTTTTTGCAATCAAGCAGTTTAACTTTTAAGTAACTAACTTTTCACTGTAGCAGTTTAACTTTAACTGATAACTAATTAAAAGCAGTTTAACCAACTTTTAACTTTGACATGAGCTACTGAGCTAGTAAAACTATGTTACAAGCTGCAACGAACACGATTTACGATTATAATTTTAAACAGCAGCTGTCACAATATCCACAAATTTTCGGCATATTAAATGAGGTTGTTTCAACGTTACAATGTTTCATTCATTGAGAATATACCGCAAAAACACAGACTGATCAAAGTTTTCATCTGACATAGAATCTGAATAACTGGTTTAACTAAAAAGTTAACTAAAAAATCAGTTTAACTAATGCCTTAACTAAACTTTTACCCAACTACTGGCAACCAGTTTAACTTTTGATGCAACTAAAAAGTAGTTTAACTAAAAGTTAACTAATTTTTAGTTAACTTTTGCCCATCACTGACACTAACAAAGTGGAAATGCCAAGAGAAAGGTTTTTACAATGAAGCAGTATGATCGAACCAGAGGACACAGCATGAAACTGTTCAAGAAACGGGTTGGGAGACATAAACAGCATTTTTTTAGTGCAAGAGTGGTGGACAGATGGAATGAACTGGATGAGAGGATTGTAACCAACTTTAAAATAAACCTCAGTAGTTTAGGATATTAGATTGGATTGGTTCTCACACAGGGCAGTCCCTACTGAACCACTTTAAACCTTGTTATATCATATTATATTACATTAAACAAAACAAATAGCAGAAAATATGTTTTAAAATTCGATCATTCAAATCTTTTTGTTGTCCTGTTCGTCGAAAGTTGAAATCGCGAATTTTACTCTCCGTTTGAATCGTCCCAGACACCCGGCAAATAATGCATTGCCATCGATATTTTGCGAAAGTTCTTCTTCTGTCTGTCTGTCTGTCTGTGTCTCTCTTTGTCTCTCTCTGCCTTTCTCTCAGTTTAGTCTGTCTGTCTGTGAGTAATCGTAAATCTGTAAATGGCTGTTTTTGTACATCTATCGCAGATACAATTGGTGCACGAGCAGCAGCAGCAGCAGCAGCCGTGAAAATGGCCCCTTCTTCCTTGATGCCTGACTTGAGTCTCCTGCAGCAGCACCCCTCCTCCTCCTCCTTCTCCTCCTCTTACTCCTCCTTTGGTCCGCCCTTGAACAGCTCATCAGAGGAAGACAACGTCTCCTCCTCCTCCTCCTCTCCGATCCAACGACCATCGGATGGACGACCGAATACATCGAAGGCGAAGATTTCACGCGTTTCAAAGAAATCGCCAAGTTCGTCATTCCTTCGATCTTCGGAGTGATCGCCGTCTTGGGCATCGTCGGAAACCTGCTCGTCATCATCGTCGTCGTCGCCAACAAACAGATGCAGAGCACGACCAACATACTTATCAACAGCCTCGCCGTGGCCGACCTTCTGTTCATCGTCGTCTGCGTCCCTCTGACCGCCGTCTCCTTCGTCGTCAGCTCCTGGCCTCTGGGCAGCTTCTTCTGCAGGATCTACGGCTACGTGATCTTCGTCACGGCGCACGCCAGCGTCTACACCCTGGTGCTCATGTCCCTCGACCGCTACCTGGCCGTCGTTCACCCCATCCGGTCGATGACGATCCGCTGCGAACGCAACACCTACCTGGCGATCGCCCTGACCTGGGTCGTCATCGGATCGGCCAACGTACCCGTGCTGCTCGAGTACGACGTCGTCGAGGTGCCCGACTGTCCCGGCGGCGGGTGTCTCATCTGCACGAACGCACGCATCGCCGGCGACGAAGGGCACGGTCGCGTCTTCTTCGGCCTCTTCTTCGCCTTCGCGTTCGCCGTTCCGTTGGCCGTCGTCACCTACCTGTACGGGGCGATGATACGGAAGCTGTTGTACGGCGGAATGGCACCGAGGTCGGGCAAGACGAAGGCGTCGTCCTCGTCGTCCGAGAGCATGCGTGCCAAGCGACGAGTGACGCGGATGGTGGTGGTGGTCGTCGTCATCTTCGCCGTCTGTTGGCTGCCGCTGCAGATCATCTTCCTCGTCATGCACTTCGGGTCCTATCCTGAGACGGTGGCCGCCATCAGCGCCAAAGTGGCGTTCAACTGCCTCGCCTACATGAACAGCTGCGTCAACCCCATCCTCTACGCCTTCCTCTCCGACAACTTCCGCAAGAGTTTCCGGAAGGTGCTCGGCTGCTGCTTCTTCGCCGCCGCCTCCACCGGAACCGGAACCGGATTCCAGGCGCTCCAGGCGCCGCCGCCGCCGACGATGACGACGACGACGGCCAGGGACCTCGACCGGCGAACAAGGGACGAGGAGCGAGGAGCAACGACTCGGAGGAAGGCGGTTGAGAGGTCGCCGGCGAAGAGGAGGCAGCCTAAATGCTGCGTCGCCGCCGTCGCCGCAGGAGGAGGAGGAGGAGGAGGAGGAGGAGAGCTGTTCGGAGGACAGTTGTCGTCAAGAGAAGAGGATCGAGATGACGGAAGTCTTCGATCTGATATCAAGGATGGATCAGACGGAAGAGGAGGAGGAGGAGGAGGTGGTGGTCGAATGTTCCAACAACAGAGACATCGACGGAGCCAATCTCGACGAACGGACATCTCGAATTTATTGTCTAAAACAGGCGACAATCGTGTAGGAATATACACTGTACATACAATAGACAGAGACTAAGAAGGTTCTAGATCAGACAACAACAGAAGAAACGAGATGATCGTTTTCCGTGCCAATCTCACTTTGATTGTTGGATCCGAAACAAGAAAACGAGGCTCGATCGCAACTGGAGGCGCTTACGTTCTCTTACGTGTAAACTTCCGATCATTCGTCCCAAAATATGCGACCAACCGACGTATAGAGGGTCGACGGTCTGACCATTCCGAAATATTCCAGGTCTGGTGTATTTGACATGGAAAAGTCTCGACAGGTGTCTTCGGTCGAGCAGAACAGAACAGTCGTCATGGCAACGCGTTAGAGTTTTTAATTTGTTTTACAAATCATTGTGAGAGAATATATATATATATATATATATATATATATATATATATATATATATATATACTATATATATATATATGTAGGCTACTCCAGACTCCAGAGCATTCGTCTATTTTGTCCAAAGTGAGTCACAGTAGCCCCCCTCCCCCTCCCCTTCCCCATAGGTGAAAGACCTGCGTTTCTGTTTCACGCATCAATGTCAGAAAGAAGTGTTATTAAAATAATTCATCCAGACTCTTGGGACGACTATAGTTGAGTCTAGTTCTATATAAATATAGGCCCAACATGTAGGCCCAGTGGCGGCTCCAGGATTTGGCAAGTGGGAACGCTGGGATGGAAACTTTTAAGCATGGGGGCCAACTGTTTGTTGCTAGGTATGTAGTAGGAAGTATAATAGCATAGGCCTGTGGACCCAACAGGAGGCCACTGGGGACATGCATTCAATAGGGGCACGGCCCCCGGGCCCCCTCCCTGTGGAGCCGCCACTGCATAGGCCTATATATGTATAAGAATATAGTATATATTTTTGACTTTCATTTTCGATTTTGGAACAAAAGATAGAAGGCGTTTGTCATCTAAGGATTAATCTAAATATACGTTAAGCGCATTGGTTATGGCATTCACAGAGCAGGACAATGGGGGAAATTGTCCTTGCCCCAGAAATTTCAAATTCCCTCACCCCGGAAATTTTGGCATAGGCCTACTATATCAACTTACAGCGCTCCCCAGACCTCTCTAGCTGACTTCCTCCCCTCGCCTTGTCAGTCCCCCCCCCCGAAGTCCAGGAGTCTAGAAACACTGGGACAATGAGTGATTCGTCGTTGACATTTCAATGGCAGACAGAGTTTAAGGTCAATAGGTCATACTCTAGATTTTAAAAATAAAATCTCACTTCTAAGTCATTGTCCATCGTCATCGTCAGCGGAAACAATTCAAATGACACATCTTTCCAATAATGAATAGTTTAAACTTCAAAGCATCCAATTGAAATTTAATTCATTTAAGGCGCCAAAAGGATAATCCAGTGTAGGCCTATTTGGCGCCCGTGACAGAGGGCAGAAGGGGTCAGAAAACTAAACTAGCACGCCAACAATTCTTTAATTAACAAATCCTTGCATATGTTATTGACATAAGATTAAATCCACAGATGCACTTTTTCTTGCTTTCATCGATGCGAACTGTTTAAATGAGTTGAAGCAAGCAATGTTTTCAAAGACGAAACATACCAGTGGCGTAGCCAGAATTTCCGGAAGGGCGTGTTGATTTTCATCGTAACCAACTTCGCAAAATCTTGACAAGCAAAAAAGGTCATCCTCATCTTTCCTTCCTGTAGTTTTCCTTTGCAGATGCAGACAGCACTTAGAAATTTTGAGTTGGCAGCCAGCCAAGTGGGGGTTTGACCCTCAAAACCGCGTCCGAAAATAAAAAATGTATGGAAACGCATAAAAAAATTCCGTCGGCAGCCAAGGCCCAAGGGGTTAACCCCTAACCCTCTTGGCTACGCCAATGAAACATACGGAGATTTCTAATGTTTCCATAGTTGAACTCATATCTAAGATTACGCCCAGAGCAGGCACGTGGGAACGAATTTTCAGCAGGGGGTGCAGATTTTCTCAAGATTAAAAAGTTATGATACAGTAAAAAAAAAGTTCGCCTCTTAAAAACCCTGACGAGCAAAAAAGGTCTTCGATCACTAACTTCACTTCATCCTCCTCAAAACCTTGACAAGCAAAACGGGTCGTCGTCTCTCTTTCTTCTTGATATAGCCTACCCCGTACCCCTCCCCCCCGTCGTTTCGCCCCTAGCTGCTGACCGGATTAAGCCAGAGCAAAAACAAAAAGATGTTCTAATTGAGGATAGTTTTTCGATGCGCTCGATCAGTCTGTCGGTCGACTCACACAGACTCAGACAAGTATGAAATACCCCATTTTCCAGCCCTGATTAAAAGACCGTCCATAAATGACGTCACGCACTTAGGGGGAGGTAGGTTCAACATTTGTGACCATGTGTTTATTCTAGGCCTGTTTGGGGGGATTCCTCAAAGTTTAAAATCCCCCCCCCCCCAATTTGTATATGTTGGCTTGGGGATGGAAATTCCCCCCCCCCCAAAAAAAAGCGTGAAGAGACAAATCTTGTCCCCCAAACATTTCAAACTCCCCCAATGTCAAGGTGGCTAGAATAAACACTGTTTGTGACGATGTGTGACGACGGGGAAGGGAGGAGGGGAGGAGTGGGCTGCAGAAATGTGATACTAAATATTGTTACTAGTAATGCAATGCTTTGTTACCGCAAAGTTGAACGTATTTTACACTTTACACGAACAAGTTAAAGACGCACCTATTCAACATCTCGTTTCCACGTTTATTGTAAAGCACCCTTGACTTTGGCCCTTGCTATGTTACGGCGCTATATAAATTGTCATGAACAATAACAATAAATAACTTATGGTTCGTTTTAAAAAAGAATTTGGAAAGTTTCTGAATTTCGCTTCAACTATAATAATTATGAGTAGGCTGCTTTCAAACGAATTCGTTGCAATACCCGCTTCGTTCAAGAAATAAGTCAATTGAAACATCAATTTTGACATTAAACAGATGGGGTTAACTTAACGCACTGTGACGTCATTTTTAGGAGGACCTGACTTTTTGTGACGACTTGTGACGAGGAGAGGGGGTCAAAAGCCTGCCAAAATCGCGTGATGTCATTTATGGACGGTCCCAATGGCCAAATACAATGCAGAATCTGATAGAGGCTAGTTAATTCCTCCGCGGTATTGACGTTTTGCGCATTAGGTAAAAAAGTAAGTAAGCAAAATCTCGTGAATATATAGCGCCTTTTGTTGTAATACTACAGTAGCTGCCTATTATTAGGCGATTATAGTACAAATTTGAAGTGGACATGTATGTATATATATAGTCAGGCAGGAGCATTTTCCCAAAGGGTCATTGTAGTTGTTGTCATTTATAGAGGCTTTTTAACTGCTCCTGGACATTGACGGGAAATTTAAATAAATTATTTTAGTTAAAAAGACTCAATTGAGTCGCAGTTGGAGCCTCTGGACTCTGGAGTCTGGAGGCGACTGGATTGCGTAGCATAGAGATCATATAATTGTTTGATATCTATGGTCTTATCGGCGACTGATTAATTTCGTTTGTAAACAGACTTTTGTTTCAGTTTCTTCGTCGTTTTTCACCTTAAATTCCGTTTTTTATTCGTTGAAATGTTCGTCATTTGATGATCGTGAACGTCTTTTGACGAGGTTTGTGATCTTTTGAGTGGTAGACAAATCAGTTCTTCATGTCTGGTAGAAGTTCTCTTAATTTTTATAGCGCCTGTTGTGGGTTGAAATTGTGCCTGTGTGTATTTACTGACGACTGGTTTCAAGTTTGATGCTTAGTATTTTTAGCTAAAGAATTGGTTTAGCTAGAGTTGCACTAAAGCAGTTAAATATGATCACATCCATCCATCCATGGGTTGCCAGATGCATGGGTAGCCAAAGGAGGACAGAGCCAGACGAAAAGGAGGACAGAGGAGGACATTGTATACATGAAACCAGCTGTACAGTGGTCGTCCATTTTTATAGCGGTTGGGGGAGTCCTTTGTTGAAGTGTGACGAAATTGTTCCGCCTGTTACGTAACGCAAAAAATTTACCGAGACGGATGACCTCTTTTTTGCTTGTCAGGGTTTATCGAGAGGAAAAAATACAAGGATATGAACTTTTTTGCTTGTCAAGACTTTTTGGTTTTACAAGTTTGATGCTTAGTATTTTTAGCTAAAGAACTTGGTTTAGCTAGAGATAGAATTGGGACTTTGGACAATAAAGTTATAACAGTTAAATTGATGATCAAAAGCATTTTACAATATCCATCCATCCGTCCATCCATCCATCCATCCATCTACGGTATATTTCGTTGAGCACACATATTCAGTACACTTCACTGGTTAGCAACAGACAAATATTGATATGGTAAAACCGTGGGACGCCACCTGAACCCCTTCCAGACGGTTTATATTAAAAATACTTATACTGTTGTAAAGGTCTCGATGAGTAGTATCCAACTGCATAAAAATATCTTTAAAAATTTTACTTTAAAAATTTTATTTAGACGTTAGAAAAATATCGTTTTTACAAGGGCCCGACATTAACAGTATTTAAAGAGAACATAGATATAGAAATAGTACTAGTTATATTAGAAGTACTTACGTATTTCATATGTGATGCGCATTTAGGTCAACGTCTTTCCGGTAGTTGCGCGCATTTTAGTTGAAATAAGTGTTTTATACAATCTATTTTATACAATTTATAGGGTTAGGGTTAGGAGGATGTTTATTACCTAAATATTTGTGCTATTTTAGCGTACTCTTCTGATTTGGACTTACTCTTATTAATATCTTATACTTCTAATAAATCCTACAATTTCTATATCTATGTTCTTTATTGTTGGGTCATCGAGATCCTTTGTAAAAGCTAGATTTAACAAACATCTAAATACAATTTTTAAATAAAATGTTTAAATACGCTTTTCTGTTCTTGGATACAACTCGTTGAGACCTACCATATACTATAAAACTTCTAGCCATTTCTACAATTTATATATCTATGTTCGCTTTAAATGCTGTTAATGTCGGATTGTCAAGATCCTATGTTTAAACTAGAATTTCTAACGTCTAAATACAAAATTTTGACTAACATTTTAAAAGATATTTTTATACCGTTGGATGCTACTCTTCGAGGCCTTTCCAACAGTATAAGTATTTTTAATATAAACCGTCTGGAAGGGGTTCAGGTGGCGTCCCACGGTTTTACCGACTGATTTTAAGACCTGCCTTTGTTGTTAAACCACTCTAAGCCCTTTTCATTCTTTGCTTGCAATGCATGACCTCCAGCTCAAGGTCTTCTGATCCTGTAGCACGTCATGTACCATCCTGTTTTGCCATTCCTGGCAGATGTGCTTTCTCTGTTACTGGACATGGTAAATTGTAGGGGATTGTCATGTCATCTTCGGGACTTGCCTTAAAGGCCGTGTCTTTTGTCTGTTGCTTACCCTCCTTAACTGGGATCATCATTATTATGATTTCAGAACAGCGTCCTGTCGTGCTGACTGTACGAGTATGGCTTTATCTCTTGAAACAGGATCTGTTTGTGCTAAAGGCATTATTATGATAACGCTCGGTTTTCATTGGTTGACCAACTGACCAACATCATTTGTATAAGAAAGTTATTACAGAGTAGGAAATGCCGGCATAATTGGATTCACAGCATATAGGCCAGATATTAAGTGGGACATTCTTGAATAGTACAGCATATTTTGATTTTAAAAAGAAACCGTATTTTGATTTAGTATTTCATTTTATTTTATTCGAATGAGCTCACATCAATATATTTACATCCAGTCAGTTGTTAGAAAGCATGGTTTGTATTTTTATTAGAAAACAAGTAATCATCACAGATATGTATTTTGATTAAATTGAATCTCATGCAGAATTCCTTATTGTTTTATCTTCTATTAGAGTAATTTGGAAGCAATGGTCGCGAATGTCACTGTTCAGCCTAAATTGTGTCTTTCTTTTTCTTCAATATTATTAAATATTTTGCAGCAGTTGAGAGCTTTTAGGACGATGATTGCGCCGTCTATTGAGGAAGTGAAACTCTGCCTTCTTGGTGTAAGTTCTTGTCTTTTATAATGACTATTTGTTAATAAATTCAGAGTGGTTTGCTGCACAGAACAAAGTAGACATAAATTAGAGTTTCCATTAGAGAACGTCATTTGGTCATAAATTTGAAACTCAGTTTGCTTATTATTTGTCAATTTTGCTGAAATCACAAAATCACATAACAATGAGTATAGATTTGTGTCTATTTCCATAATTGCTTGGCACAATGTGGGTGAATTTAAGTGCTGTCATAACAATAATTTTAATATCATCAGTTTTCTAATCTGCAATTAATACCAATGTGGAAATGCGATCTCCTGATAATAAAAGCTTTGCTACATTTCACTCAGTCTGAAAAGAATCTTACAGTAATTAAACGATTTTTACAGCAATTATTTTTCATCTTCAGTTCTTTGATCTGAATTTCTGGAAGATATTAGAGCTTAGGGTGCTCTCAGAAAATGCAGCGGCAGCACCTACCTGTCTGGAGCGTTGAATGATGTGATGATTGAGTGAAGGTTTTACCTGTTGATTGAGTGGAGGCTTACCTGTTGACGGTGAATTTGTCTTAGGATGCTGGAGTCGGAAAATCGAGCATCGTCCATCGGTTTGTGTACGATGCATTTAAGCCGACCATGGAGAGCACAATCGGGTAAACAGTCTGCATATAATTGAGTGATTAGTTGTATTCGGGAGAGAGAGACAGAGGCAGAGAGACAGAGAAAGTGAGACGGAGAGAGAGATGCTGTATGCTGTATTATTATTATTTTTTATTTTTTTTATTTTTTATTATTATTATCGATAATTTATGAAGTGCAATAACATAGCCATTGGCCAAAACCAAAAGCGCTGTACAGTCAGCTCAGTCAAATGTATGATCTAGTGAACAAGTGCGTTTTTATATGAAGTGTGTATGTGTGTGTGTGTGTATATATATATATGTGTGTGTGTATATATATATATATATATATATATATATATATATATATATATATATATATATATATATATATATATATATATGAAGAAGTTATATTAGTCAAGGCAGTTGGTAAAGGTTTGGTTCAGGAATTAGCATTGACAGCTTTAGTTGGTAATTCTTAGCTGAATTTTTATGTGGAAAAAGAAGAAAATCTCTTATAAATGCAGTTTTGATGGTTTGAAATTGAATCAGGCATTTAAATAAGGGGACTTCTGAGATGGTCTTATGCTGTGATCTTTACTTTGCAGAGTTTAATTCACAGTGAGTCTTTAAGAGTTGCTGTTAAAATTCACTTAGTTGTTATTTATTTTGAGACTTTGTTGTTTTTTGGTAGTTTTTAATCTTTTTTTCTGTTTAGTGCTGCCTTTCTAACGAAGTCAGTTACGCTCGAATCAACGACCTATAAATACCAAATATGGGACACAGCGGGTCAGGAAAAGGTCAGAGATACTGCAGCAGCACTAAGGATTCAAACCCACTTTTTATTATGTCAGCACTAGGATTTGTGCCCTCAAGCCCACTTCATGTTACTCTTTGCTATGTCCCAGTTGCTTTTGTTACAATATATTTGACTTTTGCTGGTATAATGTGTCCGTTGCTCTTGCTATGACACAGTTTGAACAGTCCTCAGATGTCTAGCATTTGCTGAATTTTGCTATATTTTACTGTTTTGCGGATTCTCTCATTGAATCTTCTGTTAACTTGTGGCTGTTTATTCACTTAACCCCATTTATGAGATGTCAAACTGGGTTAACAATCTGCAGCTGTTTTTCTGTTTTAACTCAATGATGTCGAACATCTAAAATGGATGAGTGTTACTATTGGTAGACGGTTTAGTCCCTACGGCACCCAGTTAAGGGGTTAACTTAAACATTATTTACCATTTATGAGAAGTCATTCTGGTTGAACTGGTTGCTAATACAGTTAACCTGATGCTATCTGCAGCTGTTTTTCCGTTTTAAAGACATCATAGACTGATGTCGATCATTTATAATTTAAATTGGATAAGACTTTAGTAATGATGTATCCTAGGGAGTGGAGATTGTGCACTGTCGGGCATTCCCATGTCCACCAGCGCGCAATTGATATTACTTTGTGTGGTGTGTGCTGTGCTTTTGGACTGACTTCATTACCACCAGAGTGCCATTTTAATTGAAGATTGAAGTTTTTCGATTTGTTTGAAATGGATTTGTTTGTGTGGTTGTAGTACCGTGCATTGGCTCCAATGTATTACCGAGGCGCGGCTGCTGCCATCATAGTGTACGACATCACAGTTGAGGTAGCGCAGAATTTATTTCCACATTTTAAAATAGCTGTGATTATATTCTGATGAGTAAATTGAATTGTCAAAAATCAGAGTCATTGTCTTTATATGTTCAATGGTTGAGTCTTGAAAACGGATGGGATTTTGGCATTGATGGATTGCCAGTGGACTTGTGATGTACCTGGGCATTGGTCATTGTGCTTGTATTGTGTATTGATTGCATGAGCAAAGCATCATAAGCTGTGATTTGTTTGTGGATTTGGCTGACAGTGCCTTGGCAACATACCTTCGTGAAATGCTGTACCTGCACTGACTGATGTTTAGAAAATAGTCAAAAATTGTCTCTAATAAAAAGGACATGGAATAGTCCAAAATATTTTCCCGCCATCTATACTGCTTCATTTGAATTTTCTGATAATGAGGCTATTATAATTATCAGCAGATGTAATCGGCCTTTTATCCAGATTAACATTTTCAGTTTTTCAGCATCTGTAAATGTGCTTATAGCTGAACTAAATTAAAATTGATATTGTGATAATTTGTGTGGAGCTGAGAATATATATATATATTAACATATATATATATATATATATATATATATATATATATATATTACAAAAATATTGTGATAATTTATACATATAATATATATATATATATATATACATATACATACATATGTATATATGTACAGATACTGTATATATACAGTATATATGTTGTATAATGCCTTTGGTACTTTGTTTCCAAGGAGCTTCAAAAATTTGTCTGGAGATAAAGAAACCTTGCCTGGTTGTCTTTGTCTGGTTTGTTGAAGTGAGAGAAAGACCCTTGCAGAACGATTGCATTCAGATAGTAAATAGTGTAATTGATAAATAATGGAAGAGAACATTTATGCATATTCATATGTACTCTTTGATATTCTTATACTCTTTTATAATACATGTATATAATATTTTCATTGACAGGATCTGTGAGTCCCATATTGTAAGTGTTGTATTGGGGCAGTTTCAGTTGTTTGCTTTTGGTTTTATGCAAAGTAATTATTGTAAAATTGTTTCATTTTTGCCAAAATACAACAATTAGTTGAGGTCATGTAATTAGCTCACTGTTAGACAGGGACAGTTTCTCCTGCTGCTCTTCTGTTGTAACGGTGTCTGTGTGAACGTAATAGCAGTACGGCTGTTGCGTCATTACAATTGCATTCAGTGGCTGAATGACGCTGTCCTGTCTCTTGTTGGCATTTCATTCCGACAGCTGGACTTTGGTGCTGACGATCATTTGAGGTTGCTGTCAGGGTGTTGATCTCAACTGCTAAGTGTGCTGACATTTGTATGCCTGAGTATGAATAAGAGATGAAGAGCTATGCTCTATGCTCTAAGCCTGTTTGGCCTCTGTGTATGTATTCTAGGAAGCTGTGATGTAATAATACTCTGTACAGTCACTTCACTTTGAGTTACAAGTGTCTCTTGCCATTCAGGTTTTAACTTTGGGATAATAGCAACAGCTTGGGTAATTAAGTTTTACAAAAATTTCAGGCAAAATGAGCTGTGGTGAAAGATGTTGATGTTTGCTCATCATCATCATCATCATCATCATCATCATCATCATCATCATCATCATCATCATCATCATCATCATCAGTAACTGTGGGCTCTGCACCCATTGGTGTCTGATGCAATCATTACAGTTTTGCCCAAAAAATCTCTTTCGTTTGCAGCTATATGACATAGTTGTTGCAGACATTTTCCACACCAGTTGCCACTGTGTGGCCTTTCTTTCTTCTTGGAACCATCCATCCATCCATCCATCCATCCATCCATCCATCCATCCATCCATCCATCCATGTTTGTTGATTTTTTTTGCAGCAGAGCTTTTCTGCTGTTAAGATGTGGATTCGGGAGTTGAAGCAGTACGCTGAGCCTGACATTGTGGTGGCCATTGCGGGCAACAAAAGTGACCTTGATGACCTTCGAGAAATTCAGTTCAAAGGTTAGTTTTCAACTTTGGCCCCCGGTAAAACTTTTAACTATGGTAACCTGTATTTTGCTGACATAAAGCAAAGTATTAGCTGAAGTAGAAATAAGCAGTCTACATTTTAATGCTTACTTTGGCAACTGTTTATTTTCCTCTTGTGTGCGAGTTTAAGCTTTTCCTTGCTTAAAGTAGTGTTTGATGATGACCTTAAAAATGATTGGTCAGCTAAGATTAAGTTGATGCTAATGTACTGTGTATGTAGAATTAATTAATTTGGATGAATGTGTATTTGTCTTGGTGATTAGAAACTCATTTTCATGTTCTGTGCACTGAAAGTACTGCGATAGCTTTTATCCTTGATTTCTGCATTTTGCTTCTTCCCTTCGCTTTAGACTTTGCGCCAAAGGAAAAGAAACTGGTTGCTTTCGGTTGCTTAGTGTATGCAAAGACATATTTTGGTTGAGTGCTTGTCATCAAGGCAATTGGACTATGCACTTAAGTATGTGGGTTTGACTGTACAGTAAAACCTCTTTAGCCCGCCACTATTGGTCAAGGTTGAAAGTTTGGCGAGAGGCGAGTTTGGCGGCTTAACGAATACAATGCTCACTACTGAAACTACAGTAGGCTTGCCCCCCCACGGGGGTTGAGATGAGAATTTTGGGTGCCCCGCGGATACCAGTAGGGACGGGTCAGCTCATGAACTAATGACAGGTTGCTATATATTCACGTATAGACGGCAGGTCGGCTACGAGAAACTGTAAACTTGTAAAGGAAAGGCTCTAAGCTAGTAGGCTGCGTCGGTGTTTCGTATTGTTGATAATGCAGACCAGAGTACCTGCTGCTGATGTAATACAGCAGCATACAGGCCTACGCCCTACCCTACAGGTGAAAAGTTTTGTAAAACCGATCCATTGTCTGCTGCCACGGGGACTGCTGGGTTGGAGACAAAAGCCACGGGAGCGGGATTGGCCATCGCAGGGTGGGGCGAGAGTGGCGGGAGGGAGGTCAACTGTCAGGGTCAGATTCTTGCCCCCTCACCCCCGTGCAGACCTCTACCACAATCCCTTCACCAGTCATTAGCTGACAGGTTAATAGCTGATTATCAACACCGATGTATTCATCGGGGAGGGAGGGGATGGGTCATTAATTGTGTAAACAGTCGGTCGGGAGCTTGGCCTATAAACGGTCAAACCGATAAGTAAAGTTGCTACTATGGCGAGCAAAAGAGGTCATAATACATAGGCATGGAATTTTAAAAGTTGTGGCGACGGCGAGCGGCGAGTTTGGCGACTAAATGAGTTATTTTACATGAGTGGAAATCCGTTCTTGACCCATCAATGGCGAGAGGGGAGTTTGGCGACCTAAAGAGGGGCGAGCTAAAGAGGTTTTACTGTAATTTAGGTTTAATCCCTTGACTGGGTTTTTGGTTTTGGATCGTCCGAGTAGAAGTTGGATATCGGACGGATCATCCTTGGTTTCATTTACGGCCTTTTTTTCAGTAGACAAACTTGTTTTTTTTGTCTGAGTTTTTTCTGCTTAGTTTTGGCTGTTTCCTTTCTAGACGCGATGGAATACGCTGAAATGCACAACGCGATATTCATCGAGACAAGCGCAAAAACTGCTGTTAATGTTGCCGCTTTGTTTGTTGAAATTAGTAAGGACAGAACAAAGTACTTATTATATTTGTCTTTTGTGATTATTGATTTAAAGAGAACAAACCTCTTCTGCGTATTTTTTATTGTGATCTTAGAGCGAGTATTTCGGTGTGTTTCTTGACTTCAGTAACTGATTTTTGTTTGATGTTGTTTGTAGAATTGTCTGGTTGTGTTAAGTTGTGAACAGAGTTTTGTGTGCAAATGGAAAGTCTTTTTCATCCATTTGCAGAGTTTGAGGTTGTGATTGCTAAGTCTCCATTGTTTTGCATTCAATTGTGTTTTAATACTCTGCAATGTTGCCTCTTCTTCCAACCTCTGTCGTGGTTTTTTACTATTTTCCCCGTGTACATTCTGCACTGTCAACCTCTTGTGATCCTTCTCTGGTCGGTGCCATTTAGGAGACAAAGGAACTATTTATGAAGAGAGACTTTACTAAATATTGCAATTGTTGCTTCTATTGATGCTTTTGGGATGGAATATCAGAGACTCTTTTGAGCGTTTGTGATTTGTGATTTTGATTTTCTGTGATTATTCAGGTAAGCAGTTTGCAGCAAGGCTAAAGGTCAAGGGTAAGACACACTCACCAGGTGACCCTGGGTCTTCTGCCACCGTCACTCCACGGAGAAGAGACGCCGCAAAAGACAGCGGCATGAAGAAGTCGTGTTGTTAAAAGGACGCTTGCTGCTTCACGTTATCTGTTCCACTCTTTGAACTTATGTGATGTGAACTTATATAGTAATTATCAGTGCTAGAAGATTCCTTTAAATTGTCGGATTTTTACGTTGAATCTATTATATTATATATATATAATTATATGCACACATATATATGTAATATAATAGTAAGTATGTAAAGTGCTCATATGTTTCTACTCAAGAAGTTGTGTAGGAACTGCTTACTGAGACATGAGATTTCAATAGCTACAGTGACTTTTCAGTAAAGAAGAAAAGCGAATGGAAGAAGACGTCAGTTTATCCCCCAAAGTCCATTGAATCTGGATTCTCTGTGCTGTATGCGAGTGGCATATGCACTGGAGACAGTTGCGTGGTGGAAGGGGGAAATCATGCTGCAGGCAAGGCTGTTAGTGTGAAGTGTGGTGAGAAGGGCGGGGGTGGGAGGGGGGAAAGATGCCTTTCCCATTTAGCCGCTGCTGATGTAAAATGCTATTTGCTTAAATTCAGGTTGGTCACCAACTGCCAGCCAGTGAATGGTGTTAAGTAGGAAATATAGTTGGTAATAGTCATTCACAGAATGCCGTTTAGCTGGATAAATACTGACCTTACCTGGGGAATAATGTCCAATGCCATTAGATTTATGTCTCTCCTCCACACAGCCAAAGATTCTACAGGATGACAATAGAACATGTGTGTTATGTTAATTAATGAGAAATCAGTTTTGTGAGTTTTGTTTTATCTCGTGAGACGTGAATGAGCAGAGAATGGAAGCGTCTCGAGCACTTTTTAACAGCTACTTCTTTGGATGACTCATTGACTCAATTTACTCGCTTCATTCTTTTCCATTTCATTTAAGGGTTTTATGGATTTTTCAATTGAATTCCAGAAGAATTGTCATTGCTCTCTTTTTATGTTGGTTCTGATGAAGTAATTGACTCCAAATTCATCTATTTAGTTATGATTTATTGTGTGAAGAAAAAATACTCTACTTTAGAAAGCTATGTTCTTTGTTTGTCTTGGGATGTCTTTTTAGAAGTTTTAGTTCAAAAACTTTAACCCCTTTACTGGGGACCCCAAATATATACATCCATTTTACATTGAGTTGCAGTTAAATGCACGGTAAAGGGGTTAAATATGTATTTGTTGTTAAATACTGGACGAAATTGGCGCAAAGACATGGTGATGGTTACAGTCTTCTAAGTTAAGCTTAGAATGCCCTTTGGTATTTGCTTAGTTGAGTGTCCATCGGTGAAGACTTTGTTGACTGAAAGAGGATAGTAAAGAATTTCGGAGATCTTCTGTCAGTTGTATGGCTTACATACCTAGACACTCACACTCCAGAGTCAGGTGACTTTGCGTTATTTGTCCGGCCGGATGCCCTGGATTTGACCAGGATCTTGAATGATTTTGATTTGGCATGCCATCGGCTCCTGTGCATTATGAAGTGGCGCTATAGAAGTTAAGATTAGATTAGAATATTTTGAATAATTGTGGAAACTTAGTGTTTTGACTGTATTGGTGCTAATTAATCATGGATTTTAGCGTGTAATGTGTCTGTTGGTTGTATTCATTTTCTGTTCTTCTCCATGTGGGTTTCAAAGACACAGATATTTTTTGTCCATGATATAAAGATATCAGGTGATCTGTTTAAGATTCGTGTATCTTCACTTTAAGCAGCGATTTTTTTGGTCCATTTGTTGCATTTGAGATTTTCATGACAAATTTATTCCAGCAATGATGTATTCTTTAATAGTAATTAGCTGTTAGTATTACTTGTAATCGGAGTTTGTTACAGTTTTTTTGGAAAATGTGTTGTATTGTTAACTTTAGCATTAGGTTTTGCTTGACTGTAACTGTATTAGAGTAATTTTTTGTAAATTGTTGACCATCAGTTGAGTTGCTGTTTAATTGTTTGCCATTTAAGCAGTTTATGTTTAAAATTGTTTGAGAAATCATTTCTTCAATAGTGTTGAAGCTTTTCTTTAAAAGGTTTATGAGGAAAATGGCCTTCTATGTATCGTTGAAAAACAGAGTTTGTTTGCTCTTTCTGTTTCAACTTAATGGTGCAGTCGACAGCATTCTGTTCTCATTGTACGATCCTAGTGGGGGGTGGGGGGAGGGGTGGACCAGACACTTGACAGTTGTTGCAGTCAGGCTTGAACCCATGACTTTTTGATCACCAGTTTTGAGCCGTACCATTGTACCACCGTGCCCCGATTATGTTTCACTCAGGGCCTTAACGCCTTTTATAAACACCAACGTTTTTGTTGCTACAGTAAAGCCTCATATACATGCACTTTCTATTAATAGAGGCACTTTTTTGGCCTCCTGAAGTCCGTGTTAGTGGGGTTTGACTGTTTGTTGTTATCTTTGCATGATGTTGTAAGTACTTGTAGAGCGTCTGCTTTGGTATCCCTGCATTCTTCTTTCATTTACAATGCTTGCATATTTGGACTTTTGATTGCCAATGGACATAAGTGATTGGTCATTTTGCTTGTATTGATTGATTAATTATTTTAGTCACTGAATGAGTTTTCTTGGGTGATGCTAATGAAGTTGATAACAACGACACTTTTAAGTTGTATCAGAAACTGTGTGTACCATGTATTGTCATCTGTCTTTGCTGTTGTTTAGTGTTAAAGCAATACATCTGTTATAGTTGATCCTTCATTTGGCATTGTTTCGTATTCTGCGTACTGAACTTTCGTAGATTGCATGACCGAGGTGTGACCTGCATTGTGAACAATGCACCACAGCACAGACGTTGCCATTGTGTTCAGACTGACAACGACCGCTCCCAACAAGCAGTTGTACTCTATTCTGATGAGCACTGCCAGCCTCTGATTGTTGCACCTTGGATTTTGAGACATTTTTAGAGAGAAAATTGTGATCATGTTTCAAATTTGGACTTCTAAAGTGAGGTCTTGTTTTGAACGAATGGGAAAATCAGCGCCAAGTCTGTGTCAATCAGTTATCAACGAGGCCACATCGGATGCAGGAGAGAAAAACAGACTAAAAAGGGTTTTCATTGTGGGTTGGAGTTAACGAAGCTTGAAGTTTGATTGTTTTTACGATCAGTGACATGGATGCCTTGTTTATAAAAGCATTTGACGCATTTTGCGTATGAAGTGAATTGTTCTTTCGTTCTTCAAATGACTTTCTCTTTAACCTGCTGCACTGTGTTTCAGTGCATTTTGTTGTGATACTTAAGCTGCAGTTTGTGTTTTGACTTTGCTCTATCGTGTGTTGTGCTGTATGTCGTAACCTCATTGTTGGCAAATCGTCTGAAAGAACACTGCCGTGATCGTCGGGTGGAGTCGGAATTTTTTCATAGTGCACTGTTTTATGAGTTGAACATGCACTGGTTGGATATTCATTAATTGTCTGTTATGGTAGAAATGACTTGCTTAATACCTTAGAAGTTTTTCAGCTTTCGTTGTATTTTTCTATAATTATGGTCAGTCTGTTTGCCAGGTCCTCGTCCATGATGTTGATTATCTGGCCAAATCTTAAGTCTTTTTTTGATTCATCTCAAGATATGTGTTGAAGTTTCAAAGTAATTTGTCGTAGTTATCAGAATTCGGCTTGGCCTAAGCCCTTAGATTGCTTCCAGCTGATTTGATTAACCTTTCATCTGGCTCTAATTGAAATGTGCCATCGGATGATGCACGAGGCATTACATGCTTAGAAGTTGATTGATTGATTGATTGATTGACTTGATTCTTTCTGGACAGTCCATTCACAAACGAAAATTACAATATGAATTTATCTTGATGATATTTGGCTTACTACACCCATTGTTGAAGCTATTGAAGTAAAGTGCATTCCACACAGACAGTAGAGGAGTGAGACACTTTCCAAGGTAGCCACCTGGCGACTGGCATCCGATTCAAACCCTTTGCCCTTCATGTAGTTGTGCATAAGGCAGTTTTCAATATTTTTTAATCTTATTGTACAAGTTATAGTCTGTTTACATGTGTAAGAGATTCTGTTAGAAACATATTGCCATTATTATTATTATTATTATTATTATTATTATTATTATTATTATTATAGTGCTGAAGTATGTATGAGCAATGCATTGTACGTTAGTTGTGAAGTTGGTTTAACCTTAGTATATTCAATTGTTCTGATTAAACTCTTTAAAGTGATTCTGGTTAATTTGAGTTTTTTAAAGCCATTCATAGGTCATAAATATTGTCAAAGGTGTGTACATAGCGTTGTTTAATGTCTACCGAAAACCACCGCAATAGACTTATTATCCTAGCAGCTCTTGTGCAGAGTTTGGCGTTGCACTCCAAATGTTGTTTATCTGTGAGTGTTAATTTTTATTTTGGATAAACCCGATGAATTTCTCCCATTTGAACCTTATTTTGTTAAATGTAAAGTTTTATGGTTGATTTTGATATGTATTTCTCAACTACTGTGTCTATTGTATATAAGAAAGAAATGGTCCAGAAATAGTTTGCATTGTTCACTGTGTATGTGTGCATTAGTTAATCGTAACTTAATCCTAGGCTCTGGAATTCATCACCAATATCACTTTGTATAACTAACACTTTATCATCTTTCAGATATGGTCTTACCTGTTTATTCCCCTAAGGTTGCTCCCCTGCTGTTCTGACTGATCTTCCGGATTGACCTGGCTCTAATTCAATTTGGATTTGGTAGAATTTGATTGATTTATTGATTGATTGCATTCTCAAGCAAAACCTTGGAATGTCCCTGTTTCTTCAATTATGCTTGCAAACTAGAAAGACTCTTGAGCCTGGTGGCAGGCACAACCAGTGGCGGCTCCACCGGTGAGGCCAGGGGGGCCCGTGCCCCTATTGAGAGCCTGGCCCCCTGTTGGGGACCCTATACTTAATGCTACATACATTAAACAACAAATGGTTGGCCCCCATGATTAGAAGTTCCCCCAAAACAAATCCTAGAGCCGCCACTGACACACAAACACCCATCCAGTCTGACTAGTGGGCTTGGGAAGCATTGTGAACCCTCTTAGTGAGTTCTGCAGCATTAATTGTAATTTATTTTATTAGAGACTGATAAAAAAACTGCATTACAAATAAGACCAAAAATTCTAGGTCGAATATGGCTTGGTTGTGACAGAGAACACAGAACAGGTTGTAACTTTTGTGCTTAAGAAGCTTTGAAGCCACTAAGTCCACAGACAGAACAGAGTGCTGAATTAAGAAACAGTGCTTTTCACACAAGGCAGACTCTAGTGAACCTCTCTAAAACTTGTTATCATTGTGTCTACTACTACTACTACTGATGCTGCTGTCTGATCACCATAGACTGCCTGACAGAGCCAAAGAGATCACCTTTGAGGCTTTGACAGTCAAAATGACAGAGAAATAAAGATGGCGGCCGCAATGGACGTCGAAGAAGATCTTCAGTCGTCGAGTTCTGACAAAACTGGAATCAGGAAAAGATTCGAAGTGAAAAAGGTCGGTCGGTTCGACGGAACTGGTCCCTGTCCCTTGGGGTTTACTATCAGTGGTGGTCGGGGACTGTTCCCCAATGGTTGAGGGAGAAATGTTGGTCTGGGTGTAGTCGCTTCACTGCTTTTAGAAATAATAATAATAATAATTAATATAAACATTAAATGCTGTTAGACATTTGGGCATAACTCGGAGTAATTTGAAAGATGAATTCTGTTTCAATATTCAAGCGACAAATGAACTTGGTTGGTGATTTTGCTACTAATTAATTCGAGCATCTCTTAGGTTATTAGTTTTGTGTGTTAAAATTGAATGTATGATTAAATGTGATCATAGTGGTGATTCAGAAGTGATTCATGTGTATATTTCCCATTTGCATCCAGTTTCGAGAGACGGAAGCTGCTGCAGATATTCCTCCTCGTCTGAGAAAGTTCTTGTACAGTCAGTCCGTGGCACTAGTGCCTTGTCAGTGTTTGATCTGGGGCTGTGGAATTCATTGTCACTGTTTATTCACATGGCAGATTCACTTTGGACCATAAAAGTTAGACTTAAAATCCAGCTCTGTGCTGTGGCTTGTCTCCCATTCACCTTCATATCCAGTTGTGTGACCAGAATTTCTTGATCGAGTTCGTGGTCTTATGCAGTCAGGATTTGGTGCTGTGGGGGGTTATGGGAGAATTGGAAATATGAATTGCAGCTGACTCATAGAGGAAATTGTTTCATCATCATCATCATCTATGAAAAACAAAAAAATTACGAGGGAGGAAGGATAGAGATTTTGTTTTTATTATTGAGTGGCATAATACAGTTTTATCCGCATTGTTATAGCAGGACTTGGAATGTTGATCAATGTCTTGCTGTAAATGTATTTGTGAAAGCCTACTTAAACGTGAAGCTACTTTTGAGTTTTTGTTGCGTTTTAGTGGAATGCTGTGGCATTATGGGCCTGGGGTTTGTATTGAATTCATTTCTTGATTTAATTGGTCACATTAGTTTTTTGGAAGACAAGGTGTTTGTTTTTAAGTGTTTTATTGTGCATATTAAGTAACTGTTAAGGTTGTGTTATGATGCAGATTTTTGGTTTAACTCTTGTAATGCTATTGAGTATGCATTACTGTGTTACCCGTTGTTGAAGTACATCGTAAAATACACTCGTATTTTTGTTTTTAGATACTTCTATATGCTGTTGCCATAGCTACCATTTAACTATTCACTATCAGTAAATTCAGATAAATAATTTTGATTTTGATCCTTCCATTTGACTGTTGTCATTTGACTGGCCTACTCATTCAGACATGGTTTACTTGTTCATAATGGCAACCGCTTCATAATGGCAGACAGTTTGTTTATGGATTGCTCTGCAATTTCATACTTATTTACAATTTCATACTTATTTACAATTTCATACTGATGTAATAATATAAGTAAATACTGACAACTGCACAAGACAATTTCATACTTACTATTTACAATTTCATACTTATTTACAATTTCATACTTATTTACAATTTCATACTGATGTAATAATATAAGTAAATACTGACAACTGCACAAGACAATTTCATACTTATTTACAATTTCATACTTATTTACAATTTCATACTGATATAATAATTGTTGAAGTAAATAAGTAAATACTGACAACTGGTCTGCAGTTGAGCTTTATTTTAGATTGTCTTGAATGCAGTCATATTTTCAATTATTCTGACAGACGTGGGAACATTTTAACTAAGTGACATAAAATTTGAACTATGTACAGTGTAGGTCATATGTACTTAATGGTTGTGATGTTTGTGTGAAATGCAGATATCGTTGTTGACAACTGTGCCATTTGTAGGAATCACATAATGGACCATTGTAAGTGTCTGTCGTGAAAGCTTTCACAGTGATTTTTTTGTTTTAAAATGGTTTCTCTGGTTTATGCATTCTGCTATGGATTGTATGCTGGCTCGTGGAAAGTTTATATTATTGTATTGTGGATTATTATTCAGAAACTGTGTTAACTCTTTACTGCCAGTTTTCTCTGACATAATATAAACTGCACGCAATATTACGTTATGGCCAGTAAATGGGTTAAATCCTCATTGGTTTCATTTGGTTCATTTTGAACCTTTAGAGATTTAACTTAGTTATTTGATAGAATTATTTATATGCTTCATTTTAGCAGTGTCTTTGCTTACATCGTAATGTCGTCATTTGAGTAAATCATAATTTTTTGTATTACCTAAGTTTATTGTGCTTTCTTCAGTTTTTCTGAATAAATTTCTTGAAGATGTCTTTTTACTACTTAGAAGATTTTGCTTGTATTTTAAATCTGAACAAAGGCATCGAATGTCAGGCGAATCAGGCGTCTGCAACGAGTGAGGAGTGTACAGTTGCGTGGGGCGTCTGCAATGTAAGCGTCTGTCAATTCAAAGTCTTTCTAAGTCTGGGTCTGTTGCAGTGCATTGTTGTGTGATATTTCAGTTTCAAGGGATGCCATATTCTGTATAATTATTTGCCCTGAATGCATGTATTATTATTATTATTATTATTATTATTATTATTACATAGATAATTTAGGAAACGCTATAGCAAAGCTAAGACTAAAGTCGAGAGCGTTTGACATCAGCAGTATTGCCTGCTGGGTTGATTGTTAAAGCTTCTGGTTTCTAATCTGTGAAAGAACTGATGTTCTGGAACAATCTAGAGGACTCTCTCTCTGTTATCATAGTATTTCTTGCATTTTCTATTAACCTATTACGATATTTGTGTGTTTGTAGTTTTGGGAATATTCTAATTGTTTTCACAACCTCTCTAATGTTCGCTAAATGATTCTGGAGAAATTGACGTAAAATAGATGGACCGTAGTCTTAAGATGCTGGACTGATTATGCTGTGGAAGTTTTTTCCATTTGTGCTGTGGAAGTTTTTTTCCATTTGTGCCATTTGTGCTGTGGAAGTGTTTTTCCATTTGTGCTGTGGAAGTGTTTTTCCATTTGTGCAGCATGCCTTCCACTTCCACTGCATATCTCGGTGGCTGAAGACGCGCCAGGTCTGTCCACTCGACAACCGTGAGTGGGAATTCCAAAAGTAAGCGTTCTTTTTCACAATTTAAAAGACTGACTGACCGTGGTGTAGTGACTATGAATTCTGCATTCCAATAAAACCCAACAAGATTGTCAAAAGGGTTTTTCTGACAAATAATGGTCAAATATATAACAGAGATTTGTAGTTTCAATATGTTCAATTTCTATATGTTGGAAGGGGGTCTGAGAATGGACAATGACCATCTCACTGCTAAGGGGTGGTTGTCACCCATCAGTATTTTTCCAAATTTTTATGAAACCTGATTAGATATTTTCAAATGTTTTTAGGTACCTGTGGAGGGGCTGGGTCACTTTTGCATGTTTTGGCATCTTTTGCCATCTTTTTGATGAAGGGATTATTAAGCTATGACCATTTTACCTACAGGTGGATTTCACCCCCATGAATTTCCATGGAAATGCAACCATTTCCAAAGCATATATTATGTACTTGAATTGATGGACAGTAGCCAGGGTTAAAAGAGATGTGATTGACATGCATTACGTCTGTATTTCATGACATTTTACTTCATTTATTATACTGTATGCATTTATTATGACATGACTGACATTGATTGCTTGAAATATGAATAGGCAGTAAGTTTATTTAGATAGTTTAATGAAATTGTGATTTGGAAATCCTGCCCTGGTGGAAATCGGATCGGTTGATTTGGATGTGGGGGGGTTTTGATGGGTGAGTGTAGGAGAGGGAGGTGGGGAAGAGTTGGATTTGCTGCTTTATTTTCATCTCTTCTACTTCTTTGGAAGAATTTGTTTTTCAGTATAGTGTGTTGTTGACGGTTCTTCATTTTTGGTAATCCTAACCTTTTCTAATGGTTTCCCCGCTGTTTTGTTGTTGTAGATATGGCCATTAGCAGAGCAGCAGATTAGGCGGTCGTTACAGATGAACTGTTATTTCTCATTTTGATCATTTGACAATTTCTTTTATTTAAAAATTTTATATTTCAGAGCATATTTCACGTTTATTTTCTTTGGGAATTGATTTTTTGGCAGTTCTTTGAGAACTGAAAATACAATAGTTGATGATTTAGTAGAACTATCTAAAATTCTAAGTGAACTATTTGCATGGATTCAACTGAAGGCAACACAGTCCATGTTGAGTTGTGATCGGCAATTTGAATAGCGTGGGTGTCATTTTTGGAGAAAGCAGCCCCCTCACTTTTAGCCGTTAATTTGATGGAATACCAAATTTTCGATGTGATCTGAATGTAAATTTTGGCTGCGGACGGTTTTAACTTGGCTGTTGAAGTTTTATTGAAATAAAAATGAAGATAGGATGCTCTCAGCTAAACACTCTTCATATACAGTAAACTTATGTCTTATGTTGTAGTTGATGTTAATATGTGCAGAATAAAAGCTGTGTTCCTAACGGTTTTTTTAAATATTTTGTTGTAATGACTTGTGAAGAAGATATGATGAAACATGTTTAAACAATGAGAGTTCTTTCTTCACCTGTGCTTCTTCTTAAGAGTGTTTGAATTGTGGGTTGTTGTTGAAGGGTTTAACCACCCCTTGTTAAGGTCAGAATTTTGGTTTCTAGCTTTCCTCTAGGTCTAACTTTTGTGGGTGGGAGTAACTCCCCACTCGGCTGCTTTGTGGTCGTGCATCATTGTCGTGGGGAGGGGGTGGCTGGAGACGCCCACGCTCTTGCACAGGGGAGGACATCTGGGTCCGGATGACGCCAGTTCACAGCCAAAACAACCAGAGGCAGATCCAGGAATTCAGTTTATTTGGGAGACAATTTCTGTGACATTCCCTCTGCATATGGGCTTATGCTTGCTCTGAAAATTAACTAAAAGGGAAATAGAGACATTCACTTACATGTAGTTAATATCTTTGTAACTTCGTCATGATGAGAAATGAGCAGAACACAATTTCCTTGGGGTGTGTGAGGGGGTACTTGCCCCTGTGCCCTCCACTGGATACGCCTGTGGGCACGACGGTCTCTGGCGCTTGGTCGGGTTTTGAAAGGAAGGCGTTGAGCAAGGCTATTTCTAAGATTATCGATTTGGGGGTGTCCGTAAATTCTAGGGGTCCCCTGCAAGCAACAAAAAAGGTAATTCCATAGCTGAGACTAGGGGAGAGTTGGGGGGTGTCGGCCTCAAAATGGGGGTGTAAAAATATCTCTGGCGTTGACAGAGGCGGCGCTGGTTTTCTTTGGCTGGGTGCATGGTCTAAAGCAATCTGCAGGACCAGGACTACCCCTCCCCCAAGAAAAACAAAATTTCTCTGCGGAATCGCACGATTTACTCGGGTGCCCCTGCCCGAGGCTGGGTAAGTCCGGACCCACCCCCCCTCAGCGCCGCCCCTGGGCGTTGAGGCTTCGATGGAGGTGAGAGAGGTCTTCGAAGCGGTTCCTATAGGTGCTTGTTCTTTTACCCACAAAACAGTTCTATTTTCAACGGACAGTATTCGCTGGGAGAGCAGCCGGGGCTCACATGTGGCGGATGTTAATGTAAGGAATCATCAGCAGGGCCGCTGAGAGGGGGGCAGGGGGGGCAACTGCACAGGGACCCGGCGGGAACATTATGAATACGTATAATTAACAATAATATGAAAAATAACACTAAAGTAGAGGGTGCCCGGCGTGAAAGGTTGACAAGCAAAAAAAGTCATCAGCTAATTTTAAGATGGGGAAAAGAGGCTGACAAGCAAAAAAAGTCGTCAAGAAATTTTATTCTGCACAGGGCCCGGAATTTCTCTTGGCGGGCCTGATCATCAGCGAAGCCCGATCGAGGATTCCCTGGAAACGGCGACTGTGGAGGGAATTCCCACGGCGACAATGGAGTGATGGACCGAGCATTCGCAGTCATACGGCGAAGGGGATACAGCCCACCATTCGACCCTATTAGGGTTCATCCATATAGCGGGTACGCAAAAAAGTCATATTTTCACCCCTCACCCCGTTGCACATAGCTTACATAGAAAAATCTCCAAACTCCGACCCTCTCCCTCCTCAATGCGTACGTAGGCCTAATATATGGATGGACCCTTACTATGAATGGCATAAATCAACAATCGCTGCCCTTCGCTCGTCAACTTAAAAAGCGGCTGAAACAATCTGGGTCATGGGGTCTACGCAGGGCGGGTGCTAGCTACGGGGTAGAGGATGAGGACTGCATGAGGGCTATAGGGGCGTTGGGACGGGGGGAAAGGTCTCTACGCAGGGCGGGTGCTAGCTACGGGGTAGAGGATGAGGACTGCATGAGGGCTATAGGGGGACGTTGGGACGGGGCTAAGGGTCTGAGGACTGCAGGGCTATAGGTGGGACTAAGGGTCTACGCAGGGCGGGCTAGCTAGAGGATGAGGACTGCATGAGGGCTATAGGGCGTTGGGACGGGGAAGGGTCTACGCAGGGCGGGTGCTAGCTACGGGGTAGAGGATGAGGACTGCATGAGGGCTATAGGGGCGTTGGGACGGGGGAAGGGTCTACGCAGGGCGGGTGCTAGCTACGGGGTAGAGGATGAGGACTGCATGAGGGCTATAGGGGCGTTGGGACGGGGGGGGAAGGGTGCTTCTGTCTGAGGAAGAGTTTATGGTCGACGCCAAATGGACGTCGGAATGCGATGAACGTTGCTCCGTTGGAAAAAAGATGTCTCAAGTAAGTGAATAAATAGTCGCCGATGCTGCTGCTGCTGCTGGTGGTGGTGGTGGTGGTGGTGGTGGTGGTGGTGGTGTGGTGCTGTCGTGGTGCTGTCGATGAGAGCGCCCAAAACCGCTGAGATGTGTTCTCTGGATAATCTCATTTCAGACGCCTTAAGCCTTAACCGTCGCTGAAGAACATTATACGGCGACCGTCATGAAAGAGATCCTGTCGCCCGTGTCCATCCTACGATCATCTTCTCTCGATCATTTCAGTTTGCGTCGAGCGTAGGGCCTAAATAGGTCCATAGAGGCCTATACGTGTTCTTAGGTTCTCAAATACAGGTCGGTATTCAACATGAACACATTCACTTATATAATTATTACTTTCTAAAAGTCTTCTATAGTAATTATAGCTGGGAGACTGTTGCTTGTCATCTGCTCGAGCGTTTCTGGTTTGATTCCTTAGGCCTTCATCAGAACCAGTGCATGGTGATATAAGTGGACTTCAAGGAGAAGAAGGAGGAGGAGGAGGAGAAGAAGGAGAAGATGATGATGAATAAGTTGCTTTTAAGCCCCAATCGTCTTTTTCGGTTGTATTTGTCTCTTGATTCTGGCGGCAAATGTATGCGTTTCCCCATTTTAATTGTCATCGTCATCTCCAGTGGCGGTTCCCGTGGGGGATGAGTGGGGATGCATCCGCCACCGGACTTCCGGAATTTCTTTCGCTTGTGAAACTTATCTTTTTGGGTAAGTCTAGCAAAACTAAGGGGGAAACTGCAGATGATCTTTTTATGTTTGTCAACCTATTTTTCGGTAAAAGTGTAGTGAAATCAGGAGGGAAAAATTCATTTTGTCAGCCTTTTTCGGCACAGTTTATTGATTTTTTATTCTTTTTTCATCCCCCCACCAACTTTCCATGAATTCATTTCATCCCCACCAAGAAATCCTGGAACTGCCACTCGTCATTTCGTCATTAGCGTCGCCACGTGAGGGGGGCAAATAGGGCAACTCCCCCCCCCAACCTGCCCCAGACCACCTACCAGATTCGCTCAAATCCGGTGAAAAAGTTATTTATGGAGGGGGTGGGAAGGTGGGAAAGAAATCTGACACACCAGCCCCCTTTTGCCTACCCACAACCAAAAAATCGCGTGCAAATGCCCTCCGCGTCCAAATGCCCCCGCGTCCAAACGCCCTCCGCGTCCAAATGCCCTCCGCGTCCAAATGCCCTCCGCGTCCAAATGCCCTCCGCGTCCAAATGCCATCCACGTCCAAATGCCCTCCGCGTCCAAATGCCCTCCGCGTCCAAATGCTCACCGCGTTCAAATGCACATATTTCGAAACCATTAGCGTTGTCACAGGGGCAATTGGGGGAAAACTCCCCCTCCAACCTGCCCTAGACCACCTACCAGATTCGCGCAAAGCCGGTGAGAAAGTTTTTTTTGTGGAGGGGTGGGTAAGGAATCTGACACGCCAGCCCCTTTTTGCCCCTACCCAAAAACTCCTGGCGACGCCACTGTTTTGCCTACCGGTTTGCATGGGCTTAGCGACGGGTGGGCTCTTTTCGTTATATATACCCCCCAAAATTAGACTACCTAAAATTGTTAACGTGTTTTTTAAGATTTTCACAGTGTTTTAAGATTTATACCCCCCAAATCACATCATACCCCCAAATTCCTGGCTCCAGTGGCGGCTCTAGGATTTGGCGAGTGGGGGGCCGTTGGGGTGGCAATTTCTAATCATGGGGGCCAACCATTTGTTGTTTAATATATGTAGCATTAAGTACAGGGTCCCAACTGGGGGAGGGCCACTGGGGGGCCCGGCGCTCAATAGGGGCACGGGCCCCCTGGCCTCCACCCCGGTGGAGCTGCCACTGCCTGGCTACCCCCTGTCGGTTTGGCTTGTACATTACATTACAGTGTTATCCTTGTGAAAGTGTATTGGATATGATATTTCATCTGCGCTTGAAAATAATTATTCTTATTCTTGTGCCATTTGCCTATTATCACATTTTCTTTCATCCTATTTGTGTGTAACCCATTATCGTCGCCAAGGGGGGCAAATGGGGGCAACTGCTCCCCAACCTGACCTCAGACCACCTATGAGATTCGCGCAAATCTGGTAAGAAAGTTTTTGTGGGTTGGGGTGGGGTGGGGGTAAGGAATGTGACACTCCAGCCCCTCCCTCCCCAACTCAAAATTGCTGGCGACGCCACTGCATCTCGTCATCATAATTGTTATTGTCATCATCTTTGTTATCATCGCCATCAACTGGTCGTCATTATTATACTCGTCGTCGTCTTCATCTTCTTCGTTGTTGTAATCATCTTTATCTTTCTTCATCAACAGTATCGCTGTCGTCGTCGTCGTCGTCGTCGTCGTTGTTGTGCCTATATAGTCTTTTACGGTCGTTGGATGGTGATGATGATGATTATCAATTGGAGAGGATCGAGTAATGGATACCAGTTAAACATGAAAGCGTCGATGCTTCGTCGTCCGTTGCTTTTCCTTTCAAAGATTCTCGATTGAAGAGAAAACATTCGACCGTCTCAGCAAATATCTAAACGATTGATTCCAATTCAATATTCCGCACCTCCTGCTCCTACTCCTCCTCCTCCTCCTCTCTTCTTCTTCTACTTCTTCTTCTTCTTCTTCTTCTCTTCTTCTTCTTCCTCTTCCCCTTCTTCTTCCATTCTCCTTCCTCTTCTCCTTCATCATCATCATCATCATCATCATCATCATCATCATCATCATCATCATCATCATCATCATCATCATCATCATCATCATCATTTTCTTCTTCCTCTTCCTCCCTCTCCTCCTTCTCATCCTCATTTTTCTTTTCCTCCTTCTTCTCTATCTTCCTCTCCTCCTCCTCTCCTTCTCCTTCTCCTTCTTCTTCTTCTTCTTCTTCTTCTCCTCTCGAAAAGACATTGGACAGTAATGTTGTTGACTTGCGATACTTTTGTTCAACGCAATCAATACTTCGGAATAACATGTCCACCTGTGAACGCAGTTATTCCATTAGAATTTAGAAGCACCTGAAACCCACTCACAGGTAAGCCCACACTCTATTACGCAATATACAGGTACAGGTACACGAAATTGCCCTTTCCACTTTCACACACAGTGGCGGTTCCAAGAATTCTTGGTGGGTGGGGATGCACTGAATTTCTAGGAAGTTGGGGGCAATGAAATCCCGAAAAAGGTTGACAAGCAAAAAGGTATTAATTGGTGGTTTATTTTTTTCTCTGACCAGTAAATAATGAAATAAACCTTGCCGAAACAGCTGACAAGCGAAAAAGCTCGGTGGGGGGATGCATCCCCAGTCATCCCCAAAGTGGAACCACCCTGCACACAGAGAAAGAGAGAGAGAGAGAGAGAGAGAGAGAGAGAGAGAGAGAGAGAGAGAGAGAAACACACACATTGGAATATAACTAAAGCTATAGCGAGAATTAAGGCCTATTCAAAGTAGAGGATGTATTTTAAGGCAGATGAAAATCTGTTTTTCTTCTTCGCTGAAACTATTTCTTCTAATGGATTCAATGTCATTTGGTGAACGATTTCGATTAAACGGCAAAAGACATCCTCTGGCGACCAACGATCAGAAGGAAACGAACATCAAACTGCATTCTGCGTCACTTTCATCTTCGTTTCCAGGGGCGGCGCTAGGAGGGCGGGTCCGCGGGACTGGACCCATCCAAGCCTTGGGCAGGAGCACCCGAGCAAATCGCGCAAATCCGCAGAGAAATTTTGTTAGGGGGTGGGGTAGTCTGAGCCAGGTCCTGGAGGCCCCCTGATTAAACCACTAGACCCACCCAGCCAAAAACACCAGCGCCGCCCCTGTTCGTTTCGACAAATGCTGACACGGCTCACTGCAAAGCATCAAAAGCAGAAAAGTTCTCTTTCTGCCTCTGTCTCTGTCTCTGTCTCTGTCTCTGTCTCTGTCTCTGTCTCTGTCTCTGCCAGTCTGGCTCTGTCTCTCTAGGATCGATGGCATTGGCTTAATACGTTATAGTACGGTTAATTAGACGTGAGAGTCTTAATTAGCTCTTCAACCAAAATAAGAATTCAGTTATTTAGACAACAGAAGCTGTGACATGAAACCAAAGATCTAAGCAAGGGCACCCAAGAGGGGGCACTTTCCCTCTGGAAAAAGCAAACCTGTTTTTATCTAACTATAGTTTGGATTTTAACCCAAATTCTCACACTAAAGCACATTAGTGTCGCCACGGGGGGGGCAAATGGGGGCAACTGCCCCCAACCTGCCCCAGACCACCTACCAGATTCGCGCAAATCCGGTGAGAAAGTTTTTTGTGAAGGGGTGGGGGTAGGGATGGGTAAGGAATCTGACACGCCAGACCCCTTTTGCCCCCCAACCAAAAATTCCTGGCGACGCCACTGCTAAAGCACTATTGATAGACGAAGTGAAATTGAGAAACTTAACTTTGACTAAGAACTGTCGAATTGAATATCTTGAAAACTATATTAACCGTGACCATTGTGTTTTGACCCCCTGGAAAAAATGTCTCTGCTGACGCCACTGGATCTAAGATTTCTTAAAAACCGCAAAATGTTGTGCCCATGGCAAGAAAGATTCGCAAAGCTTCTTCTCTACAAATCAAATCAGTCTATCGATTACTGTAAGTAGAATATATATATATATATATATATATATATATATATATATATATATATATATATATATATAAACCAATGTGTGTGTGTGTGTGTGTGTAATGTGTACCCCTAACTGTATATATATAGGCAACAGTGCAAAATTTCAGTCTATATATATATATACACTGTATATATAATGTATATATATTTAGTTGATCAATGTTGTTTGTTTATGAGAATGCCCAATGTATTTGTCTATTTCAATAAAAAACTGTCGTCCATTGACTGAGACGAGTATGAGGGTCCACAGGGAGATGGCGTATCATCGAGCAGCAACCGAGTCCTGCATCTGGACATAACTTCGTTAGAAAATATAGAAATGCCACACCTGAGTCCTTTTGGGTCAGAGTGGAGGGAAGGGGACGTTTCAAATGGGCGACAAAATCGACGCAAGAAGTCTCCTAAGAAAAAAGAGAAGAGGAGGAGGAGGAGGAGAGGAGGAAAAGGAGGAGGAGGAGGAGGAGCAGGAGGAGGAAAGGGGAAGGGAATGTTTTCGTGTTTTCCCACTTCAATCGAACTGTTTGATGAATTTTGTTCTTTTGATGTTCATTTCCTGTGGCGGCTGTGAACCGTGAAACTGCATTTTAAATGGTTTAGTCACAAAAGAACAGTTACTGAAATTCTCCGTTATCTGTCGTTGACGCCTTTTACTTTCAAACCTACAATCGACTCCCCGCTTTTTCTCGATAGTGGAAGCGAAAGTTACTTTTTGGACATTTTGTGGCAAATCGAAACTCACGAAAGATACCAAAAGAAAAGCCCATTGGACTCTCCTCGTAAGCATCGAATGAGGAGCTTCAACTGATGCAAAAATGAATTTCGTGAAATGGAAAGAATCGAACGAAAACTGTTTCTTAGAATTCAGCGATTAGGGCGTTTATTCTTCAACATCGGCCATTGTGTTTGATTGAGTCTCTTGATATATCTGTCTGTCTGCCTGTCTCTGTCTCTGTCTTTGTCTGTCTCTGACTTTGTCTCCGTTCTTTTGTCAATCTGTCTCCTTTGCAGTTCTCCGTATTTCCGTCATTCGATTTCCTCTATTTTCATCTCTTCCGCCAAATGTCTATTCGGGCGTCAACTGCGTCATGCATAGAATGAGTTCTCGGTCATTATGTCGATGTCATTCCGTGTCTTTGAATTCACTGGACGGCGAGTGTCACGAGTTAAGTGTCAAACCCTAAAGTGCGTCAATGTGGCTGACCGGACGCAGTTCCCGCTGCCAGTCAACCTTCCGTCAATCCTCATTTTCAGCGAATTTCGTCAGTCATGACGGCAGCCGCTGAGTGACCGATGCTTCGAGAATAATATTACGAATTCCCGAATAAATCGAATTCTTGTCTTCGTTCGAATAAAAGATTCTTTCTCTACTCGTCGTCCTCTGTACGAAATGCATTTGGGAAGGCGTTGTCTGTCTCTCTGTCTCTCTCTCTCTCTCTCTCTCTCTCTCTGTCTCTCTGTCTCTCTGTCTGCCTCTGTCTCTGCCTCTGTCTCTCTGTCTTTCTCACATGATACGTAACGTCTACCAGTTGTGGAGAGCTGGTAGGACCATCCCCCGCAAAATCATAAATGTGGTTTCGTTGCCATGGTAACCGGCTCCTTACACGTATTTGTCTAGCCCTAAACATAACGACAACGCTGCCAAAGACCTCGACAAGAGAACTCCAGGCAAACAATTGGTCTGCAACTGATTCAAGTAAAGATCTCTCGGGAGACGAATTATTGGATTTGTCGCTTTCAAGTATAGAGATATCAGTGATTTTATCGTTAACTGTAATTAAAATAGGAACGAAAATTAACGATTTTCGTTAACTGAAATAGTAATTGAAAGTAGAAATTATTTTAATAACTGAAACTGAAATAGAAATAGGAATTCAGTCTTGAAAACGATATTAGAAATTGAAATTGAAATTATTTTATTATTACAACTAGAAAGATGCTCGCTTCGCTCGCAGTGCAGGATAATACTAATCCAATACCTATACCTAATACCCAATCATTGAATTCATACTGAACAACATTTCGATGATGTACTGTACATACGCCACCTAGCCAAGCTATTTAGGCCTATGTACGTTAAAATCACGCAACTGTGACCATTTGTGACGCTGTACACGTATGTTTTGTGTACGTTAAAATGTACGTTAAAATTGCGCAACTTCCTCAAGCTACGAACAATTGTTACCAATAGCAACGTCGTCGCACGCCCACCCCTCTGACGCTACAATGACTCGACTAAACCGTGCTTCGTCAAACGCTTCTTCGTCAACCAATGAGAACGCTTGAAGGTAACAGACATACAGAACAAGGATCTTAATATTATAGATTTACAAATTTACCACACAGAATCATCATCCTGTCAGCACTGCCAACTTGCCAAGTGCCGGAGTCCGCTATTACTGACTACAGCAGTTTAACTTTTACCCACCGACTACACTACCATTGGGATTCTTGTATGTGCCGGCGGCCGGCCATCCAGGTCGGACCATTGGTCCTACGGTCCTACCATTGTCCAATGCAACACTTCGTTTAATTGCTTTTGTCAGTGCACTACACTTACTCCAGCAGGCAGCAACTCGTAATATCTCTATGTTTATTCAATAAATATATTTTAGATAAAATAAGAAATTTTTTTGTTTACGAAAGTGAAGCTAAACAGACGGAATACATTTTTGATGTGCAGTAGGCCTATATTGATAGTCTGTATATCTGTCTGCTATCTGCTGGTAGAAGGATTCGTATGCACATTGAATTCATTCAACATTTCAATGAAATGCATACGCATTCTTTCAGCTCAATGCATCATTTATTGACTATAGCTATGTGTCGTTATTTCAAGGACTCTGCACTGTTTGCGAGATGCAAACTAAAACATCATCAACCCCTCTGACGCTGCAATGACTCGACTAAACCGTACGAACTTCGAAATTAGCGGCATATGTTACTGAACTGAATTTGAAACTGAAAATGGATTTATTGTTGAGCTTTAATTAGAAACTAGAACTCGAAGGCTCGCTTCGCTCGCGCGAGCTTCGCTCGCATGAGGCCCATTCTTCGCGTCCAGCTGGGATTCGCTTTCGCTCGAGGCAACGACCAATCCAATTCCAATTCCAGAATGACCAATCAGAACGCTCACTCAGCCAACCAATCAGAACGCTTTAAGGTAACCAATCAGAACGCTCACACAGCCAACCAATCAGAACGCTCAGAAGGATCATGCACGTTCAGCCAAATGCAGCAACTAAACGCTCTTTAAGAACATCAACCAATCAGAACGCTCACACAGCCAACCAAAAACATCAGAACGCTAAAAGGCAACAGACATACAGATAACGATTTTAATGTTATAGATTGAACTGAAATTAAAGCGACAAAAATAACTGACATTGAAATTGAATTGGATATTGCCCTTCATAACTGAAATAGAAATTGAATTAAGAATTATTTTCATAAGTTAAAATAATATCACAGATAGAGATGAAAGAATAGTCAAACATTCCGTCGCGTTGTATAAATGGAAGAAGAAGATTGATCGTATAGCTGTCGATGTGTGTGTGTGTGTGTACGTGTGTTTGGACTTCAATGAACCTCCTGGTGCTGAGTCAGCGAAACGTCTTAATTGTTTGAAAATTTTAATTTCTTGTAATTTGAACAATTCATTGGGAAAACAGGTCTTGTGCATAGATTGTATCTCTTCTTCTTCTTCTTCTTCGTCTGCTTCTTCCTTTAGCATAGCGTAATTCTTTCTTACCAAATTGTAATGTACCGATGTAGGCCTACAAATGATTTATGAGTTGTTACCGTCCATTATGTATTGTATGTTAGTTTTTGCTTTAATTTGTATTTCGCCCACAGAAACAGAACTCGTCAGTTACTTATTAAAGGGCGAATGCCAGATGACGAATAGGAGTGAGGGAATGACATGAATGCAACTGTTCAAGCGACGAATGACAGACAATACACGTCATCCACTAGAAGACACAGACAGACAGAAAGGACCACTCACAGCGACACAGAAAGAGACAGAGGAGACGAAGAGAGGAGAGGAGAGGACAGGAAACAGAGACAAAGAGACTCGGACAAAACAAAGACAAGACAGAGAGAGAGGCAGAGAGACAGAGAGGCAGACAGAGGGAGGGAGAATGAGGTGAGAGAGATGCATATAAAGATTGCTTATTGCGTCGTTGGAGATGGTTAGATGAGTCTTATCTCTGAGTGAAGTGATCAAGAGATGATCGTCGCTTAATAAGAATCAGTTTCACTTATAATCCTAATCGAAATCAGTGCACGGTTGTTTCATAATAGAGAGCGATTCTTCCATTGATTGAAAAGACGCTGGATCGATGGACGCTACTTCCTCTTCCTCTCCCTCTCTCCCTTCCCTCTTCTACAACTCAACAAGAATCGCCGATGACGTCACTCGACTGTCTCTCAACTACTCCCCTGACGATGGTCGCCGTGGCAACGGTCCTGACCGTCGTCATAGCAACGACGGTCTTCGGCAACCTGTTGGTGGGCGTTGCCTTGGTTCGCTATCGTCGCCTGAGAACCACTTCGAACATCCTGATCGGGAACCTGGCGATCAGTGACTTCCTGTTGGCCACCACCATCCTGCCCCTGTCCACCGTCAACGAATGTCTCGGGTACTGGGCCCTGGGTCGGGCGATGTGCAACGTCTGGCTCCTCACCGACGTACTCTGCTTGCACCGCCTCTCTCTGGAACATCTGCGTCATTGCCTTCGACCGCTTCACCGCCACCCTCTTCCCCATCTGGTATCGAGAGCGCCGGTCCATTCGCCAGGCGGCGCTCTACGTGGCCGGCGTCTGGTCGGTCTCGGCGGCCATCTGCCTTCCCGCCGCTGTTCGGATGGACGGACCTCGAACAGAACTACGTCTACGACCCCGGATATGACGTCACCCGATGCGTCATCTTCCAGACGCCGAGCTACGTGCTCTACTCGGCCTGTGGGTCGTTCTTCGTTCCATTCGCCCTCACCCTCTTCCTCTACGCACAGATATTCGTCGTTCTCCGAAAGCGAATCCGGCGCATGCGCAGTAGCAGTTGCGCGTCGACCGATGCGGCGCCGTCGTCGTCATGGAAACACGGCGTCTTCCGTCGGCGGCGACTGAGAGATCTCCTGCTGCGCGACGGAGGAGGAGGAGGAGGAGGAGGAGGAGGAGGAATACAACCGGAAGTGGAGCTGACGTCATTCGTCGGACTTCCTTCCGGTTTCGCCGTCGATGACACGACGATCTCGAGGAGTTTCCTCAGCTCGGAGAGCGTTTCCATGGCACCGGTTACTCAGACGACCGTTGCCAGGAAACCGACTCGGCTGAACACCGATTACGTCACGGACGATGGAACGGTGACGTCACTGTTGACCTCTGAGAGGTCGTCGTCAGCGCAGAGACCCATTCCACACTCTCCCCTCTCCTCTTTGAGACTGTCTGTATTCAGCGGCGGAAGTGCTGAGAAGCGGAAGCACAACTGGAGACCGGAAACGGAAAAGACAGACCGGAAACGGAGGATCGCAGCAGCTGACAACGAAGCGGTCAGAACGCAGCTGATCGTCGAAAGTCTCTCGAGCGACGACTCTCAGAACATCATCCACAGAGCACAGCGCCACAGACTCAGCTGCTGCCTCAGCTGCTGCTACCTCAGCTGCTGCTGCCTCAGCTGCTGCCACAGCTGCTGCTGCTGGCCGAGGGTAAAGACGCAACGAACCGTGACGACGACGACGACGACGACGACGATGGGCTACGGATCGCGTGTCATGACGTCATCGTCGTTGACCTTGACCCCAGCGGCGGCGGCGGCGGCGGCGGTCGTGGCCTTGACCCCGATGCCGTCTGCCCGGCAGCGGCTGAGCAGACGCTTTGAGCGCCGTGAGATGCAGGCGACCGTTCGAATGGCGGCGATCATCGCCTTCTTCTGCGGAATGTGGATCGGTTTCTTCGTCGTCTACGTCATCCGCGGATGGATCCCCGGATGTTTCGTTCCGAGGGAAGTGGACGCCTTCTTCTTCTGGCTCGGCTACTCCAATTCGAGCGTCAATCCGATCCTCTACGCGATTTTCAACGAAGACTTCCGTAGGTCGTTCGTCAAGATTCTGCGCAGAAGAAGAAGAAAGA